>WBMY01012339.1:0-108597 GCA_013397315.1 Donacobius atricapilla
TTGTAAAAACATTTTTCATTATCTTTTACAAAAGTTGCCGCGTTAATCTCGGACTGAGCTTTGGCCTCCCTAATTGTTTTCCTACTGCCCTAGCAACCCCCTGAAATACTTCCTGTGAGACCTGAATTTCCTTCCAAAGATGATACACCCTCTTTTTATTCCTAAGTTCCTTCAAAACCTCGTTGTCCATCCAGGCTGGATGTTGGCCTCATTGACTCATCTTTCATCACTCAGGGACAGTCTGTTCCTGTGCCCTCAAGATCTCTGTTTTGAAGCATGCCCACCTTTCCTGGACTCCTTTGTTTTTAAGGGCTACCTCCCAAGGAACTCTCTGAATAAGTCTCCTAAATAGGCCAAAGTCTGCCCTCTGGAAGTCCAATGTAAAAGTCTTACTGATGATCCTCCTGATTTCACCAAATATCAAGAACTCCACTGTTTCATGATCACTGTGCCCTAAGCAGCCTCTGACCACCAATTCTCCGACCAGCCTATTTGCAAACAACAGGTCTAACATATTTTCTCCCCTGGTGGGCTCACTCACCAGCTGTGACAAAAAGTTTTCCTCCACACACTCTCAGAACTTCCTGGACTGCCTCTATTCTGCTGTAATAAGTTTCCAGCAGATGTCTGGTAGGTTAAAGTCAGCTACAAGAACAAGGGCTGGTGATCCTGAATCATTCTCCAGCTGCTTATAGGATAAGTTGTCCACCTCTTCTTCCCGGTTGTGTGGTCAATAACAGACTCCCAGCAGGATGTCAGCCTTGTTGGCCTTCCCCTTAATTCTTACCCATAGGCATTCAACCTCATTGTCATTAGTTTCATCATCATGTGACATCATTGTACTAGGGTTTAGATGTAAAAGAAAGAAAATAAAACTAGAGACTCATTTAATTTTTCATTAGTTCTAGTAGTTCTCTAGTAGTTCTAATCAAAGCATTTGTTTTAAGAAAAAAATAAGCTGTTCATCCTATGTTTACTTGTGAGACTAATTAATTTTAATTTTTTTGCAAATGAAATTATTCACTCATGGTTTATCTATGTTTAACTTAAGGGCTATTTTTTTTTTATCAATGGTTGAATCTTGCAAATACCTGTGGTGATACAAAGAAATACTTTCCTTATTTTATATATTTCAACAACACAATTCAGTCATTAAAGTTAACACAACCCTATCCTTCAAGAACTTGAAACAAAATGACCGTTCTCAACAATTAAACATTATATTCAAAAGTACCTGTAAAGAACTCTAAGCAAACAACTTATTTTTATACTGTATGCTAAATGTTTCAAATCCAAGTTGACCTTAAATTGCAATGTATCATTACAATTGCAAACAGAGATATTACAGAACTCAAAATACTTACTAGGACAGAATACATGATCTTGAGAGCCTGAGAGACTTTAAAAATTCTTTGCTAAGTCACTGCTGGCATAAAAAGTTATCCTAAAAAAAGAACCAAAAAAAGACTGTTATTCATGATGATAATGAGCAGAGGTTTTGATGATAGTGTCAAATGTTTTGAGTCTAATATAAAATAAAAGTTCCAGTAATTCGTCCTTTAAAACAAATCTAATTGTATAGTACTGTTGTTATGCAAATTAGCTCTATTAAAAGCACCATTTGCAACTCCAATACAAAATCTTAATATATAAAGTAGAAAAAATTATTGTATTATGTTCCATTGTGTCATAGAAGTTCACAGTGTGTTAAAAGCAAAAGGTATTCAAAGACATTTTAATTTGAAATAATATATCCTTTTTACAGTTTCAAGAACATTAGGACCAGAAAAATGAATATAATAAATAGTAAAGCACAAATAAGTCATAGCGATTGTGCAAAATTGATTCCTTGGCATTCAGTTTCATGTATGAGATAATATACACATTATGATTAGAAATGCATCCCAGTACAATTATGAAGTACTGAGATCTTAGGAACATTGTTTGCCTCTAGCCACAGATAATACAAGCTTAATTGTTAGATGTCTGCTTCAAATTGAAAGGCAAAACTTTTGAATATGGATTTTCTATAAATAAATATGTAATAAATAAATATATGCATTTAAAACAATAAATGAATTTTCATACCATTCAAAAATAAGATTTTGGCAGTATAAATATGGTAAAGTAGACATTATTTTAATCAGGTCTCATAAATTATTATTGACATGGTGACATGTGCCAGACCACTGTAATACTTAAAATATGGAAATAAAATATGTCACGTAGAAACTACACATCCCACAACCTCAATCTACTATCCAAGAATCTTTTTTCTAAAAGGATTCTGACTTTCTAAATACATAAATAGTACATATAAACTTTCAGCAGTATGGCCCAGAGCCTGTGTAGTGCTCGTCTGCACTTAGTTACCTTGAGTTCCAAGAAACTAAATCTCAAAATTTTTATAAGGCAACAAATGCTTTTTATGGGTGACTAAATCAGAGCAAAGTAGGTAATCCCAATAAAAGCTTTATACAAAGTAAATCCAAAACCCATTAGCACTGCAACAGGACATCGAAAAAAGAAAATTCAGTAACTACAAAACTCAACACAATAGTTTTCTTGTCTTTAAAAATAGAATTTAAAGGTTCAAACCATCACTCAAACCATCAGCAAATCATCATTCAACAGAAAGGTCTGTGTGGAAACTGCTTTGTATGACAAATAAGGTAGTAAGGGGGCTAGCAAGAGTAGAAACAGCACAGAGGTTTGGCCCTGGTCCAAACAGGTTGTGTTTCATAGAAAATGGGCCTCGTTTCCATAGAAGGTGTGCCCCTGCAGCCTATGGAGGACCACGGGTGTGCAGAGATCCACCTGCAGCCCATGGAGGAGACTCACACAGGAGTAGGTGGGTGCCTGACGGAAGGCTCTGATCCTATGCAAAGCCTGTGCAGGAACAAGCTGCTGGCAGGACCCACAGATACTTGGAGAGAGGATCCCACGCAGAAGCAGGTTTCCTGGTTACCTGTGTGACCTGTGGGAGACCCACGCTGGAGCAGCCTGCTCTTGAAGGACTGCACCCCTTGAAAAAGACCCCTGCTGGAGCAGCTGGTGAAGAACTGCAGCCAACGGGAAGTGTCCATGTTGGAGAAGTTCATGGAGAACTGTCTCCCATGGGAGGGACCCCATGCTGGAGCAGGGGAAGAATTCTTCTCCCTGAGCAGCAGCAGAAACAACCTGTCATAAATGGACCATAAAACCCATTCCCTGTCTCCCCGTGCCACTGAGGGAAGAAGATAAAGCCCGGGAAGGAGGAATGGATGGGGTGTAAGCTGTTTTTATTTGTTTTACTTCTCATTATCCTGCTCTGATTTTGATTGGTAATGCAGTTAATGTCCCCAAGTTGAGCCTGTTTTCCCCTGACTGTATTTGGTGAGTGATCTCTCCCAGTCCTTACCTTGACTCATAAGTCTTCCGTTACATTTTCTCTCCCCTGTCTAGTTGTAGAGTGGAGTGATAGAGAAGCTTTTGTGGGTATTGGCATCCAGCCAGGGTCAACAAAGACCTTAAGGCGGCATTTCCACGAAAAATGTATTTGCCACTATGTATAATGTGACTTCTTTATGGCATGACATTATCTTTCATGGAATCACTTATAAAAAGATCAGAAAATTACCATCACCAGTCCAAGCAGCTCATAAATTGTTTTAAGATTCATAGGTAACATTTATATAAAGAATATATCATCTTGTGATTGAGAACTCAACTACCACCATTTGTTCCCTGATAAAAAATGTATTTTGCAGAGATATTACTAAAGAATCATATATGATCTGTAACTATGAAGACAGATTGCATGAAAAGCATCTTATTGCCATTGTCTCTTCATTATATTACTTTCTTCTCTTAGGACATAGCAACTTATTTCTCCATCTGCTACTATTTATACTGGATTTATACTATTGAATGTACAATTTGAAAATAAAAACATTGCAAATAAGTACTAAAGTTATTTTAATAACTGAAGTTCTCCTCTTTCTTTTTATAAGATCGTGTAAAAAGAACATATAAGAGAAAAATTTCCCTTAGAATATCCTCAAGTAAGCTTTCTCTTTCAATATTATTCATGATTCTACATTAACCAAAAAATTCTCGTAATGATTATTATCTATTTCACATAGCTTTGATCAATTGAGAAGTTATAAGATAACTAAATATACATATTTTTTTATCCTTGATGTTATTTCTTTGTATTCCGTTTGTTTTAAACCATGTTTGGAAGTTGTTAATATTCAGTGGAAAAACTGACATGCAAATAAACAAACCTTTGTCATTTTCTTCAATAATATTTAAGAAAAATTCAGTGAAACACACACTTACTGTGGAGCAACAAGGTTATTCGTTCTTGAACAAATAAGAACAAGAACTGTTCTTTCTGTTTCAAGAACAGTTCTTGAAACTCAGCAGCTCCAAATTCACACTTTGAGCGAATTCTAAATAAGCTTGACAGAGTGGAGAAAGGTCTGCAAATATTATCAGTCTGATGACCTTATTTATTCTTTGCTTTCCTCCCAAAATATCTGTGATTCATGAAGTTAGTAATACAATATAATATTTTTCCCTTATGCAGCAGTTTTCATCTGAGGTGTCAAAGAAGTTTACCAACATACAATTCATCTCTGTAACATTGCTTCAGTTAATCTTGTTCCACTCAATTACTTAAGGTGAACTGAGCCTCATAACTTCTTTGCAGACACAGTGAATGGAAAGCAATGCATGAAGGAATTCTAGGATCCGGCCATGACTCTAAATTAACTGTCAACTATATCTGCATATTCCCAGGAGATATTTATTTTTTCCATTTTATTATATATGTATACATTTCTTGTAGAATATTACATCATTGGATGAGGTAATTTGCTGATTAACTAGTTTTGATTAGGAGGTTTTACTTTAATGTCAAAATTAAATACCTCTTGGAATGATTGGTTTCAACAGCTACTTCTATCTACTTTGAACATGAAAAGTAATTAATTACTGTAGATTTAACACCCCTTTTGTTTATTTAAACCTGTAACATCTTATTTTGGATTTTTGCTTCCTAAATTTCTGCTGATCATTCTTTTTGTTTTCCTGGAGGCTTCAAATTGTTGTGTCATGGTTTGACCCTGTCCAGATGCCAGGCACCCATAAACATCTCTTGCTCACTCCTCTGCAGCTTGACAGAGAAGAGAAAATATAACAAAGGCTTTATAAGTTAAGGTCTGGGAGAGAGATCATTCATTAAACACCATCATGGGCAAAACAGGCTCAACTTAGAGACACTAGGTGAATTTATTGGTAACAAAATCAGAGCAGGATGATGTAAAGTAAAATAAAAGCCCGTAAAAACACCTTCCCCCTCAACCCATCCCTCTCACCAGCAGCACAGGGAGACAGGGAGCTGGGGCTTACAGTTCAGTTCATCACCAGTGGTGTTTCTCTTGCTGCTCAGGGAGAGGAGTCCTGCCCCTGCTGAACCGTGGGGTCCCTCCCACGGGAGATAGTTCTCCATGGACTTCTCTGATGTGGCTCCAGCTCACAAGCAGCAGCCTATAAGCTTTGGCAACGTGAGTCCCTCCCACAGGTACTGAGCCCTGCCAAACCTGCTGCGGTGTGGGTGTCTCTTCCATGGGGTGCAGTCCTCCAAGGACAGGCTGCTCCAGCCTGACAGCAGGGCTCTCTCTCCACCAGGTCTCCCTCAGGCTCACAGCCTCCTCCAGGCATCCACCCGCTCTGGCATGGGCACCTCCCCGACAGGCTGTGGGTGGATCTCTGCATCCCCCGTGGATCCCCAGGGCCTGCAGGGGCACAGCTGCCTCACCATGGTCTCATCATGACCTGCAGAGGAATCTCGGCTCCAGTGCCTGGAGCACCTCCTGCCCCTCCCCACCATGTTGCTCTCCTTCACATGTTCTCACCTCCTTCTCTTCTCTAACTAGAATTAAAACTGCTCACCAAATTTCATTTTGATTTCTTCCTAAATATGTTATCACAGAGACATTATCAACATCTCTAATTGACCCAGCCTTGACCAGTGGCATGTCTATCTTCAGAGCCATGAGGAATTGGCTCAGTCGAACATGGTGAAAGGTTCTAGGAGCTTCTCACAGAAACCACCTCTGTTTCCTCCCCCACTACAAAGAACCAGGCCGTGCAAAAACAACAGAGTTGGCCTTTAGGCTCCTTCAGGTATTCAGTCCAATCATGGTATAGCATATATTATTCAATATTTGTATTTGTACATGCATGAATCTGGTGATATTTGTTTCTACACAATAGGATTATATTGCTGATGCTGCGAATTACTATAACCATTAGATTGTTTTCTATTAGAAAGAGCTTGACAACATGTAAGCGGTAACTACCCTGACTAACTATTCTTATACTTTTTTAGGAGTTTAATCTAAAGTATGTTTCTGCAACTAATAACTGTAATTATTTTATTTAGTATTCGTAGTACTCAATGGTGATTTAGTAATATTGAGTTGATTTGAGGTCTTATACCAGAGTACTTTCATACCAATTTGTTTTGCATATATGGCTCAGACTGTCTTAGCTATCTGATCACAACTGAAAAGGATCATAGGAAAAGTAAAAACTCACTCAACCTTTTGGCCATTCGGCATAATATTCTATTGCTTTTCATCTTCAGTGTGTAATGAACAATCTCTTGGTGTTTTTTTTTTTTCTTCAAATACACTAAGAATGCCCTTTTGTTTCCTTTACGATGTCCTTGGCTGGTACCTCATTTTGTGCCTCAGTCTTTCTGATTTTTCTAGAATAGTGTTACTGTTCAATTAGTAGTTCTCAGCCTTTCATTAATTCTATTTTGCATTTTTATTGCTTTAGTAATTTAGCCTACTACCTAGTTTTTGTCAACTTTTTTTTATAGTTTCGGGTCATGCAAGATCCAACACTTAATTCCATTTAATCTCATTATATGTCCTATCATTCTTCTTCACAGCAATTCTTTGTCTTTCTGCCTAATACTGCTTTTAAAGGAATTGTTGGCTCTCTAAACCACCTGATTTCTTAGATTTTTTTTCTAGGTGACCTTGCATGTTTCTTTGATACTGCAGAAGTCTATTGTCCATTGTCATCAGTTTGCTCTTGTTTTCATTCCTTTATAAGGATTAGGAATTCTTTGATTTCAAAATTATTCTCATCAAGTTTTCTCATACTTAACAAATTTCCAAAATTTCTCCCCAGTAATTTCAGTTAAGTCTATAAAACTAATATTTTTCATATCCATTTCTCTCTTTTCAGACTACAAAAGGAATATTCATGCACCTTGAACCCCAGGCTTGGGCTGTATCTGTACGGACAGAAATACTCACAGAAATGTATAAGATGTGTTTGTGCAGCTGAGATCTTCAGACTCCAGTCAGCATGCCTCACTTGTGTAAATGAAAGAATTGATGCTTGTCTTCAATACAGCTTCCTGTAAGCCACCAGGGGTTTAGTCACCTGCCTTGCCATTTCTGCTACCTCTGGACAGGTGTCTTGGACAACCTTGGGTGCTGCTTCAAATGGCAAGAGGTGCATATCTCAAAGGGACTAAGTTAATATATTACTACACTGAGTAGATCTCCAATAACAATGCAGACACCTATCTCATGTAATACTTAATCACATGCTGACAACTACATTATAAGTGTATGAGCCTCCCATTGCACAATTTAGCTGCAGAAACATAAGTTATTAATCTAGTATTAGTTCTGGTGCCCTTGCCTGCTGACCTTTAGCTGCTGCCTCAGAAGGGCAGGGTAGTTCCTATGCTATGTTTAATAGTCAAATGCTGCTGCCTCACACAAGCAGAGTGGATACAGATATATTGGGAAATTTATTTATTACTTATAATTAAGTGAGATAAATCTGTCCATTAGTCTTCACCAAACCAAGTAAATTTTAGTATCGATTATATATTAAGGATTCTACTTCTTCCTACAAATTTTCCTCATCCTTTTCTATTAGTAAATAAAGAGCTAAGGTTGGCAGCAAATTTACTGATTAACTCTTGTCTTCCTCATCTGCATAATCAAAATGTCTATGCCTCTTGGCTTGTAGAATTTTGTCCAGAATTCTGTAGGGTTAATTGCAGTAATTCCTTATCTGGTATAATTTTTGTTATCTCTTCATTGGATTCATCTATATTTCTGAATTGGGAAATGACAAGTGTTATTGACTGGTATTTGATGCCCTCAGATCCGTTAAAGTTCTAACATCATATGTAATAACTTCAGATTTACTACAAGTGAAATCTGCTGCAGTTCCCGGGGCTAGATACATACCACTTGTCTATAAGGTGCAAAGGGATGACAGCACAGATGGCTAATGCAAAACAGATCTCCATGGAGCCTCACAGGTATTACTGCCATTAATGCCAACATATGATCACCTGATGTTGCTTTGAACCTCTAAATTAGCTGTCTGTGTAGTGCTCCAAAATTTCCTGTTAAACTCATAAGCATTCATATTTTCCAATGCTATTCGGACTGGCTTCTTGCCCTGATTGTGCTCCATCCTGACTCAGAGAATCCATCACCAACAAATAGGTACACCAGATTTTGAGAGGCCTATAAATTTTGAAGGACTGAAGTAGTTCTTCCTACACAATGCCAATATTAATAAAAGTAACCAAAATAAAAGAATACAGTCTGGATATTTTTTTGCCAATAACTTCTTCTGTCCTGACTTGAGTATGAACGAGAAGAGAACTCAGAGAACAAAGTGAAAGTAGCACCTCTTTTTTTTCTTAAACCACTCCATTGCAATCACAAAAGTACAAAATAACTCTAATTTTCTCTCATTTATACTTAGCCAGTATCCATGAATATCATTGGCGTTAATCTTGGCTTTTTGAATACCAGGAGAAAATATTAAATGTGAGGGTGAAAAGAAGTTACAGCAAGTGATGTATCATTTGTGAAGATGCTAAGATGATAAGGCCATTCTTAAAAAAATGTTGTCTCTGGCCATTTCTCTATATGCAGCAACCAACTATGAGTCATACTTGGGTCATGAAAATATTCTCCAAATCTCTTCATCTTCAGTGACACTTCCCATCTGCCATGATAACTTTAAGTGACAGAAGTTAGGATACCATTTTCATACTTCCAAATTGAAGTTGTGTGGAGGAAGAAAGAAACACAAGAAAAATGGTAAGGTTTACTTTGCGGCTACTCCATGCCTTCGACTTTAGGGACAGTCAAAACACAGGGAACATGTCTAGACTAACTCTATGTCTACCATCAAAGGAACATAGTGTTGTTGTAAACAAGTCCATACTCCTTGATTTCAGAGCCAGAAATTAGTACTGCTTTTTTTTTTATTACGTACAATAGACATAACTTAAGGAAAGTTTCATGGTTGTAGATTTGGTTGTGCAGTCCATTTGTATTCTGGTTCCATATCTGATTAAACCATACAGCAGCCTGTCTTCTGTATCATCTATTCTATACTGTTCAAAACCACCTCAGAGAATATTGCATGATTTTGAAATACAAGCAACTTAGTTTTTCTTTGGTTTTGACAATTGTTCTGTTTGTCCATAATTTATTTCTTTATAGATTCTTCAAGTTATGTTATAATTTTTGCACAATTATTGTTTTCCTTCTGTTCACATAAGTGATTTTTTTTCTGTTTTTGATATACGAGGTTTTGCTTCAGCAATGAAGAGGCACAGTAGTCTAAATACCTTACAAAACTAACATGCAAACACAACCAATATAACTTTTGGTTATCCTCGGTTTTCATTCTACTAAAAGTGAATCCTTTTCATTTCCCTCTCACAGAGGAAATGTACAGTTAATTTGGCACAAGCTTACTTGTCTCTTCATTTCTGGCTGGCACCCTATAAAAGGATATCAATGTACCAAGTCTACACTCATTACATGAATTTTTTACTTTTTTACTAAAATGTTGCCTCTATTTATCTAGTTTGATCACAAGCCTACCTCTGATCCCCAAACTTCAGTAATTCTATATTTCATACATCAGATCTCCTGGCTTTGTAAGTTCTATATTTTGTCAGCACCTGATCATAGAACCCTAGAATAAGAGAATGGCTTGGTTTGGAAGGAATCTTAAAGACCATCCAGTGCCAACTCCCCCTACAGTGCCCCATCTTTCCTCTAAGCTCCCTTCTGGTACTGGAAGGTCACAATCAGGTCACCCTGAAGTTTCTCTTTTCCAGAAAGGTGGAGACTATTTACCAGTAGATGAGGTGACAGGACAAGGGGGAATGGGTTTAAATTAAAAGAGAATAGGTTTAGATAAGATACTAGGAAAATATTCTTCGCACTGAGGATAGTGAGACATTGGAACAGGTTGCCCAAGGAAGCTGGAGATGGCCCATCCCTGGAGGTTTTCAAGGCCAGGTTGGGAGAGGGCTTTGAGAAAACTTGGTCTAATGGAAGATGTCCCTGCCCATGGCAGGGGTGTTGGAACTCGATGATCTTCAAGGTCCCCTTTGAACCCAAATCATTCTATCATTCTTGCAGGCTCCTCTCATATACGCTGCTGAAGGTCCCAATTAGGTCATCCCAAAGCCTTCTCTTCTCTAGGCTGATCAGTCTCAATTCTCTCATCCTTTCTTTATGGAATAGATGCTTCATCTCTCTAATCATCTTGCAGGCCTGCTCTGGACTTGCTCCAACAGATTGATGTCCTCCCTGTGTTGGGGACCCCAGAGCAGGATGCAGCATTCAAGGTGGGCTCACATCAGAGCAGAGTAGAGGGGCAGAATCCCCTCTTGCCCTTCTAGTCACGCTGCTTTGGATGCAGCCCAGGCTAGGATTGCCTTTCTGGGCTGTGAGTGCACATTTCCAGCTGATGTACAGCCTCTTGTCTGCCAGAACTCCCAAATCATTCTTATCAAGGCTGCTCTCGATCTGTTCTGAAATATGCATTACTTTGCAAGGGACATGCATATTTTGCAACCCAGAAAATGACAGCTTATGTGAACACTTGAACTCTTTTAAGATTAACAAGTTCAGTTATCATTGCTTCGGCAAGTTTGAAATGTTTTACTTTTAAACTTCCACTAGTTTACCCTAAGATTTACTCAAGATTTCCTAGTCAAACCCCTTCTAATATGTGCCCTATAGAATGGTTAGAGTTGGAAGGAAGCGTCAAAGATCAGCTAGTCCAACCCCCATGTCATGGACAAATGCATCTTCCACTAGATCAGGATCTTCAAATCCCCTTCCTTCATGACTTTGATCATTTTCAGTGGGGGTTCCATGACTTCTCAGGGGAACATGTTCTAGTGTCCCACCAACCTTATAGTAAACAAAATTTCTTCCTTACATCTAAACTAAACCTGCATTCTGTCAGTTTAAAACCATTGCTCCTTATCCTGTCACTACAGGCCTCAGCATCTGTCTTTTCTGTAGGACTCCTTTATATACCGAAAGACGGCATTAAGGTCTCCCTGAAGCCTTCTCTTCTCCCAGCTTTCTTGAGCTATGCCGACTTGCTCAGCCTGTCTTTAAAACCACTTGCCTCAGCCTCCTAGTCACACTGCTTCTGATGCAGCCCAGAATATCACTGCTTTTATGAGCTGCAAGCACACATTGCTGGATTATGTCCACTGCACTAGTAGTAGTCAGTGTTTTTGTAACCAAAACTTTCATTAGGTTTTCCAAATGGAGAAATTTTGTGCAAAAAATTCATTTTCATGAACATCTTCTGAAGGTATAAAAATAAACATTACTTTTTACTACAAAAATTTTTAATTTGGTTGTGCAAAATAAAAAGTAAAAATAATTACCTGACATAATAATATCCCCTAACTTATCTTTTAGCTGAAGTGTTCACTATTCTTCCATATCACAGAAAATTATTAAAAGCAAAAACTTCTATTTACCTGAAAGTGTTAGATCAACAGAGTGAATGAACGAATGAATGGTGAGTACACATTTCTTTGCCTAAGTACCAATCATCCACATGTAAGTTTGAAGATATTAATGCGAAAGGGTCCTTTTCTGTCTTTGCCTCACATTTCACTTGGGTTTTGTTTCATTTTTCTTTCTGGAACTCATTGATAATGTATTTCATTTCCAGCATGGCAGTTAGCACGGATTTCACATGCACACCCTATGACAGATGTCCTTAATGATGCATGAACTTTCCAGACTCATTTCATTAAACTTTTAATAGTAGATCCTCATAAACCTTAAAGTATCCTCATCTGACCATCACACATCTACACACCTACCAGAATGCATATTCAGACACTTAAACATTTCCCAGTGCCCATCTCTTCCCATATGTCTGTGTGTTTCTTCCCCTTGAAATTAGGTTTGAGCAAACAGGTCAACATATGTTGTCTCTGGAAAGCACTAGGAAATAAAACTCTGAAATAGCAACATATTTGCTCACCTGTCCTAAGAAAATTTCAATCTGATTACTTAAGCTCTGTTAATAACCTAACGTCGAGCTTTTTCCCTATGCATAGCTCTTGAAATTCAAACCTGACATGTATCCCTACTATAAAGTGTGGTTTCCAAAGTGTCACATAGGACCTTGCCTGTTATGCCTGGTAGTTACAGCTCAGGTAGGAGATTCTGAGGCTCTTCAAAGTAACTGCCTAATATGCACACCAACAAGGAAAGGTATCAAAATACTGTCAATCCAAGGAAAGGGACAACAGAAGACGGGGCCTCAGTTTATCACCTTAAAAGAGCTTGTTGGACCTTTGGTACTCTGAACAGGTTAGGTCTAGGCACCTCAAGAGGGATAAAATTGAGAAGAGTGGAGTTATATAAGGAGTACAGCAACAAACAAGGGGATGGAGGCACAGCTTTTCAAGACAGAAAAAATTATCTGATATTCTAAAATTTGGACAGGGGAATAAGACTCATAATGTATCAAAACACACAATGCCAGAAGTTATTGCTCTTACTGAAACTTGTGAGACACCAGTTCAGAACAAATCCATTAAAGATTTTTGTCTACCCATTGGATAGTGAATTTTCATGATTTATTGCCACAGGAAACTGTGGGGATATAAGCAGGTTTATTAATTACAAATCCAAATGAATTAGGCAGTCATACCTATTAGAGTCTAACAGTAACTGTTGAAGATGTGGGGGCAGTTAAAAGGAGATGGATGAAGGAAAGTGAGCAAATTTATAGGTTCCTCTGAATTAGTATCTCTTTCCAGTACTTTATAATCCATGGGATAATTCCTGTGTTCACATATCTAAGGGTGCAATATTTAAGTTAAATCTCAGTATAACAAAAAGCTTTAACAAACTCAGATTAATGGAACTGAAAGAAATTAAGGGAAAAGACAGAAAGTGACATAAATTTGAAAGATACTTGGAAGATTTTTAAATGAAACTTGATCTATAAGCAATGCACATTAGATAAAAGGAGATGAGTCAGATGATAGCCTGAAAAATATTACGGCAACTTGGTTGCTGAAGTGTTGGCATGTAATCCTGTCCTAGATTCACTACACTACCTCAGGTGTTTCTACTGGCCTAGCAGATACATCTCAGTGAACATCTCTGCCATCCTATAATGATAAATTAAAAGCATAAGGAATAATATCCTACAGGTATTTAAAATTGATCACGAATTGTGTTTAGATACATCAATCAATTCTCTTTCATCTTTAATAGATCACTAACAATAAATCTGTAGTGCAAAAATTTGAAATATTGACATTCTCTGTAATGATAAAATATGTGAGCAATGTATTTTTAAATAGAGAGAATGCAAAAAAAAAAATAAATCTGAAAGCTTTAGTGACCCTAAAAAGGAGTAACTGTGGTAGTGCTTGAAAAACCACTCACTCTAAAATGGTACATGACTATAAATTCCTGCAAAGAGCTTTTTAGTAATACTTTGAAGTATTCTGGTAATGTTTTTTACTCTTTACATGGTAATAAGGAATGCTTTTCCAGGATGCTGAGGAATGTTTTGTAGCTGCTATGTACATTTTGCTATGTTTGGTACATATTTTGTCTCTTTGTGGCAGTAAATTGTCTAGTATAATCTCTCCCAGCATGGACATAAAGAAAATTCAAACCCGGGAAATGCAGCAGGAACTTTAGGGAATCAGTGGTAGAAATTCCAGCCAAGTTTCCTAACATCCTGGTTTTGAACAAATTTGGTAGTTCAGTTGGAAAATTTGGAAGTTAAATGAAAATACTGAAGTTTAGCAGAAGAGAATCACCAACTGTTAATGAAAAGGTAATCCAGACTTGAAGACTTAACTATCTGTCTACAGAACTATATGTTCAAAAAAGTACTATGACAACATTTAAAGTCTCAAGTGAATTAAAGGAATGCTTTGTGGATGAATTTTTAATTACAAAAAGTATTGTAATCTGTCGGCCTTGATTTTTCAGCCTTCTAGTATGCTTCACAGTTTTTAGATATTTTCATAGTTCTTAGTTTTCTCACACGTGAGTGAAGATAAATAGAAGCAATGTTTTTATTAAGATTAATTTAGTTTACATTCTTCCTCTTGGAGGAATGGACAGCTGATGGATAGTTGTCTTGCCCAATGGGATGGGAGAGGTGTCAGCCTTCTCCTCCAATCCCTGGTCTGTGTAGAAATACTATACAAATGGAGTCAGATGTTGTAATAAGTAGTTCATGCCTTTTCACCAAACAGTGTGTATGTGTGTGTGATTGTGTGTTCAACAACAACAGTAATCACCTCACAGGTTTGGAAGGCTTTTTAGTTAATTCTGCATAATAATTTAAAATTTTAAGGCAAAGCAAGCAAAAGGGATCGACCATTGCTGTTCTAAAGAAAGTAAAGCAAAACTATATCTTGTACTTCAATAAAGAGGAATTAAACAAGCCCGAGAACTTGTTTATGCAGAAAGTGATATGAAGGAAAAGTGTAGAATAAGTATTATTTCTTAAAAATCAGTAATATCAAAAGCTTCCAGGTAAACTATTCATATACGAAGAAAAGGTAAGCTTAGGAGGTCAGAAAACAATGCAATTGAATGAAAAAAAGATTTTGATAATCTGAAAACTAAAAGGTAATCATAGAAAAAGTGAAAACAATTACATAAAATGCTTTGTGAAAGAATAATAAAAACATATAGTTGCAAATTCAGAAAACCTTAGGAGTTAAAACTAGCAGACTATTAACAGCAATAGACTGTTCCCCAAGCACATCACAATTTTAAGACAGATTAAGAGAAACAATGAGGTGAGCTACTGAGTGAAACAGAGACATTTAAATGCTCAAAGCCTTTTTAACTTCAGCTTTAACAAAAATATTATCATGAGCCAACACTCCAGCATTTACAAGGAAAAGCAAAGGCATAAGAGAAATGAACGAGGCAAATTCAAGAGGCAAGACAAGTCTAGTCCTGGAAATGTGCCAATGAAATTTTATTTTTGCCTCAACAGGAAGAAATCCACTTTACATAGTAATATAATTTCCCAGACAGCCAAAAGACATACTGTTCATTTATGTTCCACCTTTCTTCCCAAGGGTTTATGAAACTAAAACTTACGGGAGTTTGGTGACATTAAATTATCTTATGTTACATGTCCTTCTTACTGAGAATAGAGACAGCTGATGAGAATTATTTCATCATCACATGCTTGGAGCCTCAGTTTTTATCTGAACACTTTTTGGAAAAACATTGGGGGCTTTGAAAACTGAGACAGAAATTAGAGATCCCAGGTACCTGACTAAGAATTCAGTGGATTGAATTTATTGCTGTGATCATCAGACTATGAAATGCTACAAGTAAAAATCCTCCTCCTGAAGGAAGCAAAGGGATTCATGAGCAAGAAAAACCTCCTAATCTTGTGCTTATGATGGTACAGAGCATGTTTTGATGACTAAGACTAGGTGTGTAGGGAACTTTCAGGTAGAGAGTCCTGTGCTTGGTACACTTCATGACTGCAAATGCTCTGTATAAAAATTGTATTTTAGAATTACCAGTATTAGAAGAATTATATTAAATTTGTGCCTGAAGGCACAGTTCAAGGAAGAAAGAAAGCAGTAGTGGATGAAGATTAAGTCATGGATTAATTGAAAGTCCAAGGGACCTGACAGACTGCACCTTGCGAGATCTTATGATCCTTGTAAGATCACTCTCCATCATCTCTGAAAAAATGTGGAGATTGGAAGACACTTCCTGCAAATAGAACAAAACAAAAAGTCATAGTCAACTTCAAAAGAGGCCAGAAGGTCAATCTAGGCAACTACAGGCTAGCCAGTCTTACTTTCATCCCTGGAAAAATCATGGTGTGGGTATGCTTCAAGTCAAAGAAGTGGGAGTGACCGGGAGCAGACAGGATGGATTTATTAAAAGTATATTGTGCCTGACCAACCTGATTGCATTTTATGATAAATTGATTGAATATGTAGATGGATAGAGAGGAGGGTGTGTCCAATATCTTGACTTCAGTAACATTTTAGACTTTTTCCTTCCTAATATTACTATGGACAAATTAGGATACTATAGTGCATGAATGAACAATTAGATGAACAAAAATGTATTTTGATGGTTGGACCTAGATGGTAATGGATTATACTCTATCCAGATGCTCATAACAAAAGTCATACTAAAGGAGTCCATCCCAGCTCCTCTTATTTTTAAAGTCTTCATCAGCAAACTAGAGGCAATAATGGAGAGCAGATTCATCAAATTCACAGCTGACCTCAAACTGAGGTGATCAATCAATATGCTTGAGACCAGGGCTGCCATTCAGAAAATCCAGACAGAATGGGAAAATGGAGCTGCTTTGTAAAAAAGGCCTGGGATGGTGGTATGAACATCTATCATGATATGTCCTCGCAGTCCCCAAGATATATGAACATAGGCAGAGCCTATAGCTAAAGAGAAGGGGTTCTTTTCCTCATTAGGTTGCATTTATTATAAATACTGGGGAAATAACATTAACAAAGAGATGAATGGGATGGATGGATGGATGGATGGATGGATGGGTGGATGGATGGATGGATGGATGGATGGATGGATGGATGGATGGATGGATGGATGGAAAAGTACAGTGATCAAGTGTCTGCCTACAAAGCCTACAGCCACAGGGACACCAGGGCTGGAAAAGATATTCCAAGGGGATCATGTCAGGACACCAACATAGCTGCCTCCACACTTTCATAATCTGGGCCACCCACAGTGATGAGATCCCTAGATGAAGCACAGGAAGTTGCCTTCATGGTTATGGTCAGAGTTCAGAGAGCCAGAGAGCCTAAAGCTCCAGGGACAGTCAGGCTGGAAAAGGCAGCCCAAGGAGATCACAGCAGGACACAAACATTTCTGCCTCCAGACACTGGATCACTCATGGTCCAGCAATGAGGGCAAGGCACATGGGAAGTAATTGAGGTCCCTTGGCCTGTACAGCCTGAAGAGGAAGAAACTGAGAAGACCTCATTGTGATCATTCCGCACAGGGGAAGCAGAGGGGCAGACACTGATCTCTCTGGTGACAAATGACAGGCTCCAAGGAAATGTCATGAGGCTGTGTCAGGAGAGATATTAGGAAAAGGTTTGTCTCTCAAAGGATGGTTGGGCATTTGAACAGGTTCCCCAGGGAAGTGTCAATGACACCTAGCCTGACAGAGCTCAGGTAGCACTTGGACAATGCTCTCAGGTACATGGTGTGATTTTTGGGGCTATCCTGTGCAGGGCCAGGATGCAATGATTCAGTGATCATTGTGGGTCCCTTCCACCTCAGCATTTTCTATGATATTGTATTCTGTGATAACTGACAAATATAATTGTGGGCATCTCTTACTGTGTATGTGAGAAATAAATTTATTTCAGAATAAATTTAAATATTTTCATCTTAGTTCTCAAGGTTTTAGAAGAGTGTTTTGAAATGGAATTTCATTTAAAAATACTGTCTGCTGCTGTAAGTAATAAACCATGTGGTTCATGAACTGCTACTACAGTGGTGTAGAAATATACTTTGCTATGGAGCCATAACAATGAAAGGGTCTTTAAAAGGTGCTGTAGTCTTTTCTCACACTAAGAGGCACATGAATTAAAAATAAAGATTTCCTGACAGATATTTGTCAAAACTGTTTTTAAATTTCTCTCTTTGACAGTGTCCTTAAACCATTTATTCTGATGTTGCATTTGACTGTTTTTCTTTAGGTGAACTTTGGTCTCCTTTGCTTCAATTTAAGAGCACCACTTCTTTTCCTATCTCAAATCCTATGAGGTGGGTTTGACCTAAAAGTGTAACAAATCATTTTAAAAAGCCTCACATTTCTAGGAAGCAACAGAAAGCACAGATTGGAAAAAAGGTATCAAACCACTTCTATTTTCATAGCACTCCCAAAAGTAAAGTTTAGATCTCATATAGAATGTAATTTACAAATCTTGGTTACCTACATTGATGAACTTAAATTGAAACAGGTTCAGAGAAATATCAAAATAATTACAGTAATGAAAAACAAAACTTATGAAAAGAGGTTAAAGGACTTGACTTATTTATATAAGGAGTCATTTAATTTTGTTAAGCTAAATATTTGGGGCTTTGGAAGATACTAAAAAGAACTTATTAAATTGGAAGATAATGCTGGTGAAAAGCAAACAGCTACAAATGAATTATGAGTATAATTCCAGACAGAATAAGAAAAAACATTTACAGTCATGAAGTAAATTTTCAGATAAGCCTATATACAGGGCTGTGGGAACAATTAATCTAATTGCTCAAGATAGTATTTGATAAAATATTATCTAGGCTGCATCAAAAGAGGGGTCGGTTTCTGTTCAATATTAGAAAGAAATTCTTCATTATGAGATTGGTGAGGCACTGGAACAGGTTACCCAGAGATGTTGCAGAAGTCCCACCTCTGGAAGTATTCAAGTCCAGGCTGGATAGGGTTTTGGACAACACGGTCTCATGGAAATTGTCCCTGCACATTGTGAGAGGGTTGGGCTAGATGACCTTTAAGGTCCTTTCTCTAACCCACAATATCCTCTGATTTTTTGCAGATTCATTTCTGGGGTACATTTTGCCTTAATGACCATGTGTAATAATTCAGTGTTACTGACACCACACTGATTCTCCAAAGTTTCTTCATTTCTTTGCAATACCTCTTGCTTACAACTAAACAGCCCCAAAGACAAAGTCAAGAAAAATCCTTCCCTTCCCCAAGAAGAACTACAAGGGTACTTGAAGTTACTGAGACCTCATTCAGAGGTCAGCTGAAGCATTTGGGGGTTTTTGGCGTGCTGTGTGGCTGGCAGCCGTTTAGGCACTGGGCAGAGACTGGCTAAGGCTCCAGGGCTGGGTGTGGGGCAGGGCACTGCCCCACCTTCCCAGAGCTTACCCTGCCCCTGCACATTCACTCCCCACTCGGCTTCTCTGAGCTGGTCATCTCTACATACGATTTTCTACATATGTGTATGCGACACTCTCCAGGACTGAAATTGTCTGATATAAGGAAATAAAATGGATAGTTAAAATATAATGACTTCATCCAAAATGTATGAATTCTAGTGGTTAATCAAAGGGAAAAATGTCATGAATATGTTTGTCTGCCTCAAGGACTAAATACAAATGAATTAAACTTCTAGCAGTACGTTTTCAGTAACTGTGGTATTACTTAGCTAGTCCACTTTTTTACTGGATATTTTTTAACAACCCACAATTTTTAATGATAGGTAATCCTGCAAGACATATTAAAAAACAAAACAAAAATTCATACTTTTGTTAGAGATTGAAAAATTAATATTTGAAATATATTTTTTGAGGATATACCTGCCTGGTGAGATTTAGTATACTGAAAGGGGATAGATTTATTTGTTTGTTTATTTTTAAAAACCCTAGTTGAGAACAAAACGCAATTATTCATTCAAGTAACACAGAAAATTTACTATATAAGTGCTTAGCTATTAGCATTTTGGATTTTATAATCACAGTTTTGCATTGATCAAATTTATAATATTATTTATTTAGAAATAGGAACACCTAGTCAGTTAATTTTAGAGGTCGAAATTTTAATGACCAAGCAGAAAACATAAAGATTTTTGGTGTAGTATTTAACTAGAAAACAGCTCACAACATTTTATCACATAAAAGCCCATGTTATCTCAAAATACCCCATCAGAAATTGGTATTTTATCACTGTAATCTGTTTTCACTAAGAGCTGCAAATAACATCATGTCAACCTGAATCTTCACTGATGACCTGATAAAATGGGTAGTATCTAACAGTTCTCTCAATTGCCTTTAGTTAGCTGTGAATGAGACTGAAATTGTCCAGGATTTTTAATTTTTTTTTCCCGATCAGAAATTGTTTCTTATGCCCTGTGAACTAACACACTGAAATTTTTTATAGTGTAATCAGAAGGAATACTTTGAGATCTGGTTTTAATGCTGCTTCCTTTTTATTTGATAAAAAACACATTGTGATCATGTGATCAGAATTACTCTGAGAGAGTCTTTTAAAACTGCACTGCTACACATCTGAAGTAATTCTGTAGCCTTCAATGTCATCTTTTGTCTTCTGTGTTACTATAAGAAATCTACGTACAGGTTCATGTCCTCATCATTCCCATGGCGTTAGTTATTCACTCACATTCAGAAAGAAATTCTCAATTATATCACTGTATATATTCATGTAGGTCTCTACAGTCTCATTTAAGACAGTAATAGTGCATTTTATTCTTTTTTATTCACTATACAGGATGCCAACATGTACAGGTACTTCTACAGGACTTTTTGTCCTATAATTCATTGCAAGGAGTTAAATAGTTTCAAAGCCCGGAGAAATAGATTCATAGTTATTGTAGCACTATCCAAGAAGCCTTACAGTCCCTACCCACTTCCTACCCACAAATCACATAGTAAGTGTAATGAATAAAATATTTAAATGACACCAGCCTCTACAACCTCTTTTCAATCAGAAATGAGCAGCATTTGAACCTGAAGGAGGAGGATGCATATGAAAGACAGGAACCAGACATATTTTACTTTCTTTTTCATTGTTCTTTAGAAAAAGTTACTTTTGTAGCAAAATAATTTTCTTCACCAGACAATATCTGTGATCTTGAGATATGTCCATTAGTATTACATTTTCCAAAGCATTAACTCGCAGCAGTCACCAAGGAGTCCTTTTACTGGCACAAGGAGTCAGGGAAGAGGAGTGTGAGAGAACAGTGAAACAGAATGAGGGAAAAACAATGACATTTACTTTAGCAAGTCACAGAAGCCAAAAGGTATGTGATGACAAATAGCAGATTTTTCTTATTAAGAAATCATAAAATCATAGAATGGCTGGAAGGGACCTTAAACATAATTTATTTCCAACCCTCCTGCTATTGGTAAAGATACCAAATATTAGTACTAAAATAGTTATTTATTCCTGTGGAAAATAAACCTGACCCCTAATGAAGGACTATTTGGTTCTGCCCCAGTCAGAGAAAACTCATTTCTGTCACAGATTAATTTTTGTGACTGATTAAATTTAGTTTAGTCAGAGGTTTATACCAATATATTACCAGAGCATGACTGAGAACAGTGTGATTATAGACAAATTACAATAAAACCAAAGAGAAATAAATTAATCTCTTAACTGTAAAAGTAACACATTTCATATATTAATATATTAGTATGTTATATATTCTTTTTAATATGAAGTATTTATTCTTTTTAATATGAAGGGAAGATGTAATCATTGATGACCTCTTGGAGACAGATGGCTGAATCTTAAAAAGATAAAAAGATAAATAACAGCTTTCAAGGTGCCAATAAGAATTATATTTCAGGGTAAGCTTAACTAGACAATATATCTAGAATAGTTACGAGAAGAATAAGCACCTAATAGAAGAGACCACTTACATGAAAGTGATAGACCACTCTCAGCAGGATAGATTCAGAGGACAGGTTATTAGGCATTATGAAAAATTAATTCCTAATCATTAGTCTTTCCAGCAAGGCAAATTATGTATTTTCTATTTAGAGGAAGCAAGAAAAACTCATCTACCTTTAAACAGAACTAATTTTAGGGTAGCATAGGAAAAGAAAACTAGCCAAAAAGTATCTGATTTTGACAGAAATTAAAGTCATCAAAAATAAACCAGATGTCAAAAGCAGGAACTGGGCTTACAGAATCATAAAAGTTCTTCTCCCATGAAAACTTGTAGGTCTTCCAGGATATAGTATGGTGCCAGATGTTAAAATTTATCCAAGAATCTCTGGAGCCAAAAAAAAGCAATTATACTTTATCCTACATCTCTCCTGTTTCAGGATCTCATTATCAGAGTTTAGAGAAATGTTTGTGCTGTAAATATTGTAAGTGCTACTTCAGGAAAAAATTTTGACTGCAGGAAAGTTTTTTTTCAGTGATGAGAAAGCTTTGATACATAAGACAATATAAAAGCAGAAAAGAAAATTAGCATTTTACTTATGAGTGTGTCTTTTTTGTTGATATTAGCCTTACTGTTTCATACAGTTTTAATGTTCTTCCATTACAAATCTCCCCAAAACCTCTGCCTCACAGACATTTATGTCTTTGGCTAGTTTCTTTGAATAAAGTGATCTTTTAGCAAAACTGGGAAGATAAATTCAGGTACCGCTGAAAAAATTAAGTCCTTGCACATTCATATTGAGCTCAGTTTCTGCTGGACCTCTTAAATCACTCAAAGGTATAATATAATCTGTGGCCCAGAGAACTAAACAAGGGGCCCCTCCAGAAGCAATGTGACTTCCAACTTACAAAATTACTTATTTGCATCATACCTCTGGAAAACCTTTAGCTTAAGAGTAGCAAAAAGATAATCAATGAATTCTGATTCTCCTTATGGCAAATTAATATGGTAGAAAGACATTTTATGTTTTAAAAATAGAACTTCTTTCAGGGCAAATATGGGGTAATAGTTGTGTACACAGTCAAGTTTATGTGTTAAATGTGTCTTGGAAAACTGAAATTCAGAAAACTGACCACATATACATGAGCAATTGTTTTCAGTAACAACAATGTAAACATTACAGTGATGATCAATGGAGTTCAAGGGGAGAAAAAGGATTTTTTAACTGCCTTCGACATAATGAGTTTGACTTTGCACAAAAAAGACAGGATTTTTTTTCCACTCTTGCTCTACTAAGCACCTACCTGTAAGATGCCTGGGCACAGTTCAATGACTTCTTTATTTTATTTCTGTGTCCTGTAATATATGTTTTTCCATAGACAGTCAGATACAAATTAATTTTTAAATAATTCATATAGATTTAAGGATATTTTAAATCTAAGATACAGTAAACACATGTACAATTTCTGACATGCACAATTGCTGTGACATTAGCTTTACCATGAAAGCTTTCCTTGGTTCATTCCAGGACAGATTCTAGTAAAATTCGATTCCACAGACTATTGCTAAATATTTGGTTTACAATATACACTATCAGGTTAAAAGATGCACTCAGAAGTCACTACTCCCCTTCCACCCACACAGTTTCATATAAACTTAAGAAAACACTTTATTATATTTAGATTTAATCTAAGACTGTAATTTACATCTAATTACAGAGACAGAAGTATTTAAATAAGCTAGAGGCCCAGTGAGCAGGTTGGAGTCTCAAGATTTTGTAAGAAAATTAGTTTGGCTCTGACCCAGGTGACACCAACATCCAGCCCCATTTTGTCCTTTCCTTTACTTTGATCATGGGTTAGAATAGCTCCTAATCAAGACAGCTGAAGATCAACAAAATGCAAATGCATACAATAGCAAAAGGTGTCTATATGCAGTCATTATGGCTAACCCAGCAGAGACCTAATAAGAAGAATACGGAAAGTTATCTTGTCATCCAGAAGTAAATACCTATATTTTACCTGATGAACGGTTTTCTAGGTCCTAGTCATAACTTGACTAGAAACTGGGGTTAGAGGGCTTAACATAGCTATGTAGTACCAGTCAGTATGTATTTGGTATATGAGATACTTACACAGTACTAGCAGATATGAAATATGTGGGAAACCCGTATATTTCTGAAAGCTGTTATGAGGTGAAGGTGGGACAGCTTGCACCATCTCAACTGGCACTAAGGACCATGAGAGACCTCCATTGACTTTGATGAGAGGTAAAGACACTGGAAGGCCCTGTAGAAATCTATGCTGCAGACATATGAATTGAGATGATTGAATCTGGGTCTAAGTCTGGATCCAAAATGTAACTTTACCCTGAGACTTTTTCTGAAAACCGATACTTCTACTCTTAATGTCATTCCTGTGACTGAAATGGGCTTGTTTGGGAAACTGGCCCAGCTTTTTATCCTGCTTTCTT
Organism: Donacobius atricapilla; assembly: GCA_013397315.1. Taxonomy (NCBI): domain Eukaryota; kingdom Metazoa; phylum Chordata; class Aves; order Passeriformes; family Mimidae; genus Donacobius; species Donacobius atricapilla. The sequence continues at coordinate 24,236 of WBMY01012339.1, forward strand.
TGTCCCCCTTCTTTTTACTGGGACAGTTCAGTACCCTGAAGTACCAGCACTGCATGGTCAGAAGTCAGATGAGAGGACAGGACTATGGAAGCTGTGAATTTATGAACAATCAGTACAGCTGAGCTGATTCAGTTTCTTGCTGTAGATAAGAGAAGGCTGTTAGGCAAACTCGAACATCTCACAGAACCACATCTGATCTCTTTCAGAAACACACAGCTGCTCTCAGATGTGCTTTTCCTCATCTTTGGCTTTGGACTCCTCACTCCCAGGCAGGAGGTTTCCAATGTTTTGTCTGTCAATTAACAGAAAAATTGTTTAATAAGTGTATACCCATATGAATGTGCATCTCTTTGTCCCTCTGTGGAAAACTAGCATTTTTTCCCCTCCAAGTACATAGTTCATGTGTCCTTTTCTCAAATTCCTCCTATTAGTTAAACACACTTAGGCCCAATAGCAAACCAAATTTGAATTTAATTTGAAAATTTTTACAGGCACAATAAAAGGCCTGTGTAGGGAAAAAAAAAAATATAAGAGTTCTGTAAATCCTGATTTTTTTTTTAAGTTATTTGATGAAGGAAAGTTGTTTAGCTCAAATGTGGTCTTGCACTACATCATTCCAATAATTGTTTTTTCATATTGACTATTTCCCCATTCCACTAGATATCATTCTCATTTTTCTTTACATTTTTTTTCCATTTTATTTAAAGAAACAAACAGTTAAACTTAATCAAAATAAAGTTTTAAATACCATAGGTATTATCATGAGTGTATTTCTACTTTTCTGGAATTATTTTTATCAGTGAATATTTATCAAAATTTATTGAAGCTCAATAATATGTTTATAATTCCAGTTCTGCTTTCCAATATAAGTAGCACTCAAAAATTAACATCTTACAGGAACTTCTGCGTGAATTTCTATTAGCACCTACAGTATTGATTTACATTAGCTAAAATTCACAGCACTACTTCCTAGTATCTAAATATTTTGCCAACATTATGATAAAATAATAATACACTTTTATAAAGGAATCAGTGACATTTTTGGGGAGATCACATTTTTTCCTAAGAGAGTTAGAGTTAACTGCTACAATTTAATCACTAAGATAAATACATCCTTGAATGGCAACTTTTCTAATGAGACCTATTATACCAGAGCTGACAATTGGTAAATCTGAGAGCGAGCAAGAAGCAAAAGAATTTTAATGGTATCAGAAATCCTAAATCAGCTAGGGCGATCAACAAATAAAGGTGAAATATATTTTGGACATGTGGGAGACTTTATATAACTACAACTCTAGAAAACTAAATTCAAAACTCTTAAAGAAACCATCTAACTTCTGCATCACTACTTGTTCTGAGAAAAGAGAAAGAATGCCACACTTTGGTCTCTCAATTTTTGTCCTTAAACTGGAAGAATTAGTGTGTCTTACAAAGTATTTTTTCAATGTATATAGCAACACCACCTTTGCCTTCCTTTGGGACTGTAGGCAGTATTGACATGTAAGCAAAAATGCAACTGGAACTCTAGTATGGATGTTTTAACTTTTGATATTTAATTTAACACATACTATTTTATCTGACAAAAAACAAATGTCCTTGTTTTCAGAGTAAAATTATGTTTATTAAATTTTATATACAATTTTTTCAAAGATGTGAAAGAGCAGGAAAAAATCTAGTTCATAGGTAATGTGATTTATAAATTATTAGTTTGTTTGGTTTTTTTTTTTCACATTTGTTAGCCATCATTGCCTCATATTCTCTACATATGCCCGGTGTTCCTCAAAGATACTTCCAGCACATTGAAGAAAATGTCACAGTAGGAAATCTGTTGTGTGATGAAAATCAGTTGCATGATGAAAAATATTTGAAACTTGGCTTCACAATGAACAATCGTGGGAGGGGGGAGGCGATGTTATGGTAGTAAAGGGCAATTAATTTTTTAGCTAACAATATTGGTTATAGCTGAGAAACCTTCTCATTACATTTCTTTTTCAGGTGCATGTGCTTTGTGAAATGAAAGCTCTTTGGGTTAAGCCTATCCTTGCTTCTTGTTCTTTTTCAGTTCTTTCATTTTAATGATGTGAATTTACTATTAACCGTATATTGAACCATCAGTAAGTTGCATATGCTCACAGTGCTTTTCCTTTTCTAGTTTTTTACTAGATTTCTGCAGTTACACATTTTGGGCAGCACTGAGCATATGAAAATGCAGTAAAGTACCATTTAGGTGTGTCACTGTGTCAACTAACCTATCAATTGACTCTATCTCATCCTTGCTACTTTTATGTTCACTAGTTAGTCACTAGGGGTCCTATTGCCATTTATTAGTCACTCTTTTAGCAAACATTTGCTGAAACATAAACTTCTAGGTCCATCTGATTCATCTGATGCTGCCTGGCCTCTTCCTGCTGCTCCAGATGGGCATAAGTTTCTATGAATCCTATGTTACATTAGCCATGCAGATGTCTTGACCTGCCTTCTTATGGTGTTCTGATTCATGTACTCCACATCTAGTCAGCCAAATAACTTCCAGGCTGAACAAGCCCAGCTCTCTCAGCTTCTCAGCCTTTCCTCACGAGGCAAGTGCTCCAGCCCTTGAGGGCCATCCTCTGAGCTCACTTCAGCTTTTAGATGTCTTCCCTGTATTGGGATAGGCAAAACTGGGTGCATTATTCTGCATATTTTTTCTCTGTTTATTAGAGGAGAGTAATCACTTCCTTCATACACCAGTGATATTTCTAACACAGTGTGCTGTTAGACGTCATTCCTGGGAGGATGCAGTGCTAATTTGTGTTCAATTTGTTGTTCATTAGGAAACCCAGGCACTTTTCAGCAAGCCTGCTCCCAAATTAGTCAGTCCCCAGTGCAGCTACTGTAGAAAGTCAGTTCTAACAACTCACCTAGCTAGACCATAACAACATGGCTTAGATACCAAGATGCTTTCACAGATCATGCTAACATCAAGGTAGATTATATTCACTGCCTGTGGAAGACTGAAATGTTAAGAGTTAATGACTCAAACAATTGGCCATTGGCAAAAGCATCAGAGTGCTTTGCTGAGGTTTGCACCCCCCAGCTGAAGGGGAGGAAGAGAGGAGGGTGCGTGGTAGTGAAAGCTCTGATCTGCATTAGAACAGCCCAGGTGCAGAGGGCAGGAACCAGGGGATGGCCATGCCAAACCAACCTGTTTAGCAACAAGCTGGGCTTTGAGCCAGACAAGGAAAGAAGCTGATAAGATGCAGATCCTGCTAGGTAGGATATGCTTTTTTTTTATCATGCCAATGTTGTTCTGTACACAACTCCCCTACACAACTAGCTCAGGTGTGAAATTGCCTCCCTACGCCCAGAGAAATTTTGGGACATTCACATGCAGTTCTGACGGTGTTCATCCCCTCTGATGAGGCTTACCTGGCTCACTGTGCTGGCATGAGAGACAGTTGTCATGTCTTTTAGAAGGTGTTATAAACCATAAAAGTACCCTCAGACTCATTTCTGGGGTCTTCTACCAGAGCACATGGTTCACAGCGTTGCTACAGTGTACAACTCTCCCACCTGGTCATTCCCACCTGGCCTGAGAATTAATATACCTGATTAGGTATATTACCCATTGGACTTTATATTTTGTGGGCTTCCCCACCCAAAAAAGGACCAAGACAGCAATTACCAGTCTGACAAATAGACACTGCGATCACAGGTCTCCTCACTGGATTCGCGGGTGGTGATATCTTTCTACTCTTATTCTTCCTTACACTTTCTTTCTTTATACATTTTCTAAATTGTTATGTTTACATTTTTATATTTCTATATTTCTATAAATAACCAAACCAGGTACATATCTCCTTTCCGTCACAACCAAATTGTTCTGAAATAAACCCACCATATATATATATTTATAAATATCAGCCATTTAGGGTCATTTCACTCTAATCCAGTCAAGTGATTCTATCATTAAAAAGAACCTCCATTATTCTGCCTTCGGGGGTGGGCCATAATACTACTCTCCCCTCATACACAAATGCCTTAGAGTTCTGTTTAGGGGCTCTATCTCCAACTGTGTGTGCAATGCGTTGTGCCTTTACAGAAGCAATGACAGCCAGCTTGAAAATGAGCATTGTTTCACAGTGGTTATTATCAATATTACTATGATTTCTCCTCTTCAAAATTGATCAGCGCATTTATTTGTATGTCTGAGCTTTAAAAAAGGCTTCTGAACATACATACTCAAAAGTAACCTTAATACAGAATCAGTTCTTCATAATGCAAATTGTCTAACCCTAGAGGTTCAAAACTGAATTTTAAGCAGTGGGCCAAATTAATCTTTAATGTAATTTCACTCATGTCAGTATGCATAACATCAACTATTAATTTGACCTAATTTATTAGGAAGACTGTGGGCAGATTATAAATGCTACTGAGTTTGCACTCTATATAAAAATACATTATTTATGATCATGAAGCTGAGTGATTTTTATTTGTGGCCAAAGTAATTTGGTTAAAATCTACACACTTGTCCTAAAAAAAAAAAAAAGAAAGAAAAAACGGAAAAGTATTTAATTTATAATGACTCCATATCGGCAGAGCACTTAAAAATAGAGTTCAGGCTGAAGGCTTAAATATTTTTCTCTGTCAGGCCCAATGATTGTTTGAAGTTTGGATTGTCTAACCCTTTTTTTCTTTTTTATAATTTTACTATCAAGTCTCCATGTAAAGAAAGAGTGCTAATCCACAAGCAAAGAAATAAGGCTAATCTAAAACTGGGAAATTCATCAAAATGCAAAGTCTATTCACTTTTAATCTCATAAATATGGGCAAATATTAATTATTAATCTGGGGACTACTTGTAATTTTTTTTTATAAGAGGATATTATAAAAACAGATTTCCAGAAAAAAAGAAATTAAAAAGGGAGGAAGAGAAGGTAAGATTTTAGTTGCCTATCTCTGAGTGAACAAACAAACAGACAAAAACCAAATGCTGAAATATTTCAAAGAGTACTACAACAATAACATTCAATTACAGTTTTTCTCCAAAGATATTGGCATGGTTCTAGGCAAAAATCTTATAATTAAACAGATAAACATAAAATACTTTTTTGCCACATAACTGTAATCTTTTTCCTCACTTATGCACAAGACTATAACTTCCAATTCCTTCCCTTTCATTTGCTAAAAGAGATTATTGGTGCATTTGTCTTGTACTGCTAAAGACTTCTGTGCCTCAATTAAGACTAACCTTGGGTTTTGCTAAGGTAAGAATCCTATATATGAAAGTCTGAGCTTTTCTCTAAATTCATTATTATTTAGCAATTGCTTTCCTTTCTTTTTTTTTTTTTTAAATTAGTCTTGCCATCCTTAGAACTTTTAATTGCAGTGACAGTGGATGTTTTTGGGCTATGTTTTTTGTATACTCAAGGATGGAGAAGCTGCCATAGCTTTGAGAAAATATGATACAGTGTCTGCTCCTTCTGCAATTCCCTGATAAATTATACAGCCAACAAAACCCTTGATCTGTAATGTCCTATATAGTTTATAGCACCTTCTAGTTATTTGTGCTGTTGGGACTATATGGTATTTTTCTAGATTTTCTCATGTTTGCCACAAGTTTGTAACACATTTACCTTCCTATAGTCATTTTTCTCTCTGAGAATATCTAGGATTCACAGAGGACATAATAAATTGCCTGTCTTATTTCAGAGACTAAATTTCTTAAAGCACAGTTTCCAGTAATTTCAGAACAAGCAGTCCTGCATTCACAGTGGACATTAGTCAGGAGTGCCGCTGAATTTAGAGGATTTAATGTAGATGAATGTAACAGCTTGACCCCTCCCATATCATAAGGTTCACTCTGTATGTAACAATGCTAAGAAGTGGCAGCTACAGAACTTATAACTTCCCTGATGACAAACATAATGTGAAAGTTGAAGGGCTGGAGCAGGTCTTCATTTCTTGCTGAAGAGGCAGTCTGTCTTCCAATTAAAAAAAAAAAAAAAATTCTTCTAATTTCTAATTATAAAATTAAATCACCTCCCTCTTGTATCTTTTCAAGTCACAGCTTGTACATTCTCAAATTTAAACTGGCATTCATATTGCTTGTGGAATTAGATAAACTCAAGGGAGAAAGCAATTTTAAGGAAGTAGTAGGTGTAACACATGACACTTTTGTGTCTGACTCTGGACAGGAAAAGTTCTTCAACATCCCTAAAGTGGTGAGGCAGGAAGCAGCGGAAACAGATTAGTTTTCTTTGTTCATTATTTATTGTGCTTTCAACCACCTTGATATACAAACTGTAAACACTTTGATTAATGTCTGAAAGGTTGTCTACTTTTTTTGCTGCTTCAGAACAGAATCACTGCGTCTTTAGTTCTAAGATATGATGTAACTCCTTCTAGTTGTTCTTTCAGGCTCAACCAAAATAACCTACTTCAAGAAGAAAAATATATTTGACTACTAAGTAACCCAGTCTATCTGTTGGACCCTTATTTCAATTTCAAGGTAAAATCAGTAAGAGGACAGTATCTATGTACAGTGATAATGCTGGACCATGAACAGAAATGTAAGCTTAGAGCATCCTCACACAGCTGTGAACCGGTGACTCAGGCCCTAACTTCAACTGCATTTAAACTGTCAGGCTGGGTCTTCCAGCTCTGCTTTCAAAGCCCACTCTTCCCTCTGGGACAGCACTGTGCCAGTGTAATGCCAAAACTCCTTGTAGTTTTAGGGTGGATTTACCTAAGGCTACTCTATTTCATCTTGCTCCTGCCTGAGGCCTTTAGTCTCAGGCAGCTTTTCTTTCAATACTGATCCTCTTTTTTGCTTCTTGGTGGTAAAAATATCATGTCAGTCCTGATTTGTCACTTCACAATCTTTCTAGTAACTATTAGAGCACTGAAAAACCCAAAAGTCTCCATAGAGTCAGAAGACAGAAAATACTTGAAAATTAGCAATAATGACCACATTTGCCTAGGCAAAGACAGGGAAACCTAAAATTTTGCTGATTGATTAGCTAACTTTTCTAACGTCTTTTTTCCTTTATCACCACTACATCTGAATACAGATTGTTCTGCACCTGACCCTCTGAATTCAGTCTAACAATCACAGCAATTAGTTCAAAAGCAGCAGTTGGCAGACTATAGCTCTTCAGCAACAATAAAATATTGTTTCTTGGTTAGCACTACGCTGTTAGAAATGTTCACAGGGACATCTCATGTTATGTCTCTCATCTCTCTGTTTTTCTCTAGGGTATCAGCACTAAAGGAAAACAGGCCATACCAGTAGGTTTATTTTTAGTTTGTAAGTTTGTATTATGTTTTAGAAGCAGAAATCGAGTTATTGCTACATCACTGATGTCTGGTAAGTCTTCAGTTCTGAACTACCTTAGACCTATATTTTAGCATAAGATTCCATTAAGTCTGAGGCTTACACCTAGACAAAAACAAACAAACAAAAAACTACAAACAAACAAACAAACAAAAAACCCACAAACTCCCAACCTATTATATTTCCTTTGTTTAAGTAGTTTAGTGTAATTGCTATCATTAATATTGCAAAAAGATACTGACAGACAACTTATTTTGAACATAGGCTTTTACCATTTATCCTGATTTCAGTGAAAAAATTATGTATGTGCAGCTCTGCTGAAATCTGATATCTGATTTGATTGATTTCTTTAAAAAATGCTTCTGTAGCTGCCCCCATTATTTTAAGAAGAAAAATTCTGGATAGAACCCTTCAGAAGTAGGTTCTCATAATCTATAGCTCTTCATACTGGAAGAAAACTTGTCTTGTAAAGTAATGCTAGGCAAAACTTTGTCCTTAAATTAAAGGTCATGTCTCAGTAATTTATTATACGCTGTTGAATATTCAAGTATGATGTGTTTTGTTTGATTGTTTTAAATGTGGAGTTTTTTGAGTTGAAAAAAAAAAGAATAATTTATAGCCATATGACTATATTTCAGATGTTGGTATTGCTGTGGAATTTTGACATCCTTTCTGTATTTACTTGTAGGCCACGTCCATAGCAATTCTCAGTCCTATCAGTAATATTCTGTCATGTCACTGTAACACTTCATGTTCTTGGAAAGAGTGGCTTGATAAGAAATTATAAATTATATGCACACTATTGTGATGCATGTTTGCCTCAAAGCGCACACCAAAATGGTGATTCTTATTTTAAGGTACACCATATCAAATTTCCCAGTCACAGAGAATGTACTATGCTCTTGCTAACTTATTCTTCTGATTAACTTCGTTGTTAAGGGGGAGAAGAGAAGGATCCTGTTTTGGAGCTGCCAAGCTTCAGTACAGAATACCTTAGTTTATGTTCCAATTTCATACATTAAAATCTCCTGTCTCCACTTCCATCTATTTTTCCATCTAAATGTATCAAAATTCTGAGCCACAGATAATAGCATCTTGTCTCTTCTGAATACAGGCAACCTTTGCCTACAGCAAATGGTGTTCCCACACTGTTACACTTAATTCAGTTCAAGGACTGTAGCATGCATTGGAGTTACAAACTTTGGTCACCACAGCAGGCAATATGCCATGACACTTTTGGAATTCAGGTCTCCAGCATGTGTCACTTCCCATTGCTTCTTTAATTGATGTGCTATCATAAATTAAGATGTCTGCATGATATCTCAAGGATAACCTTTCTGCAGTGTCAAAGCAGTGCTGTGTTTTCCTATGCAAAATATATAACTCGTGCTTGACAGATTGTCTTGCTGACTAACTACTGAAGCTGTAAACTTTGTGACTACTCAGAAACCCTGTAGTTACAAATTTAGACTATCTTTGCTAATGTGCCTGGAGAAAAAGTAGCATGTTCTGGTTAAAGCAACTTATTCTGATGAGAAGATGTGGTCTTACACATAAATCATCAAAAAACTTTCCCTACAGAAAGGAAAGTGTGCAGGAAGAAAAATATGTTTTTTCACTACTTAAACATCCTGTGATAGTAGTCACTGGATAAAAATTTATGGTCTTAAATTTAACATGTATGTCAGTATACATTGTTATTGAACATGTAATGCTGCACGTCTTCTTTGTTGTTGATATTCAGAAAAAAAAATGTCATTGTCACAAGGAAAAGAGAAAAAATAGGAAGAGCAACACCAGATTAACAGCACACCACTGGAATAAAGAATGGAAATCTAGACTTTATCAGCCTTTTTATTTCAATGTCATTTAAATTGTCATTAAATATCTTTCCAAGTATACATCAGAGACAATAGAAGGCTTAAAACTGGTTCATATTTTTTTTAGTAAAGGAGAGTGCTAAAACTACAGAAAAGACAAATAGCCTTTGGTGAATAGTCCTTCTTTTTATTACCAGTATTAAGGGTATACTCAGAGGTTACAAATATGAGCTTACAACTCATAACAGGTTTCCCCCTTTTACTGTAGATCAGCATGGACACTAAGAAAAAAACAGCCTTCAAAACATGCTCTGTTGTCTCCATTGGTTTGAAAGTCAGTCTTTGAAATCAATAACAGTGGACAAAAAAGAATGTAGATACTCCACAAGCTCCCAATAACAGATACTGGAAAAATAAAAACTCTGTCAACTTGGCATGGATGTTGAGCAAAATCACAGGATGGAAGATAAGGACCATATACCTCTGCTGAAGTAAACATGAAAAAGTAAACATGCCTCTGTCAGTGGCACAATGTTGTCGAGAAACAATTTTGCCAAATATACTTGACATCCTTATTTAAGAGCATACATTTGATTGACAATGATATTTATCATCCAAGGCTTATTATCTCACATATGTGTAAGGCATTTTATTTGAGAATAAGTTAGACATGCTATTAAAGAGAAGATCATACTAGGAAGATCATAACACAGGAAGGTGTTAAGATTTACAGCCTTGAAAGAAACTGTCGTAATTCAATATCACTACTGCCATTGTATTTATATTTTTTAATTTTTTTACACTATTTTAGTTGATAAAATGTTCCTGCAAATGTCTCTTTGCTTAGGACTATTCTTAAACTATCACTGTCTATGCTTGACATTGCATAACCTTACGTTCTTGCAACAATGAATTTACTGCTTTCAATTCTTCACAGCCTTATAAAACTTAAATAAATGATATAGAAGTTTCAGTATGAAGTTTCAATTCACATAATTTCTAACTGTACAGTACTACAAAATTACCTAGTAATTATTTTTGCCTTTTAGATTCCTAATTTAATGTCATTTAATTCCTCCATGCAATATAGTAATTGCCTCAAACAGAAATGTAGACTATGCACACCATAGAAAAAGTGAGTTTGGGAGGGAAAAACAGAACAAAAAAATTATTTCAGTAACACTTATTTCTCGTTTTAGGAAAGGCAGCATTTTTTCAGTGTTGTGTATGAAAAATGTCTATACAGGGGAAAAACAATGAAAGAAAAATAAGTCAAGATCTATTTCAGCATAGGAGCTCAAATTTGGAATGAATTTAATTTGAGAATGGATAACCTTTAGTAGTTTGGAATAACTGTGATAAAGTATTACAGGTACTTTTTCTCCACAAAGTATACAAATAAATAACTACGTTATCTATTCATTCTGAATTCCTAGTATGCACTAGATATTATCTATGAAGCTAAAATTATCATCAGAAACTAGTATTATTGTGCAAAACATTCCAGAAAGTCACAATATTGGCATTTTTTGGAAGTAGCTTCCTCCTGAAATAGATAAAACATGCATTAAAATGATTTATGAAATGGAGTTTCCAGAGAAAACCATTAATAAGGTTTCTGATATTGCAGGAATTTTACTTTTAATAAAACTATGTGGCATTCATATGAATCTATACTTACAGTAGAACGTATACCTTGTTCTTTATGCATTGTAAAACATTTCTGAAAACAATTTTGAGAGGTTATAAATAATATTGGTTATCATAGGATTCACTGCAGCTGAACACAACACAGGACTGCTTATAAAGCATAATAGTGCTAAATATATATATATACACACACATATACACATACACATCTACATATACACACATACAGGACCCCCAGGCCCTTCTCCAGAGAGCTGCTTTCCAGCAGGTCACTCCCTATCTGTACTGGTGCAGGGGATTGTTCCTCCTCAAGTGCAGGACCCTGCCTTTACCTTCACTGCATTTCAGGCATTTCTTCCCTGCCCATCTCTCTGCCTCGTCGAGGCCCTTCTGAAGATCTGCACATCCCTTTGGGGTATCAGCCACTCCTCACAGCTTTGGGGGGGGGGATACCACAAGTGGCAGGCCTCCAGCTAGACCCTGTGCCACTGATTATGACCCTGGGATCTGCTGGTCAGCCACTTCTCTCACGTCTCTCACTGTCTACTCATCCAGTGCACATTTCCTGAGTTTGTTTATGAGGGTACTGGGAGAGATAGTGTCAAAAACCTTGATGAAGTGAAGGTAAAAAATATCCACTGCTCTCCCCTCATCCATCCAGGTAGTTTTTACACCATAGAAGGCAATGAGGTTGGTCAAGCATGACTTACCTTTGGTGAATTCATGCTGACTACTCCCGATCACCTTTTGTCACCACATCATACATTAAAAGCTGAGGATGATACAGTATAAATGAGACAATAGTTCAATCTAGCAAATAATAACAATGCCAAAAACTTAAATTATTAGGTAATTTCTGTAGGGTCCCAGAGTTCCATGATAGAACTCTGATGTCACTTTCTGAGTGGTAATCACCATATTAAAATAAGATGTTGGCAATGGAAGACCTTGTGACAAAGTATTTGTGCTTGTAAAATGTATCTACACTCATAATTCCTTAGAAAAGAAATACTGTACATATTCTTTTATGCCTATTCAGTCGTTAATAGATTGAATCTACTGAAAGACAGTTATGGGTCCACTGTCTGGATGAGATTGAACCTGAAAAAAGATCTACATCAAGACATTGAACTTAAATATTCAGCCTCAGAGATGACTAGAAAATGAACTGGTACAAATTCTAAGGTTTTTTCTAACTGTTCTTTATACAAAAACATTCTGAGACAAATTGAATTATTTTATAAAAATCTCTGATCTAAGTACATGGCAAGTTTTTCTTTGGGCTTCAAGATCTTACTTGTATGTCTTGCACACACCTCTAATTGCAGGTTTAAATGTTTAAAAAGAAAACATAATTTGAAGCTTTTACAGAAACCTTTAACCTTGATTATGTAAAGCTTCCAGTTTCTTGTCTTTCTATTAAGGAATAAAAAGTATTAGAATATTACCCTTGATGTATTCCAACTCTTAATGTGCTATAGCACGCTGTACTGCACAAATTGTGATAAGACTAACCTTTTGCATTAATCTATAACACTTTATAATAGGGTAACATGCAAAATGTTCTATTTGCTAGAGTCTTTACACCAGAATCACCCTGGAAATCTGATGCCACACAACTTCAGAGCTAGACTATATTAGAAAAACCCACTCTTTTTGCTTAGCAACCATTTGAGAAAGTATATCTATTTTATCATTATATACAGCAAAAGCTCTTTGAAGCCAATGTTGTTAAAATACATAAATGATATTAAATTATATATATTAGATTATACAATATAATTGAACAAATTTTGAATTTTTTACTTCCAGGTAAACTGATATATATCAGATAAAAAATAATGATTTATTTATTATGACTTATGATTTATTATAGTCACTAGTCAGTAAAATTATTAAGGCTTCTGTAACCAAACCAGTGATTATTTAACAGTGAAATTCCCAAACCCTTAGCACTTATCCACAAAGGATCACTGAGGTTTAGTATTGCAACTTCCAGTAGTGGAATCCTAAATTTAGCTCAGTGGAAGAGCTGAGCTTGAGTTTCACGTACTCACAGAGGCATGCAGGTGTATGTCATGGTTTAGAAGTGGGACCCCCCAGTTTAGTGCTCCCACTGAGACTCTCCAAACCATAAGTCACTTGATCACTCCCTCTCCCCCTGAAGAGGGCTGGACAAGAGAACTGGAAGCACAGAAGCTGAAGATCACAGGTTGAGATAAGAACAATTTACTGGAAACAACAATGACATAAGAAAATGAACAGTAACAGCAACAATATTAATAAAAAGTGTACAAGAGAGAGATTAGTGATTGACTGGCCAAATCCTCATCACAGAGCCTGACCTCACTGCAGCCATGCCACCCTGACCTCTCCCTCTAGCTTGGAACTGGCATTATCGCACCACTCCCTCTGCCACACTTACTGGAACAGAAGGAACTCCTTTTCCCTGGAAGAGACTCCCTTCCTCCCATCCCGGCAATGATACGAGGTGGTACACTATAACCTTCGGGTCCTAGCCACGCCTTCTCCTTGCTGTTGCAGAAACGAACCCTGTCCTGGCCAGAACCAGTGTATAGTGCTAGTTCTGCCTGTGCTGTCCAGCCTGGCTGCCCGTAAGTCAGCTCCAGCTCAGAAAGCACTGACAGGGTGTGAGGAGGCTGACAATTCCCAGAGCTAACTACCAGCTGCTCCTCTACATTCCTGAAGTTCCAGCAAGGTGTTAGTACAGCACTGACCAACCTGCAGATGCAACACAGGTCTGTCAACATCAGGTGGTCAACAAACCTAAATATACAATCCATTTTTTGAAGCTACTTAGCTGATTGGGTGTTGCCTTCAGCAGAAAATGTCAAGGGCTTAAGTCTCATCCTTGCAAGGGAACACAGACCATAAATCCAAGTTCATCACAAACATTTCCGCTATACAATATTAAATTGATAATGTTAAAAACTTAGTTTTCAATTAGCTTGATGAAAATTGTAATCATCCTGCCTAAGTGATTAATTATGTCATACTTCACTTTTGTTTATTATAGTTCATAACATTTTAAAAAAGCAGATTTAAGTAATCTCTGTCAGTAATGAATTGGGGACAGACTCTGGGAGAGCACCCAAGAGAATCAGCAGTTCCACCTGAGAGACTAGGCATTACTTTTTATTCAACCCTCTAGTTCTCACATTCATCAGTCAGTAGAATTGTCAGCCATTAAAATTTGCATTTCCAGTGTTAGCTAAAGAAGCAAATGGAAGGAAAACAGAGAGTACCAAAGATCAGATTTCGAAATGTATTCTATTGTGGCATGGGTTTCATTTTGTATGAAGAAGTACTATATTATCTTGCTAATATTTTAAGCAACATGAGTTTCTTGAATTAGATGCATAGGTCGTACACACTTAACACTAGAGTGTCCCCAGGGTGTGACCTATAACACACCATCTGTGGAATAGCAAAGGAAGAAATTACACAATAATTAGTAGATTCTGAGCAAACATTTCAAAAACATGACAGCTTCCTTTGATTCACTTTGATAAACTAGAGATGCTTCCAGAAAGAATTTCCACCATATGGGAGTATTTTGGGGTTTTTTTTAAAAAAAAGGAAAATTAAGACTGTTGAAAAACTTAGAGCACACTAAAGTTGAAGTTGTTATCATTCTAATGGTCTGATGGATTTGTGTGAAATTCTAATTGCTTTTTTTCTAATTACATTAAAAATTTGTCATGATTATCTACATAAGACATCCAGTGTTCCGCAGGATCTTCTTTTCCTCTTTTTTTGTGAAGCATAACAGTTGTTAAGCAAAGACAAATGAATGGCAACATTAATATTCCTGACATGCTGCAATATTTTGATGATGAATGCCATAAAAGAGACTGTAAATAAAAAAATTAATGAAGCAATAACATAAATGGAGGTCATGGGTGTTCTTTCTCCCTCCTTCACTGTTATTAGTGAAGCACTTAAGCATGTCCTTAGCTTTAGGTATGTGAGTAGTCCCACCAGCTAATAGTACTATTCACACATATAAAATTAAACATTTGCATAAGTGCTTTGCAGACTCGAAGGCTCTAAGTGAAACAATTTACCAAAACTGAACTCATCTTGGTTTTAAGAATAAGAGCAATGACATGAAAATAAGTTTCCAAGCCTTATGTCATCAGCCACTCTGACCTGCCACCTAGAAAAGCACTGTTGACAGGTCAAATAATCAGCCAGAGGTCACACTGGAAGTCTTTTATTATAATCACAAAATGGCTTTTTTTCTTATTCTGTAGACACTGACTCACAACAAAAAGTTTTCTTGACAAGGAGAGGTGTTGGGAAGCAGGAACCATAGAACTGCAGGCTTTTTACGTTGGTGGTAAGCAGCTGTCACTTTGTATAGTTCAGGATCTGAAATGCTATGCTCCAGAAGGCAGGCCCAGAGACAGATTCCTGACTTTTTGATGCCTCACCGAATATTCTCTACACTCCCTTGAAATCGTTAACTTCATTAAGAACTTGTTTTCACGGCAGCCTTTCATTATTATGGTAATACTTATTGCCATAATATAAACTAACAGATACACATACCTGCTAGGGGACTGCAGACAAGACATATGTACTGCTTGCCTGAGTAATTGAGCATCTCACTTAAAAACGAGAGGTTCAAGGAAATTAGAGTCTAACTAGCAAAGATGGAGACAGTGCCAAATGTGGTTCTTTTGGTGTCCTTCCTTTTCTGAGTTGTCTCAGTTCTGGTCTCAGTTCTTGAAAAGTTGACTGAAGTCAGAACTTCACTTTTTTCTGGTGATACTTCTGAAACATATTTTTCAATTTGACACATAAAAGATGTCTTTGTTCTGACAGAATCTAAATGCCTAAAAATTGTATACATCTTCTATAAAATTCCTTAATTAAAATCTTAACCTTTCAATATACATATTATTTGGAGCACTGTAACAAATATTTATGAGTTTTTTAAAAAATTATCATTAAATTAACTGTAAAGGATCTCAAGAAAGATTATTACACTACTAGATACCAATTGTTTTTGTTGTTGCAATACACTGAATTTTCAAAAGGGTGTAATGTGTTCCTCCTCCAAGAATGATAGTCCTGCTTGTGCTTATTCTGTTGCATTCTTCTAGGTAAAACAGATTTTTGGAAAATAGCCAGATAGTCTTTGCAGATTTGGTGAGCCTTTGGGCTATGTAACTGTAATAGCACGAAGATATTGGTCATCAGACCTTTAATGGGTGATGAATTACATCGCTCTTATACATGCAGTTGCCATTCAGAGCCTGAGTCAATAGGAAACCTTATAAATCTAATTTGGTACCTAAGATATTCTTAATATGAGCATTTTAAAAGCTAATCTGAATTTATTTATTTAAGAAAGTTACCTCAAGAAAAAAATACATGTGGAAATAAGTATTTGCTCAGGGAAAAAAAACCAAACTTGACTTGTAGATTTTTCTTCATTTTGTAAGAGGGTTTTTTCATGCTAGGCTGTTATATTGAAAGTCAGAATATGGCTCTTTAACTTTTCATGCTCAGCTTTAACAATTTTAAGTTGAAAACTCCTTCTCCTCTTATTTTATAAAAACATCCAATATGGCTTGATATCCCAAGCTTCACATCCCACCCTAGGTCCTATTTATATATAAAACACACTCAGCTTCAGATTTCATCACAGGACCACTATCACAGGCTCCAAGAAAAAGATGATATTCACACATTCAGTGAACAGCTGGCAGCTGATGTTTTTAAGTTGGTGATGCTTGAACTTCTCCAGAATATCTTTGTGAATTAGCTCAATTTTAAACTACACTGAAAGCCAACATAGGTATTAAAGAGGAGCATATTTGCTAGGACTGACTTAAGTCATCACAGCCCATTGGGGTATCTGAGACACAGCTGAGGTACCAGGCTCTGATTTTTGACATTACTGCTGTAGTAATTCTAGAAATGCAAGCCTTGTGACCAGTAGTAAATACCGATATATTATATAGAGGTTACTCAAAGACAAGACAGTTTGAAAAAAAATGTTTCTCTTGGTCATATTCTCCAGGACATGTTATGTGCTATTTAATTGCTACTTTGAAATGGCAGTTCAGCAATTTTATTTCAAAATTCTTGGTGTCATCTTTCAGCTGGAGAGGAAGTAGAAAAGACATAATTTAAAAAATTTGCTCTCTATTACTGTAGTAAAACTTCTAGTTTTTCCATTTTCTTCTGCATCTGACTTTGGAAATGGTTCCGTTTGCTTTTTCTTTGCAATTCTCAAAATTTATCTTGGGTACATGCTAAACTTAAAGAAAATATACCTTTTATTGAATCTATGATTTCAGTCCTCTATTATTACCTGACTTTAAGATTATATTTTACATTAACATTCATTAATTAGATGCATTATATACATGTTGGGAATAAGACAAGAGAAAATTAAAAATGCACTTGTCAATGTTTTTAGTGAAAAAGATAGAACTGAATTCAAATAATATTTAGAATTCTACCACTCAATTCAAATATTTTTGGTTTTTATAGTACTTTTGTTTTAATACACAACTAGCTAAAGAATTATTAAAGTTAAAAAATAGTTTTAAAAATATGCATGCTAGTTTTCCAGGTAAAACATCTCTTATTCTTTGATGATAGTAGTTAAAATGACAAAACCAATTTTCTCATATGAAGTAATTGAAATTATATCTTTTTATTTATAAGCTGTTTAGGGATTAAAACTGATTATTGACATATACTTGGTTTTCTGTGATAGAATAATTATTAATTCTTTATTTTATTTATACTCAGATGTTCAACATAATTTAGACTACTTAGATGTAAGATTAGTGAAGATCTGATCTGAGTCTCAGTACTTCAATAGTTTTATTCAGTAAGGTAGAGAAATCTTTAAATCAAGCAGTGTCAAACCCTTAACATATACCTAAAGTCTTCACTGCCAAGTAATGTTATTCTGTCAAATGAGTTCTCCTGACTTTTTTCTAGCAACAATCAGGTAAAAAAATATTTGTCAATCAAACATAGGAAAACTGGAAAACAAAAAAGGAAGTTGACTGATGTTAAAAAAGGGAAGCTTTTTGTACTGAGATAACACAGGCTGAGTCTTAAAAATTGGAAATCAAGGTAAAGTAACAACTGAAGAAGACAGAAAGTTTGAAAACTCCAAGAACATCATGGCATTCACAGAGATATGTAAAGTGATGGGAATGAAAGGACAATAAAGTACTTTACTAAATGTTTTCCAGAGGCTAGTGTTGTTTTGTTGTGGTTTGTTTATTTGTTTCTTTGTCGCTTTTTTTTTTTCTTGTACAGCTCTGATGCAGATC
Source organism: Donacobius atricapilla (assembly GCA_013397315.1). NCBI lineage: Eukaryota > Metazoa > Chordata > Aves > Passeriformes > Mimidae > Donacobius > Donacobius atricapilla. The sequence goes on from WBMY01012339.1 coordinate 42,352, forward strand.
TCACACGTTTCTTTCCAAATCAACCTCGTGTGCTGCAAGGATGTTATAAAGCACTCAGCCATGACCCATTCCTTAATCCAGTTCTCACACTGGTGGAGAGACCTCCAAATCCTTACTTCTATTTTTTTCCCTTGAAAACTGCTAGGGAGATGCTTCTTTTGTCTAAGAAGTAGACAATAGTTGAAGTCTGCTGAGTTGAAACGAATGGAGATAGTTTTAACACATGTAGTTCTAGTGATTATCAGTTGCCTTGGAGTCTCTAACATTTGACCTTGGTCTCACAAAACAAACACACCAATTGCTATTCATGAAACTGAAGCTGCTACATCTAGTTCTCTGACAAATGTAACAGAATTTTAGTTGAAAGATTTTCACACATGGACACTGCAGGGCTTTGGAGACATCTGTCTCTAAACCCAAATGTTATGTCTAAGAATGGAGGTAACTGATCACAGATATACAAAAATCTCATCTTCACACAGCTGTTCCACCCTCTGTTTCCTGCATTATTGTATGAATGGTGTTCTTTTCCCTTTATTGCAGCTATGTTGTATTTTTAGACTTTAATCTCATTTTAACAATTGTTACACACATACCTTCTGACTCACTATCTCAATTTATTTTTTTTTCCAATAAATAAAATTTCCCATTTTGACATTAGTACTTTCTCACAGCTCTCCTACATACTTGGTTTTAAGCACCTATTGTTTTTATAACAGTTAATCTTCATCTCTCCAGATACATCTTCATGATGTACATTTACTCTTAGTTTACAGATATTAATGCCTAAGCCTTTAGTGGATGGGCACCTATACTGTTGATATTTTGGCACAATTTCCAGGACATTTTTGACCTGGATTATCTAGAAGCCTCTCAGATGTTTGGGCATAGGCTGTGCTTAGACTTAGTGGGCTGTGTCTGTAAGAAACTATATTATCCCTCTTTATTGATATGTATTGCTGTGATCATGAATCTATGCAGTGTGAGAGGAGGATTTATCAGAGGTGACTATTTTGACCTATTTACACTTCCCAGTGCAAAGTCTCCAGGAGTCCACTGGACATCCCAAACAAGAGATTGTATTCCAAAATCAACTTAATTGGTACCAAATAGGAGGAAATAAACCCTTTTCCTCATTAAGCTTACAGTGAGTTTCTGGTCCTAGGACTCCCCAAATCCATAGGACAGAGATATTCATGGAGATTTTAACTGGACCTCATAAAGTGGCTGGAAAGAGCTGTGAAATCAGCATTGCAATTTTATACACCATTAATCCTAAATAATATCTCTGATGACAGCCTTATAGGATATTTCTAGAAATTTAATTGTAATTCAGAAGTGGTCCAGCAGATAAAAGGATTGGTCTTAACTCCGTTTCTAGTCTGTGGAAAATCATATCTAAATTGTAGGATTGTAGGATTATTCAGGTTGGAATTATCTTGGGATGTTATTTAGTCCCAGCTTCTCAAAATAAGGTCAGCTTCACGTTGAACGAAGTTAATTAGGTACCTTAAATGAAAATTATGTTGGACTTGTTTTTCAGTTGTTTCCCTCCTTCCCAGAAATCTTTCAACTGAGATAGAATCAAGAATTTTTTTTTTTTTTAATTTTGTCATAGTATTATTAGTATTTTATAAAAATAAGTAATTATGAATACTTTATGTTGCTACTATTTTGACATTAAGTAAAAGCAAAACAGTATCTGTAATACAAAACTCACCTGCAAAGTGTACTTCTTTATAACACTGTGTTTTCTAAAAACACCTTAATTTATTTCTCATAAATCTCAATAATTACTTGAAGTGCTACAGTCAATACATTATGTTTTTATGAGAATTTATTTTAAGGATAATTTTTTTATCAGCTAGTTGCTTGCTGATACATTGCCTGGGGCATGCTTTTATAGTCGCTTGGAAAAATGTTATAAACAAAGATATTGGGAAGAAAAAAGCCAGAGGAGAAAATCTTTACCTACTGAGGTACTTGGTGCAAGTGCCTCAGTAACAGAAAAAGGGAACAACTTCCAGTACCAGGCTAATTCTAAATAGCTCCTCGGGTACACAAAATACTGACAGAACCCTTTGAATGACATTGTTCCACTTAATGCGTGTTGCTTTCAAGGACAACTGGAGAAGTATTATTTGCAAATCTGTATTTGTACTTGTAAAACAAAAAAATCTCAACCAAACCAATTAACAAAAGGCAAACAAAAACAATCCTGAACCAAGAAACTGTTTAATAGAGGATCATTGTATGGTACATAAAAAGTTCTAACTTTATTTATATTATTTCCTTATACTGCTCTTTTAGCTACGTGACACATAAAGTATGGTCTTGGATTTTATTTGCATTGACCTCAAGAGAGTGTTAGTATTATTAAAAAAAAAAATTAAAATATTCCTTTGAATGTGTTTAACCAAATCAGATAAAGATTCACTACAGAAGAGTTCTGTATCATACCATATACTGATGCATTCACATTCATCCGTATAGTGCTTGCATCAACTTTCTTATAAGTGGATTAAAGTGAAATGTCATTGAAGAAAAAGAATATTTCAAAACAGATAATTAGTTGTGGTTTTAAACTGTTCTACTCTATAGGGGATAAATAATAACATGAGTTTCTGAGTACAACCTATTTTTTACCCTAATGATAGATAATAAATGATGTTCCATTTTAGAGAAATCATGTTGACCTGTCAAAACTTTCTGTAAAAAGCTTAGTCCTGCTCTGGGTAGATTTAGGCAGTTCTAATAGGGCTACCAGAACACCGTGATTTTCAGCCCCATAGTTGGAATCCTCTGAACTCTGCTTTTGGATCTCTGGATAGAAGATACTCAAAAAAGCTGTGTAGAAGCTTGATTCTAAAATTTAGGAAAAGATTTTTCAAAATCTTGAAATAAAAATTTAGGGAAGAATGTTCCTTTAATCTTCTATTTTTCTTAGCCAAAAACAAAAGTTCTTGTACAGACTGGAAGTACAAGAAGTATAACACAAAATGTCATTTACATGTTTCTTGAGCTTAGGGCAGTAGAAGGCTATTCATCAGTCTTCATATATCACAGATGCTGTATTTTCAGCAAATGTAAGATGATGGAGGAACAACAAAATTCTACATCCTCGATATTATTTTAATGCAAAAAGATCTTGTGGATCTTGATAGAAGTTAAAATGTTTATTCAAATCCAATATTAATCTCTAATGTAATAATAGCAATTCAATACTCAATAGTATTTAATGCAATGGACAGTTTCATAGGAAATAAAAACTGTGCCAGAGTACTGTCTTTACTACTTGGTGAACTGAGGCAAAAAAGGTGTTAAGAAATTTGCTCCAAATCACACAAAAACTAATCGTAATCAAGTAATTAAAAAAGGCAAAAAGAAATATATTTGGCATGTGCACAGTCTTAAAAATCAGATTAGTCTCCTTCACTTGCACTAGAAGTAGCTTTCCATGGTAACCTATGAATGATGAAGACATACTGTATGCTGAGGACATATGAATGCCTTAATGTCTCGTAATGTTTCTTATATCCTAGAGGCTAGGTCCTACCAACCAGTCAGTCCCTCATAAAACATTGCTTCTACTCAAAGGGCATACAGCTGTCTATTCTTCCACAAATGTCAGAATGATTATACAGAGGTATTTATGTAGACAGGTATTTATGTAGACCACAGGAGAAATGAGCATGGTCCTAAAGGATCTCTTAAGGAATTCATTTGAAAGCCTTAGACTCTTGAAATTTTTTTTCTACAGGGACTTCAGATCTATCTGTAAGGGTCTTATTTTCATTCTTTGGGTTCTGGGATTCCCATTCACTGAGGCTTCAGCTGGGACTTGCCCTAAAACTTAGTTAAAGCTGCCTGACCTGTGAGATGTCTCAGTTGTAGACTCCTTGTTATGTATTTTTTTCAATTCATTACAGATAAAATTGAATCTGACAGAGAAAAAACACTCTTGAGTTTATTTTAAAACAAAATTAAGAAAAAAAACCAAATAAAACAAAACAAACAATCTGTGTGGCTTCCCTGCTGGCTATGGTACAGGAAAATCTAGGAGTTTGACTCCTTTTTCTGACACAGAATTCGCACCAGATGTTGGGAATTCATCTGTGGGCACATTCAAAATATGAACAAGAACTTTTTTTTTTTGTTGTGATACAAATCTCACTCTTTACATAAGAGGTACACAGAAACTTATGCAGAAATGAAAAGGCTGTCTTGCAGCCCACCTTGTAAGAACTTCTGCAGCAAAAATTAAGGTCAGGGTAGCAAGGACAATACAGTTCAGTCTAAAAGATATGAGAGGGGCACTACGAAGGGCTTTCATCAGTATTGTTCTGGTCACTATACAGTCTGCAGGGAAAAGACTTGACTGCAATCCCTCATTTTCCTGCCAGGGAAGACAGCTGGCTCACTCAAGAGTAGAATCTGAACATCAGCTGAAATATCAGAATACGGGCCACTGGGGCTTGGATCTGAAGGAAAACTGGAACCCACATCAGTATAAACATGTGGCAGCTGAGCAATCAGCTCTAGCGTAGGTTAAATTCTCCATAAAATTTGCAATTGTGTAAGTTTCTGCAGTTGAATAATTTTGACTCTGAATTTCTTCTCCCTCCTTCTCATACGGAAAGAAGGTCTGAAGACTGCACAAAATGTGAACTCCTAAAGAAATTGCCTAAAGCAATTCACTGGGTAAAAAAATGCAAATAACTTGGCTATGTGACTAGAGCTTTCAAGACAAATTAGAGAGATTTTCTTAGAAGAGGAAAAAACCTAAAAAACCAATATTGAAAAAACTTTATTGAGAGTAAGCGCCTGAAACAACAGAGGTGTTCAAAATGATATTGAATAAAAGTTTAGCTGTAATGAATGAGAGAAAAAGATCTTATATTTCTACAGCTTGGAGCAGACTCTGTTTAATTGAGTAAATTAGAAATAGTATCTTTTGACATTAGAAAGCAGGCAGAAATCTTCGGAGAATGTGCAAAACCAGACTACCCTCTTTGCCTACTTAATCTGAAAAATACTTAAAAACAGGTATTCCTCAAACTTCACGTAAGCACTTCAAACACATGCACAAACATTCATAAATACTAAAGATATTGAAAATAACACAGAAAAGCTCTCTTATGCTCTCAGTTAAATAGTATTTTTGGAAAGATATCAGGAAATTAATCTATTAAAGGCTAAAAAATATTCATTAGGACTCATCAGAAAAAGATATTCCTGTCATCTCTAGCCACAAGCCCTGTTACATGGCAATTTTCATGCTAAGAAAAATCAATTCCCTCAGAACTTAGTCCCTTAAATTCACAAGATTTACCTGCCTGAAGCATAGACAAAGTATCAGTGTATTATATATGAAACATTATTTATGGATTAAGATGCTGGCTAATGAAAACTGCATTATTGAGACCAATTGTATCTTGGCAGAGGTGTGGTATGGAAATATTGTAGTAGTACTGAATGATTCTTTCCCATAGCTGGAATTTTTCAAATGTGAAGAATAAATTTATAGGCAGAAATGCAGAGAGAAAGCACACATACTCTTCTAATATAAAACAGTATTATCGACAACTCCCTTGGAATTGTAACTAGTCAAAGAGTTTCCACCATAAAGGAGTCATTCTCTAGAGAGGTGTCACTTCAGAAGAGAAAAAAAGAAATAGGAAATGGATTATAATGGGATTCTCTAGCAAGGTAATTCCATATATTTTGTGAGCTGCAAGTCGATCAGATGATTTAGCACCATTCAGTATTAGTAGCTGTGAGAACCTCGCTCTAAATTTCTCAGTGGTGCAATAACCTTTTGCAGCCTAATCTTCCTCCTCCATGCTTTTGTTTGGTTGGTTATGTTTTTGGGTTGGTTTTTTTTCTAATACTAATACTAATACTAATAATGTTTAATCCTCAACCTCTAATAAAACTATAGCTCTACAAACAAAGTACAAGACCTGACAGCCTAGTAGAACTGCCAGTGACAGTGGCTCACCTCTAAAATTGGATTCAAAAAACAGCAATAGGACTCTTCAAAGTAATATGATTATATTGCAACAGATAAAGGTAAGGCATGACTGACTATTCTCTGACATTATTACTAGCTGTTCCAGGGAAGAGTGTGGTCCATGTTCACTCTGTTAGTATTGACAATTCCTGAATATTTTCTCCCTCCAGACTGACAAGAGTTGCTCTTGTAAGTAGCAATTCACTGCTATGAAGGCATAACCCTTTTTTAAATAATTTAACACTGTTGAAAAATACTACCATCTGTCACCAAATGGAATAATAGGTGTTCCTAAGTTTCTTCCCCATTTACATGTTGGGAAATACCACCTTTGTATTTTCTTATTTTTGTCTGCCAGGAGAGGTGTGTTTACTATGAACTAGTAAATTCACAGTAGCTATTTACCAAGTTGAACCCTCATTCCAGAGAGCTGTCATGGGTCTTAGAGTTAAATGAGGAAGATCCACTTCATGGCATGGAGACTTAATGCTGTGCAAGTGTGTGAAAGTTCATTACTTTACCTATAAAGAACAACAGAAGGTATTTGACAGGGGTTTTGTTTATCACTCTGTAGTAACTGAAGAGCCAAAAGGAAAAGTAGCACCGTGGCTCTCAGATTCTTGTAACTGCTTCCAAATGTCATCCGCAAAGGTTGATGATTGACAGTACAACTGCTGCCTTTTGGGCACAATTCAGTAGACTTCTTGGGTTCACTGACCTGATGCAGTGGCATAAATATGTGTACATTTCACTTTTAGTATGGCACTCCACCACACTAAAACGTGCCTCTATTTGCATTGCTTCCAAAGCACCATCATTTGAAAGGATGTAGCTGCTGGGTACAGACCGTGTGCTGTTTAAAGGTGTAGGTGCTGTTTCTGACATACAGGATGATAAAGGACATGTCACTACACTGCAACAGCACTTCCCATCTCCAAATATACAGAAATACAATGGCTTCCTCCGTAAATGAGCAAACAACGGCAAAGTGTAATGTCAGTATTGACTTATTTTGAGAAACTGTCTAGAGTTGTGTCCACAAGATCAGAACATCCAAAACAAATTAAAACTCTGCTCTAATAGGGTGCTGCGAGGATTGCACTGTCTGGTTTAAGAGACTTTGATCTTTTTCTTGTTGTAGTCGTAAAGCCCATGAAAGTATTTTGTCTTCAAAAATTGCTACAGTCCCACTGCCTGCCATTAGTTAGAAAATAACATTCTTTGTCCCTAGAGAAGATCCTACCTGCAGTGTTATATATGGTATAGTGCAGAGCACACTGTTGGCAACGAGCAATCATAATAAAGGCATTTGACTTCTGAATGTGGCAGCTAAATGTGTAAAAGACTGACTGTACTGGGAAAAGGAGAATAGGCAATTTCCAAAATGTTCTGTTCCTGATGCATGTTAAGCTTTCTTGGCTGTGTGGGTTGGGTGGACCAGAGCCCCCACACAGGATTGCACCAAAAGCACCAATGAATAAAAGTTTGGGAGCAATCTTCACGGAAAAAGAATGAAGGGTTTGCAAAAGTGTTCCAGATGACCAAGGATCTACATGACAAGTCCTTTTGAAAGTTAGAGTAGCTGAACACCACCCCACAAACAGCTGGAGATATAGATATACATGCAATATATACACAGTCACTCCATCTTGAGCATTGCTGCTCATTGTTCTCATTGAAAAGCATATTTTTCTTAGTTTTATGCATATTCAGAGGACTGCAACAAAGCTGTGTTAAAGGCTGAATTTTGATTTAAAAACTGACAGCTGTGCTTTTCTGGGACAATGCAAATTCTGGAGTCACGAGAAAAGGATATGATGTCAAGATGAAAAAAATATAAAGAAAGGTGCCAAAAAATGCAGTCTGATTCACTTCATATGCATCTTCCTAGGAACTTCTAGCCATAGGAGGAACAATGTTTGCAGCAACGATACCCCTCCTCTTCAAGTTACCTGCAAGACAAATTTTAAAATTATAAAGAAAATTAAATGCCAAAAAAATTAAAATTACAGGTGAAATTCATGGCACTCAAGCATCTTAAAGATAGGTCTAAGGGTACAAGATGCCTTGATTTACTTGATAATTTGTGGTGGGAATTAGATAACAGTAGATGATAAAACTACATGCCTTTTCTTAAAATAAAATTAATGTAATGTGTAACAATATAATGTAATGCTGTGTAGGTAGTTGGTTTTTTTGAATTGTTGATAAAAAGTGTCTGAAGAACAAATCAAGACTTATCTATCTCTGGGGCAGCCAAATGAGGCAAAATGAATCCCACCGCTCACCTTTAAAATCATGTGAATAAAAAGACCTCAGTAACTGCAGCAGTGGTCAGCAAAAAAACTGAAAGCTTTTGAACATGCAGCAAAGGCAGAAGGCATAAACTGGAATGAAATAGATAGTATGGGGAGTATACAAACAAGAAATCAGCGAATGTCAAGAAAATTATTTGAAATATTGAAAATTTAGGTTAAATGTATAGTTAGTTATACTTCTTGCCTGTTGTGTTAATGCTTACAGAAGTTTCTGTCAGTGCTTTTGAATTTTTTTGGTTTTACGGTTGAGACATGATTTTTTAAGTGTTAACCCAGTTCTTGTGTCCAGGTTTGAAATGAGGTGAAGTTTTGCCATTTTCTGTGCTATCTTCCGTGCTTTTTCTGAGCTAGCAGAGCTATTCCCTCTGAATTCTGCTGAGGACCTCTCTACAGTCCTAAAGTAGGAGGAAGGACCACAGGTGGATAAAACCAAATAAGTGCAAGGAAGAGAACAGATAACCTTCAAATGCAAGAATAAGCATAGCAAAAATCTATTCATAATCAAAGCATCATAGGAAAGCTATGTTAGTGATGCATTTTAAAGAAATTATTCAATTGAGACAAAATAATAACTGAGAGATGTAGCAAGGCAACTATTTACATGGAAATGAAAATTTTTATTTGATACACTGTTGTTGTGATAGTTCTATGGAGGGACTATTTTTCAAAGGCTAAATTGAAAAGTGCACAACAGAAAGCAGAACAGTGTTTGGGAGAAAACTGCATCAGCCCAGAAAGCTCTCTACCTTTGCTGGAGAGTAGAGACAGGAGCATTTAGCAGCCACAAAATCATAACTGCTGGTTTATGCAAAAGTTTGAAAGAGGTATAATCCAAGAGTGGATATGCCCTACTAAATCCTTTATTAAATCTCTCAGGTATAGCAACCTTAATGTTTCATGTGAGCAGTTACCTCTTCAGACTCCTGCAGAGAAACAGGCTCTCCTGTGGCCCATCGCCTGTCTTAATCCCTGTCTCTGTGATGATAAATTGCTCTTGCCAAAAGGGCCTCAACTGTTGATTAAATGTGTGATGTGCATATTTCAATGATTTCTATTATTTAAAGGATGAAATTTGGTTTTTTGAGGGTTTTTTTGTTTTTGGTTTTTTTCTTCCCTCATTCTCTTTAGAAATACTGAAAAATATTTTGAGGTAACATTTTTTACCTTCATTTCGAATCCTCAAAGATACTGGGCCAGCTTCTGTAGTCAGCTAGATTATCAAATAGTAGTCAGCTACAGTATCAAATTGAGGTTGCTGTCACAGTGACACAGAGGACAGAAATCTTGTTAAGGGTAGGAACCTATCTTTCAAAAGTCAGAAAGCCCTGTGATTTGTAGCAATATAAGATATGCCCTTACAAAAACCAACTTTGCATTTCAGGTGTCTTTTTCCAAAAAGATGAGGCTAAAAAATGTAAAGGTGAAATTGAGTTAAAAATGAATACTTTATGCAAATACCACATTTTACTTTCAAATTCCTAAGTACAATTATCCACCATGTTCCAGAAAGATAGTGATAACTAAAAAAAGTGGATAACTGTTAAGTACTGTAGCAGACCAGTTATAGTGAATGCTAAAAATTACTTCTTTACAAATTCATTCTCAACCCCTTCCGTTCTTTTGATTTATGTGTCATACGACTTCTTAATCTCTAGATTTTAACTTTCTTTTTTTTCTTTTTTTTCTTTTTTTTTGAGATACCCTACTAAGCAGCTTACATTTAAGGGAGAGTGGGAAATAAAATTGGCTTTATTTCTGTACAAGGTAGATTGTATCTTCCCAAAAGACTTTTTATGGTTGTTCTTTGCAAAAGATATTACTTTTTCTCTGTGTACACCTGCAGTGTTCATCCAAATTAGTCTTCATGTTATACAAGAAGTTTCTCATTAAAGGTATAGGCAATAACTGTTCGCTTTTTTCTCCAAAGAATATTTCAGCAACACAAAAAATTAAAACTATCTAGCAGAACTGTGAAATGAGGAGTGACAGGATGAAAGTTGACAGCATGAATAGTATCTCCCAAATCTTTCTGGAACAAAGAACTTATTTTCACACAGACGCATATCAGGTTATCACTGTGTACAAAGATCCAATACTGAGGTCAAAAGGCTGTGCTACGAACAAATTTGAAAGAGACGGTCACACAAAACACAAAACTGTGTATCTTTACAAATTTCTATATCCACAGTACTTGTAAGAACGTCTTATAAAGTTATAAAAGATTTCCCTTAGATACATAGATAGATAGATGATAAACAGACTTGATAAAAAAAATAGAAATAGCACAGCATAGACATTTAATCTGATTCTTATTGAAAAGAAATAACCTCACCCCATCACAAGTCAGTCAATGGAAGGTAGGTTATATTCCATGTATTTTATCAAGCTATTTCATAGAACCTAATAAGTAATGGGTAAAAGGGTTTTCATCAGATAAATTAATCACCATTAGTAAGAATATCTTTGCATGTCTATACTTTACAACTACCTGTAACACTTCCTAAAAGAGCAGGCTTCACATTAAGGTTTTCTGGGTTATTTGTCAATTCCTTATAATTGCAGACAGATACCATTTTCTCAAGATCTCGTTCCTGTGACACGTTCTGCCTGCTGCACCAGCACTTATAACTGACGCAGTCATTACAGATTGCTTAATGTATTCATGAAACAGCCAGATCTCTTATGTGAGCACGCACCATGAGCAGAGATATTTCAGATGAAAAAAAAAAAAAATTGAAAAACTGTAACTGTTTCCTGTGACAAAATCTGTTTTCATTGTGACCACCACCAAAGGCTGCTATATGGAAACAAAATAAAACAAAAAAAACAAAAACAAAACACAACCAAAACGAAACCCAAATGAATAAGAATTATTTCACTGATTTTGTAGTGGCCTTTCCATTCAGGAATGGACTTATAACCACAAATATCAAATCATTTTCTCAAGAAAAGCAAAACCAGTACATTTCAGTGATTATAGTTTTGGTGAGACTTGAAACAACTGCACGTTTCTCCAGTCAAAATTTAAGATAAATATTTGCTAGAAACTCAGAAGTCTTAAAAAACACCAGAACAATCCTCCTATAATATCTTGACAATGCAGGATTAATTTACAACTAAGTGATGACAAAGGATGGTGACTGGTTAATATTTTAGATGTACTAAGCAAAGTCATGCAGAGTCCTCAGGCAGGTGTAAAGGAGAGCCCTTTATTGCAAAAACCAGGCCTTTAAAGCAGTTAACCCATTATCAGTTACATTCCATCTAAGCATAACAAATATAATTCAGCCAACCACCATAAACCATGATGTGAGCATGTAATGGTTATTTAACTTGTTTTTCTCCCTCTAGTTCACTAAGTCACTTTCACGCAGCCCTTTTCTGTTTAGCCAAAGTAGCATGAGCCATGATTTTACAATGGTAACAAGGCACTTATTTTGTAAGGGTTTTGCCTATATGCAACATCCAGTGAGAACTTTCTAATTATCCACAAGGAGGATATTATCTAGGTCAAGTCCAAATCACACAAATCACATGATATCACTATAGCACTCAACCTTTCCATCATGGTACCATCTCTCCCTTTCTTGAAATTATCTTATTTGCCTTCACTATTTCTCCTGAATCATCATGCAGAGACAGATGGCACCAGAATAAATAAATGCAAAAATAAATAAATACATAAATAGTCAGTGCTATTTCAGCTGTATTTTTAGTAGTGATTTTAAATGGATAATTTGTAATCCTGAGAAAATTATAAAGCAAACCCAGAACAAGAGAGTTGTAGCTAGACAGAAAACATGCCACACGCTCATTTGCTGCAATATTGTACATATTCAGTGCATTATTTATTCATATTTTCAGTGTAGAAAAGTTCAAAGAAACCTATTTGCTTTATGACTAAAACATTTTGAATGGTGCACAATGGTACCATAAGAACAGGGATATCAGGAATTATACTATAGATACCTTTTATTTTCTTAGGTATTACTCTGATCAGTTCTTTCATATTTAAATAATTTAAGGTAGCCAACAACAACAAAATTATGCAACTATTTTTAACATTGTGCAGAAGTCTATATAATGTCATCTAAAAATCTGATTTTCAATACAGATACTCAGTCCTTCTTATTCTTGCTTTTTCTCCATTTTATTACTGAAATTGCAAGTAGTGAGAAAGGGCAAGGAAGGAAAAATTAAAATCAATAAAGCAGATATTAATACGTGACTATTTCACTCTTCTGTTTCTTAGTGAGGTAAGATTTCAGAAATAAGAACATTTATATCATTTAATTGTTTCATTAAATGTCTTCTACAGCTCTGTCACTTAAATAGCATGATATCCTACTTTCCAGAAATATAAGTAGGACAGGTCCTTTGGTCGAAAAGCTCAAATTCAGGCAGATATTGAATGCACAGCATCTGTTTCACCTGCACAAGATTCTACTAACTAGGAAGGCAGCAATGATGTTGGGAAAAGTCAGAAATAATCACTGCCATCTGACTTGGTTGGAAACTCCATTACAATTCTCTTACTGGGAATCACACTTACCTACAGGTAGGTCAATGTGGATATACATGAAGAGTGGCTCTGTGAAGCTGTAGGGACAAGGCTAAGTCAGGACTCTCTGGAAGACCCATTAGAACTTTATTAAGTCACAAACTAACTTTGAAGGAGATGTGATGAAAATGCTGGTGAATTCGTTTTTTCTCCTTTTTTTTTTCAGTTTTGCTTTTTAGCCCTCAACATCTCTGTTTCTGAAGTCTTTTTAGGAAATACCACCTTGCACATACTATATTCAAGCAGAATAAAAGAAAGGGAGAAGAAAAGCTTCAGAAGTAGATTCTGATCTCTTCCCATCATTTAGTGCTGCTGCAAATAAAAAGGTCAAAAGAGAGAAAGAGAAATGCTTCCTACTGTTCTCTTATACTAAAGCATTATTTTTTTTTTTTAAGATTCAACTGGGAACTGAACTTATTCTTTTTTTTCAGATAAGTATCAAAAGTCCTCTAGTAAAGAGGTGCAGTGTGGAGATGGATCACTTTTGTCAATCACTGTCTGAATTGCAGCCATTGAGTAAACCTGTTATCTTGGTTGCTAATGGTTGATAAGTCAATTCCATGAACCTTGCAAAAGACAAATAAAAAGCAGATATATCACTTCTGACCCCACCATTTTTATCTTAGCACATGAAAAGAAGTCTGAGTTTTAAAGACAAACTTTGAAGGCTTGCTTGTTTCTTCTCCTGTCTGATACAGTACAAAAGGAGCAGGAGAGAGGAAACATGCAAAAATATAAATGAAGGGGTGTGCCCTTCTTGAATTGTGTTTGTTGGAGCATTGCATCTTTAAGCGTAGATTGGCAAAGGCTGACATTAATCTGTACATGTGTTTTTGTTGTATGTTAAACTATCATCCTCTTTGCAATATAGATTATGCTTAGAGACTATCAGGGAGTCTTAGAGTTTCCCTTATTTAATATTAAGAAAAGCCCCTTTCATTGGTCTGTCCCCCCTAAAGTTATTTTATAGAGCTGGGATTTATGAAGAGTCTTTTTCAAATTATTTATATGTAAATATAAAAATGGGTTTTCTTCCATTTTGTAAGTTGTGCACGTCTAGATTGATACCAAATTGCAATGTGAGTCTGAAAACAGAGATTTATTTGTTTTACACAGTCTGTACTCTCTTTGCAATCACACAGTGATACTCAGCCTTAAACTCCTATGCCTTTTCTCTACAAATAGCTACAAATAGCTACAAACATTTATACAAACTAACTGTCAAAATAATATATAAGCACACAGTACTTCGCTTTCACCGCACAAAGAAGCATGATACAGAGCTCCTCCTGCAAAATGCCAACAAACTTGGCTTGTCCACCCAGACTGCCCAGAGAAGGATGATCTGGACCCCTACAGCCAAACACCAGCCTCACCCCAGGGCTGTGCCCGAGCTGGGATTGTCTGGCCTTCAGAGCTGGTGGGAAATCCCCCACCCAATTTCCCTCATTAGAGCTTTAATCTGCTTCCTAAGTAGGACAAGCATAAATATGCTTCCCTGAGAACTGATAAGAAAGTTGTCCCAATTAACACTTATCATTGGTTCAAGTGGCAGTGCAGGGGGAGAGAGAGATTATACATCTGAAGAGTTCACAACTCTCTGTCTTGAGGATAACAGTGATAAACACCTAACAAAAAGTTAGCTGCAAATTTATAGCCAGCAAAAATGCACGATTGTGTTAGCTGTCTTATAAAATTTGGGTGTCTATTAGTGATTGTAAACAGACCAAAAATATGCATTACAGCAAACAGAAACTGTCTCTTTAAAGAGTTGGACTGCAAAGTTCTTGTGTAGTTCTATGGCAAATAGCCCGGACACTAAATGGACTTCTATCAAACCTCAGCTTCCCTCTATAACAGATTCTGAATTATGTTTGCATCTTTCAACAAGGTCCAACCTGCACTTTTGTTGCAAGGTTCTACCCCAACCCGCAGGAACTCCGGGGAGCCCCCAGCCCATGGTGGTGTGGCTGTTTTGGATGTGTCCGGTGTGCAGGATGAATCAAATGAAATTAGCAGAGCATTTCAGAGCTACTTTCTGTATGATCCAAAGAAGAAAATAGATAATTGTCTTACATTTGCTATTAGCCTTCCCAACTGAATAGATGAAGGCATTTTTCAGGTTTTTTTTAAAGAATACTGTGACCTCCAGAAAAACTTTCATCACTCTGAAGAAGCACATGCCCAAGAAAGGAATAAGTGTAGGCTTCCTTAGTTTTTAATTCTGTCCCAAGCAGATCCCATAAACTTATTGTTTGATTTTAGCTGACATTTTTTGCTGCAAGCACACCTTTTTTTTTAACATAAGTATACAGATCACATGGATCATGCAAAGTTTTGAACATAATCCAATAGAAGTCCATATTTGAGGAAAGATATACCATATTCACCATATTCATCACTTTGAAAGACCAGAACATTATATATAAACCAAGCCTCCCACCCTAAAACAATCAAAAAATCAAGAGCTAATGAAAGGATTTATAGAATAATTTTTTCACTTCAATCTTCTTTTACTTTTAACATAATTAATTGTTCATTCTTTAAAAGTATCTCCTGAATGAATTACTTCATAGACACACTGGGTACTTGAAAAGTCCCTTAACATTTCTAAAATTCCTAATGAGCAGAATTTTCTGCATTAACCATTCCCCATCATTGGATGGAAAATCTAAACTAAACTAGGCCAGGGCAAGACATGTAGAGCTTGGCAGTCTTCAAATCTCTGGTGAACTATTTCTGGGAGTGCTAATTACGATGCAATAGTGAGAGCAGGAGCTGCTCATCACTGCTGAAGCACAAGTCAGCATTTGTAAATGGTTCACCCTGACAGCCGTCTGCTATCTGCACTCCAAGGAGTCCCTTTTAATGTACTAAAACCTATCCAATAGGAAGCTTTTTTCCCTTTTCCCACCTTAACAGTTAAATGCATTAGTCTTGTCTGCTCTGCCTGCATAACCAGCTAATATGGTGGTGCAGATGCTTACCATAGCTGCATGTATGCATAACTCTTTCATCAACAAACTAGGGAAATACAAAAACAAACGTTTCAACAGGCACCTAGGAATCGTCCATCCTTACAGCATCATTAACCATATTGTCGGACTGGTTCATATTGCTATTTCCTTTCTTTCTGTGCCATGATTTTTATGTCTTTCACATATATTCTGTATACATGTTAAAAGAAAACTTAAAATTCTTTATTCTATATATTATATACTCTTAGGAAGGAAAATTCTTTTTTTTTTTTTTAGCTCGATTAAAAAGTGAGCAGCAGAGTCACAGTTGAATCAAGTTTCATTAAAAAGACAACTGGTTATTGAAGACTTTAAAGTTAATAGTGAGAACGTCACTCTAGAGCAGGTGCAAAAGGAAAAAAACATGCTAATCTTAAGCAGTTTCAGTCAATGACTAAGTGGTATTTTATATTCATTAAAGAGGGAAGTAGCTCATAATATTTAACTGATGAATGATTAAACTAACAATAAAGTATTAAATAGAAATTTCTGTGATTGGAAAAACTTTTAACTGGAGGCAAGCCAATTTACCATGCAGCAAATTGAATGATCTAGGGGGAAAATTAATTGCTTCAATGGTCATTGTATAAGGGATTTCATTAATCTTTTTGTTCTTGGTCTTGTTTTGTATAAATATCTTATTTTTCTGACAAAGTCTGATATACCAAATAGGAGATGATCCAGCCATCTGTAAAATAAATACCATGAAAAATAAGCATGAATTTAAAGTTTATTCTACCATTGCCTTTGCAGAGTCACATTAATCACTACTAAACAGAAATGAATGTCTGTCATCTTGAAAATCATTGGCCGCTGCAGATACAAAAATTAACTTTGTGTTTCTTTTATATACCTCGCAAATTACCAAAAAACCATAAGGAGTTTTTTACAAGAAGGAATGACTGGCAGAGCTTTGACTGTCATGGTTATTGTGTTTTCAGTACAACCTTTTCCAGGGAAATGGAAGAAGAGGTCCCTGGCTGTATCTGCCAAACTTCAACATGTTTATAGCATGAAGCATAACATAACTGGCAACATTAAAGAAGAAGCAATAGAGGCAAAGATATTATGCAAGATGTCAGAATGCAAAAGAAGTTTGAAGCTATACATCCTTTAAAAGTGGGAGGATGAAAGAACAAGCAATAAAACTGAGATTTCAGAAAATCCTGAATTTGACCTAGCTCTAATTGCATCAAATCCTTTGCTGGTAGCCTTAATGAGAATAAAGAAATAATAATCACTTACAGTATAGCCTGGTGACTGGCATGGAGAAAACACAGAAAAACAGGAATCAATTGTTCTCTGTCTTTTCGAATCAAAAATCCTTAAATATCAAATTAAGCCATTTTATTTCAGGTTAAAATAAAACCAAGAAATTCTTTTTTCATACAATTAATAGCTAATTTGTGGTTTTACTACAGGATGCTGAAGAAGCAAATCTTTATGACTTGACAACACCACAGCAAAAAGTATATCAGGACTATTAAGCACAAAAACAACACCTTTCATTTCAAGCACTCACTCTCAACCCTGTTATAAATTGTGGAAGGCTGGGAGAATATTTCAGTAAAATATTATCATCTTGTTGCCTGTATCTTTTATCACTCACTACTATCACCCACTATTCTTCCAGTATTTAGTACTTGCCAGTGCTGGAGGCAGAAGCCTCAGAAAGGAATTCCCGCCTAATTTACGTAACTGTCATACGCTTCTAAAAACAGATAAATATGTGTACCTGAAGAGGATCCCTTTCTCAGATGACAGATTTTTTTATCAAAAGTTATCAGACATTCAGACAAGAACATATTTCCAATTTTAATTTTTTTTTTTAGTGTGTTTGGGGAACACAAAACACTTAATGTTTGCAACTCAAATTACATTCAACCATATTCTTACAGACTGCGAACTGAGAATCAAAGACGCTTTGCATTCCTGTAGTCAGAAATAAGAAGGAACTGCAATTTTACACACCTATAATGTCACTAGCTGCTTGAAGAATTAGGGGAAAAGGAAAAGAACACCTTATTCCATCAACTTCAAGACAATGTATTCTGGAATGCAATAGATTTCTCTGGCCTGGAGAACTAAACTTTTCCTTTGTTTTATAGATATATATATATCACTAAAAAAATTGTTCCATTCCAGATGTAGAAATAATGTAATTGAAATTGTTGGTGCCTTTGTAATACACATCAAGTAATTCACTTGTTTTTACTTTAAGATCCACAGTTTTGTCTGACGTGAGGTGGCAAAAAGAATAGAATTATGCAGTCAAATGATTACCAATAAAGTATTTGGACTTGCAACATGGAGAATACTTTAGTTGTGCTCTTGTCAAGAGATGGAATTAAAAGCAGCCTGGTACAGGGTCAGATCAATTTTAGAAATGCATGCTTTGAGAACCTGTACTATGCTGAAGTACTGTACTGTACTTCAATGAAGTTCTGCATAAAAAAATTTCAACTGGTCTGAATTTTCTCATTAATCAGATTTTTTTGCTTTAAAATATTTCAGTGAAACAACGTCAATTATGAAAACCGTCTGAAGGAGTGCAGGTAGAATATATCTAAGCTTTTCCTTGTTTCATGAGAGCTCAAGTGCCACACCAGCAAAGAACTAAACTTAGTCAATTCTGCTAAATAGAAGATGACCAATCCATGACCCTGAAATCAAGTAGCAAGAACCGATTCCCATCCGTGCTTGTTAAAATTGGTCTTGTGTAAGGCAAATTGCCCATGTGTGTCCTGAAAAGCACTCTGTCTTGAATCTCCCCTGGGTCCTTTGTGCTCTATTTGACAAAATTAGTATTTTTTTCTGGAAATGTGGGACATGAGGTTTTATGGGTTACTTGAGTATACAATGCTGTTGAGAGAGAGCTGGAGGGCTGCCTAAGGGAGAAAAAGCCAAGGCTGGTGGCATTTTCTCAGTACCCGTCTGGGTAACCTGGGATCAACCTGCTGGGATGGAGACCTTGACAAACCTGCTCTGACTTACCAACTTGATATACTTTAGCCTTGGACCTGTCATGTCACTACAGATTTGTTCAGCTGTGTGGGCTGACCCTGGCTGGATGGCAGACACCCACCAAAGTTTCTCTATCTCTCCCTTCCTCAGCTGGACAGGAGGAGAGAAAATATAATAAAGGGTTCATGAGTTGAGACAAGGGCAGGGAGAGATCACTCACCAAATACCATCATGGGCAAATCAGATTTAAATTAGAGATATTGAATTTATTACCAACAGAATCAGAGCTGGATAATGAGAAGTAAAATAAGGACTTAAAACATCCTACCTCCCCATGCCTCCCTCTTTCTCAAGTCTACCTCCTCTCTCCAGCAGTGCAGGGATACAAGATATGGAGGTTATAGTTAGTTCATCACAATTTGTTTCTGCTGGTGTTCAGGGAGAGGAGTCCTTCCCCTGCTCCAATGTGGGATCTCTCCCATGGAGACAGTTGAACTTCTCCAGCGTGAGTCCATCCCAAGGACAACAGTCCTCCCCAAAAGCCGCAGTGTGGGTCACTTTTCCATGAGGTTCCCCAGACACAGCCTGCTCCAAAGTGGGTCCCCCATGGCATCAAAAGTTCTACCAAGTAACTTGCTCCCATGTGGGTTCCTCTCCCCATGGGTCTGTGGATCCCTGCCAGGACCCTGATTCAGCATGGGCCTCCCACAGGGTCACAGTCTCTTCTCAGTCATCCACTTGCTCTGGTATGGTCTCCTCCACAGGCTGCAGGTGGCTCTCTGCATCCCTGTTGACCATCCATGGGCTGCAGGGCTCAGGTGCTTCATCATGGACTTCACCACAGGCTGCAGAGGAATCTCTGCTTGGACACCTGGGGCACCTCTGGCCCCTCCTTCTCCAGTCTACAGAGATGTTTCTCTCGCATGTTCTCACTCCCCTCTCCTCTGGCCTCAATTACGTCTCCACAATAATTTTTTTCTTGCTTTTAAATATGTCAGCACAGAGGCATTACCACCATTTCTTATTGGCCCAGTCTAGCCCAGCAGCACATCCTCTTGGAGTTTGCAGGGATTGACTCTGTCAGACACACAAAGCTTCTGACAGCTTCTCACAGAAGCCATCCCTGTAACCCCCCTCACTCCCAAAACCTGGCCGCACAAACTGGATACATCAGCAATCGAGGGTGGCTGGCCGTCATTAACATTGCCAAAATTTTCTTACTGTGGGAGCAGACTCTGGTTGTCCCTGTCCTATTTGCCTTGCTCTCACCTTTGGCTTCCCATTTCACCGCAGAACAGTTGACTCTTGCTGCTGTTTGACAGTAGCCCTGTAGCCCCTCCACTACCACCAGAACCTTGGCTGTGCAAGCCCAAAACATGGCTCTTAACACAAGGGTAGGATGTAGCCAGTTTTGGCATTTCTGGCATTTTCAAGGATGGCTATACAGTGAGAAATGCAGAAGCTCTTAGAGCACAGATCTGAATTAGGGATATACAGGTTTATAATTTTTATCACTAAGGTGATGTTCTAAGATGCTAATTTACCACAGCGAAAAAAAGGTGATTAACTACCAGGATTCAAAAAGTTTAAGTTTTTTTGGGCGATCTGAGGCTCCAAAAGTGTTCATCTCCCAGTTCTCCATTGCTTTACTGGCGCTGACATTGAGATAGGAGTCTGGAAAGCCCTGAATAAATTGAAAACACACTGACATCTTCCCACTAAGTGACTTCTCATACGGAAGAATGCTTGTATAGAGCAAAATGCTGGATGAGTGCATAGGATAAGTCAATCCTGTCATTGTAGCTGATTACTAGATAGGTGAAATTTGGTTTGATGACCTACAGCACTCTAGATGAACTTGGAATAAAAACATAGTACAACATGATAATTTTTTTCTTTAAAAAATTAATTAATTCTTTGAATAAATTATTTGGAAAACCTTATTATCACATTTCTAACTAAGTTTATGGAGATTTTTCAACACAATAGTTCTCTCTCCTAGGCTAACAGGCATTCTTTAGTCAGAGAATAATAATTTTCATTTAGATATATACTAATATGATATTTCATGTAAGTGTAATATTTATTTTATATATATAATGAACAGATTAGATGGGAAACAGAGAGTTTAACAGCTATTGGATCTCAAATCAAAATATAAATTGAAGCTGAAATCCAAAAGCTGGATTTGTTACATAAAAATTATGACAGAGAGAAAGCATTGAGTGTTGGACTCAGTGAGACTGGTGGGTCCCTTCCAACTCAAGATATTCTATGATTCTATGGTTTCACACCACAGCTTTTGGAACATTTACCTTCTTTAGTATTTAGTTTGAATATTGTGTAGAAATAACATTTTACTACTATTTTAAAATGTCATTTACTTTGTAGTACAAAAATCATGAGTTCTCCTTACTATAACCTTTCCTAATTAGTCAGTAAAAACACTTTATTAGCAGTAATCTAATTTAAAATTACATTTTAACAGTTAACAAAAGGCACAGTATTATTCAAAGTAACAATATAAAAGCCACAATTACCTAGTTCCAGGTAAAGTGAAGAAAAAATGTCTAAAGTCTACTAATAAATGAAGTAAAAAGCCCAGTGGTCACTACTTGAAGAGTACTGAGGTATACTTTTACACTTCACTAAACTAAGGCTTCACTAATATTAACAGTTATAATATATTAAGCACAACCTATGAAATTAAGATGTTTAGTGCAGAAGCCAGTTCAAGATTTTGAAAAAAAAGTGATGTAATAAGGAAAATGGGGGTTTGTGCAGACAGAGCTTTCATCACATCTATATTGCATTGTAAAGTTTAGGCAGTTCAGGTGTGCAGTCACCAAGAATGCACAGAACTGTCACTGAGATACTGGTGCACTGAATTCATGTGACACAGTTTTTACAAATGGCATGTGCCAGAAAAAAGAGATTGCTGACTTTTTTCTGCTGTAATAATTTCCATCAGAAAATGCCATTTCAGCAAAACCCATTCATTCTACAAGACTGTCTATTCCATTGACACTTATATCTAAGAACCATATAAATAATCCATTTCATAAGGTCAAAGAAATAGAAAATGTTGACTTTTATATTAATGTATGCAATTATTTTGTCAATAAAATCAAAACAAAATATTTCAGCCTTACCAAAACAAACTTATTTTAAATATACCTAAGCAGAACCTTTTAATAAAACCAAATTAAATGTTTTCAACTTTCCAGATTGCTACTTTTGAATTCCATATTTTTTAATTCCTTCTGGTTCAACAAATGCAACTGTAAGAAAACAATACTCTGATGAGCTATGTCTAGAGGAAAAATTAGCCCTGCAAGAAACTAGTACTAGGACCACAACTGTTTATAAGGGTTTATAATGGCTTGTGCTTCTGACAGTTTGATTGGCTTTGAAAGTGAGTTTCTTAGAAAGTGGTAGGCCATATACACCAGAATTTCTCTTTAACATGTGACTTGTAAATTTCTTCAGGTCCTCCACAACTTAGAGGACAAAAATATTTTATCTTTGTTCAGAGATAAAGTTAAAACAGTAAAGTCCACTTGGTAGTTAAGAAGTAAAATCATTTTCCTCTTATTGTATAAATAAGAAGCACATGGAAATGCGGTACAGCAAATTTCTGTATCTCTGTTTCTTCTATGACTTAAAGAGGGTTTTAAGACACATTGACTGTTTTTCAACTGTTTTCACTTCCCTGGTGAAAAAAAGTGATTACTGGTTCCTTTTTTCTTCCTCCCTTCATTGGCTTGGAGACAATTTCAAAAGTTCTTTCCATAAATTACATCCCATTTATAAATCTATTACTCTCAATCATCCTTCACAGAACCCATTAAATTAGTGTATAAAACCCCTATATTTTAAAGCATTGAATACCAAGTCAATATTCACTGAAGGCAACAGTGATGAATTCCATAAACTTCTACAGATTTTTCTGTTTTTTTCAGAATTGGAGCTTTCACGTAAAAATAAATTCTCACATGCTTTGGCTGTGAAAATAGCCTTCGTTCCCTAAATCAATAGATTTCTGTCTTGTTCACTCTGCAGTCAAGACAGACTGAACAATGTAACACCTGCAGAAGTGTAGATGACTTTCATGTGGAGAGGATTTTAACTTCAAGGTCGATATTTGACTCTAAATGGTTAGGGCCCAATTTTCAGTTTGTAACAAAGTGCAGAGATTTTGTAACCAAAATCACAGTTTAGTTTCCAGTTATCCCTGCTTCAGCAGAGGTACATCTGATATTGCCTCCTTCCCGAAACAACTCCAGGGAACAAGAGTCTCACCACCTCCAGCAGCATACCAGGGACCAGCTTTTTTGGGCAGCTCATGGCGCCCTGGCACTAGGGCCAGTCTGCCAGGGAGAGACCGAGTTCCTTCAGCCTTTTTGCTGCACAGGTCTGACAAGGGAATTACAGGCTTGTCCCAAACTTAACAAGACAATTTAACAAATAGATTCCAGATGGCCAAACCTGTATTTTTACACACAGCATCTGACACCTATATGGGATGTTATGCAATCCCCCTTTGACCAGATAATAAAATGTTCTCTCTTTTTTTGTTGTTTTACACAGGTAAGTGAAAACCAAATCAAACTGAAATGCATAATATTAATTTTGCCCTTCATTCTATGCAGTTCTTAAGTCTCAGCCACAATCATCACTGATTTTACAGTGTTAAATCTCATTGACTTCTCATGGAAAATATTGACTGACATTCAATAGTGGCAAACAGCATGTTCCCTCATGAATTATAATGACAAACAGCTTCCACTCTACCCTGGTGGAAACATTGATTAATACAATTTTGCTTATGTTTCACATTTGGGACAAAAATCTTTTGTATAGATATTCTTGTAAAAGAAGAGAGGCTATATTGACAAATGTGAATATCTCATATTATTGGAAGATACCTCTGAAAGCACTTAAAGTAGAAAACATTTGAGAAAATAAATAAATGCACTAATAAAATTGTAGAGGAACTTTCTGAGAACACTGTAAAATCAAATAATGCTGAGATTATCTCTTGGATTCCAAGTGAGGCAGGTAAGCATCTGAAGTGTGGTGCACCTCCAAAATTACTGTGTGTTTATGCTGTGTGAGCACTTGGACCCCATTTATTCCCATGAATGTTTACATCTTGTGGATCTTAATTTTTTTTAGGCACCACAAATTTACCTAAATTTCTATGGACCAGCAATGCAGGTACAGCTCCTGCCGTACAACGAAAAGCATTTACCCCCATATTGCTGCCCACAGATTAGTCAGTTTTGCTGAAAACTGGGAGAGATGCCAGAGAGATCACTGTGGTAGAAAAAACACTGGTACACTTAAAAATTTTAACAGGTTGAGATTTTAGATATAAAAATTAATCTAAAGTATTGTGTCCCATAATAATATTAATAATAGAACTCCTTTTTGCATAAAGTTATGCTTTCAAGTAAAAGAAGGTATTTTTCTTTCAAGAATTTCAAAACATAGTTTTGAAAAACTGTTTTGTTGCTGTGTTGGGTTGACCTTGGTCTATGGCCACACACCCACATAGCCACAATTTCACTCCTCTTCAGAGAGGACAGAGGGAGAAAAGAGGATGAAAAAGCTCATGGGTTTGAGGCAAAGGCAGAGAGATCCTGCAGCAACTAATGTCACAGATGAAACAGACTTCAGAAAATTAATTTAATTTCTTTAAAAGTAAAATAGATATGGATGGGGAGATACAAGAAAAATTCCCTCTGCCCTTTATTGTCAGGCTTTACTTCACTCCTTCATCCATAACTCTCTGCCCTTGTCCCATCCTGAGCAGCACAAGGGGAATGGGGAATGGGACTTATGGTCAGTTCATAACAGTTTCTCTCTCAGCCCTGCCTCACACTCCCTGCTCCCGTGTGAGCTCCTTCCCATGGGCTGTAGCTCCAGCCAGGAGCCTGCTCCAGTGAGATCTCTCCACTGAGCTGCAGCTTCCTTCAGGGAGCATCCATCTGCCACAGCATGGGCCCCCCACAGGCTGCAGCAGGGATATCTGCCTCACCATCATCCTCCATGGGCCGCAGGGGGACAGCCTGCTTCCCTTCAGCCACTCCACGGGCTGCAGGAATACCTCGGCTCTGGCACCTGAAACACTCGCTTCCCTCCTTCTTTTCTGGCCTCGGTCAGTGGAATGATTTCTCACGCTTTTATTCTTTTCTCACTCCGCTGTCTCACAGAACTGGCCACGAAGCATTCTGTCCTTTCCTCCATATGTTTCCTGAAGGCATCACCGGCACTACTGTTGGAACTGCTGGGAGTTTCCAGCATGGGGCAGCCCTGGCCTTTCCTCACAGAGATCAGCACTGCAGCTCCCCACTCTCCTACCAACTCCTGGACACCAATGGCCAATACAAAACCTGACACCTCCTTCCTGAATAATGAAAAATAGCTTTCAATAAGGGTTTTTTTCAGTTTTCAGTTAAAACTTCCCAGGAAGCAGTGATCTGCTTTTATATCATACTGTAACTTCTTTCTTTACATTTCAATGTTCAAAAGATTGCTTTTTTCTTTCTCCTTGCCAAATGAAAAAGCAGATTTTTCCTCTCTGTGATTAAAAGAATCGCAAAGTTATGGCTTAAACCCCTTTATGCATTCTATTCTTTATTCTGCAAATGTTTCTAATTAGTTCACGGGCTGAAGTGGCAAAATGCATTAAATGACTGGGATTTTTGGTGTGTTTTGTTTTCTTAATTGGAGGTCAAATATCCTTGGAACTATAACAAACAGAAATAGATGTAGGACATACCTATAAGGCACAAGAAATACACCGCTCATACCCTTTGGAATATGAGGATGGAAAAAAATTAAAATGTGTTTTGAGAACAAAGAGCCTTTAGAGGCTGTTAGAAACAAGGATTTCACTCTAGCTTAATCAGCAAATAACATAATTCTAAGAGCACCTAAATGATTTTTTTTCTAAGTACAAGAATAATTAAAAGGCTAGGATAGAGCAGAAAATAACAGTTACCTGCTGTTCTGTTTATTTTTGTGACCCTAATAACTCTAAAAGTGTCCCATTTTGTAGAACTTAACTCACATACACACTTTTTTACCATTTATGCAATTAAGAAAATTATTTTCAGTAGCAAATAACCCACAAAATAACTCTCTTCTTAGGACTAAAAAAGAGAAAATATCTATACATAGGGAACAGAAAGACAAAGACTAATGAAGGAAGTTTGAAAATGATGAATACAAAAGAATTTATCTTTCTGTGTCCTTTGCTTGATGGTGCATTTCAGACTGATTTTAGAGGTGAAGAGCTGCATTAATTGACCATGAAAACCTAAAGAAAAGTCAAATCAGTTTTTCTTTTAACCATGTGTAACATAGAATCCATTCCTAATTACAGACCAGGTAAGAAAGTTGCTGCTGCTACAGTATATGCAGAGTCATTAATTTGGGAAGAGATGGTAGCATTTTTCTATACTTTTACTGTGTGTGGAAGATTGCACAGAGGAACTGTAGTCTATAACTATGGCCTCTGCTGTAATAATGCAGCTAATTAATAGCAATCCGTTATGTCATTTATACTATATAAAGCTTAACTTTTCTTTCAGGAGCCAGATGCACTGTTCAATAATCACTCAGAGCAAAAGAGTTTTACACTTTTAAACCTTAGTGCCTAAGTTCTAGCTGATCAGCATTGTATGACTTCAACATCTGTGCACTCCAACTGGTTCTAAATGCTTTTTTTAAAAAGTTGTGGTTTTTTAAATTTAATTTATTTAATTGGAGTTGTAGAGGCAATTTAGCAGCAACCTTAGACTGCTATTTTTAGTCTCACTTTAGATTAAAACTAACCTTTTTATTCATTCAAGCAAATCTACACCACTAGATAGATTATAAATTGGATTAGTGACAGTAGCTACTGTTTCACTGGCAGTGCTGAAGGACTAAAATGGTACAAAGTGCAAAATTTGCAAAGTAAACTTGGATGTGTATTTGTTTTGTTAGGTGCCATTAGCAATTAAAAAATCCAACTTATTCACTCACTACAATCCCAAATTTCTCTTTGTGCAGGGAACAATTGAACAGATTTTTTTGCTTAGTTTACAACTAAGTTTTTGATTTACTTGGAAAATTATTTCACTTACCCACATGCTCTGGTTCAGTAGGCATGCTCAGAGCTTCTGAATCTGCATAAGTAATGTTAATAAACTACTTCTCAATAAATAATTAGGGTTTGTATAAGAAATATGGAAGATCAGATTAAATTCCTTCTTTTGATCTGGAATATGAGTTTGTACTTTAGTTTCTCACATTCTCCTTGTAGGCAGCACAGGCAGCAACTTATCTATTCTTTCTCTGGTCTGTTTTATGCATGCTAAAACACTGGATTTGCCAGAAAATAACAATGACTCTGTGGACAGATGATTAGCACAATTGCCAGGGCTCCAGATCCTCATTAACATCCCTCTTACTGCAGAGAAGTTTAACAAGAGAGATTTTGCCACACCACAATACACCTCAAAGAGACATACAGAACCAACTCATGCATAAAACAATGTTTCGTACCGCTGAAATAAAGATTGAAATTAATAGAATATAAAAAACCAAAACTTTTAATTAGGAGAAATGTCTGTCAAGACTATCCAGTGTCCAAAGTGGGAACACTGCTGTGCAGCCAGAAAGACCTCTCTCTAAAACTTAGGTGTCAACTTGTTGGATTAATCAGTTCAATTGTGGTTGAAGTGGTCCATGATATTTCCTAGTAGCTGGCCTCAGACAGATGAGTCCCTAGTGAGCACATGGATTTATGTGAGCCTTGCACCTGGGTGTCTGCCTCCTTCCGTGTTTGTAAGGCATGAATCCCATACATTTATGGACCTTGTACACATCCATACAGATACATCACCAGGTCCATAAGGGCCTTTTTCTCCCTGTCCAGCTCCACCTGCTCCCCACACCACCCATGGGCCCAGGAGCCCCGCTTCAGCCCACATGGGTGTCAGCAGTCCCTTCCCCAGCTGGAGTGCTATTCTCCAGTCCTCTCTCTGGCCCTGCCACTCAGAAGAACCTGCACATAATTCATCTTGTGGGTGGACTCTCAGAAGCCCACCTCCTTTTGCCCACCCTATGGGCCTGCCCCCCTTGGAGAAGGTACAGGCTGTGATATGCTCACCCTTCACCCCTGTCCCTCAGAGACCAGCTGCCCCTTGCTGCACTCTTACATAGGTATCCTATGAGCTAAATTAAGAATTGAGTAATTCACTATGCACATTAGCATTATATTGTGACACTTAGTAATTTGAATTAAATTCCTGTTAGAAATACAGATACAGCTGTTTGCTGAACAATCAAAGTTCCTCAGGAAGAGCAAAAGAAACTGAACTGAACTTGGGTCTGGTCCAAGACAATAGCTGGAAGCAGACTGGAATGAGATTCTTCATTAGGGAAACAATTCACCTGTATGTCAGCAAATCCTTGTTTGGAGAAAAAACAGAGCAGAAAACTCCTTACTCTTGAACTGACAGCATCCAGGCCTAGTATCCAGGGAAATTGTTTGCGTACTAGTGGCATATTTCTGAAAGGAGAAGGTTGTAGGCTTCTTTCCAGGCTATATAGCAATGTCTGTTATATTCCCTCACTTCTTAATTATCTAAGTGTGAAACCATGTGTTTCAAAGGTAAACTGACAACCCACAACTTCTTATTTTCTTCCATTTTCTACTGAAAAGAGCACTTAAAACCTGTGCAAATATTTATCTTGAGTAGCATCTGGGATGTGCGTCCAGCTCACCATGCCCTGGGCTTCTGGACTCATGAACACTGTGCTAACATCAAGAACAACAGTGAAGTTCCTTGTCTTTGGATAGCTGTCCCTGAAGCTTTGCAGTCAGCTCTGAAAACATTTTGTTTTTCTCTCAGGTATTGGTCGTCAGTAATAGTTACTTCACACAACAGTTAACTCTCCTCTCCTCTCCCCTCCCCTCCTCTCCTCTCCCCTCCCCTCCTCTCCTCTCCTCTCCTCTCCTCTCCGCCCCTCTCCTAGTGTCAAAAAATATCAATGAGAAAAAAATTCCCTGTAGACTAAAATCTCAGACATTTCTAGGCATATATGTACCTAAAGATCAAGTTTTACTACAATTCCTGTAATCAGTGCCACTTATTTCTGCTTGAAATTACATTTCTGCTGCTTGACTTGTATAAAGCCAGTGCTGTCTTATGTCAGTAAGAGGTTCAGAGCTTAGCTCAACCTGAAGCTTAAACAAACCTCCAAACCATTTTTGCCAGCAGCCTGAATCAATAGCAAGTATTGAATACACCGAAAGACAGATTATTCCTAAAGCACTGACAGATATCTGATTATGTTATCCCGGAAAAGTTATATATCTAAAAAATAAAAATTTTCCACTGCCATTGTGAAAACAAGGAAAGATTCCTGCCTAACCAGAGCTAGTCAAATGATGAAACTCCTCTTTCTCTCCAACTCAACACTAGCTTGCGTATGGTAACTGCCTTCTCAAAAATATTGGCTAATATACATACCTTGTGGCAACAAGACATCTAGATCATGACAAAGTCAAAATGCCTTCAAAGACCTGGACCTACAATATTATTGCCCCTAGATTTTTTTCTTCAGGTACATGTTTGTATTGGTTTGGCATGAATGGTAGAAAAACTAATCGGTGATCAGCTTTGGAACTTACAGCCAAGTTGGCCAATCAGGTAAAAAGTGTACACCCCTGGGGACACCACTTAAATAGAGGAATCTTGGGAGAGATTCCTTCCCTTTTTTCGATGGACCTCGGCCAAGGTGCGAGGGTGGCCAGGCCGGTGGGCCCGGGCCCAGGGCCCCGCCGGCCCCGGGAGTTGGGCTGGGGGTTGGCCGTGCCGAGGTTGGCCCTTGCGGGAGCTGAGCCGAGCCGAGCTGAGCCGGGCCTCTGAGCCTCGGCAGCTGCCGGCGGCCGGGGGAGGAGAGTGAGAGAACGCTGCCGAAGGAGATGGCCCCCGCCCCCCCTCCCAGTCCCCGGGTCCCCGGAGAGCAGCACCGAGCCCAGGCTGGGCTAAAAATGCACCCCATAAGACCGAGGGGTGGAAAAGGACAGAAGACCTGGGCCGCCGTTTCTGAGCTTTTTCTGCAGCTTATGGATCTGAGGATTTCAGAGATGGCGCGGCTGCGGCTGAGACCATGTGGCGTGTGCATGCCCGGGCAAGTTCCTGAACATTAACTCTTTCTTAACACCGACTGAGACTGTTTTCAAACTCTACCCCTCCTCAAAGAGAGAAGAAAGGCTAAATCGGAGGTATGCAAAGGAATTATATGAAGATATCAAAGTCAGTAAAGAAAGGATGACTTTTTGAGTGGGAAAGATGACAAGTTGCCTTAGTTTAGGGCTTTAAATCTCCTTAATTCATGGTAACAGACTGTAATTTTTCCTTTAAGATCGTGGACTAAAAACTGGGGAGATGTTCTTCCAGATTCTAGCAAGGGTGTCCGACTTTTACTGGGTGGACATTTGGATTAGAAACTATAATATTTGAATTTTACTGAATGGATGTTGAATTAAAAACTGATGCAGTGACCCTATGAGATGTCTTGAAGCCTTGTCACCAGTGAAGAATAAGAAGTCCTTTATTGTGAAGCTGTGCATCTTTAAAAGGTGAAACCCCATATTTTTAAGTCCACAACCCTTATGCAGCCATAAGAGAGGCTGCATTTGGGAAGCTCACAGATGCAGTGTCGGGGGGGCTGCGTTTGTGGGAGCTGGAAGCCACAAACAGACTGTGTCTCTTGTGGAAAGTTACCAGAAGAATCAGGAGGGACTTGTCTCTCTCAAAAGACTGAATGAAAGACTATTTTATAAGTGCTGCTGACTTAAGAGTTCTGATGTTTTGTCTCTTTGCTTTGTTTTGTGGAAAAGTAGGTTGTTGCCAGGGAGGAGAGGGGTTGTCTTTGAGAGGGTTTCGTGGTTGGTTTTTGTTTGTTTACCTTTAGTGTATGTTAATAAATCTAACTGTTTCTATTTTTAAGTTGAACCTGTTTTGCCTTTTCTTTTAATCCTATTCCACTAAAATGAAAATTCAGCGAATGTGATAACCACTACATTTTTGATGTTTCTGCCCGGTTGTGAATTTTAGCCTATTACAATGTTCCACTCGATTTCTGAGCTTCACTTGGGAACCAAGGAAATTATCATGTCCACTGAAGTTTCTGAAGCTTGAGACCTTTGATACAATATGCTCCAAAATTTGGTTCAGAATTATCTTTTGTGACCTCCATTGATAATAAATTGCATTCTGACAGAATGCAGACAAATGGAGCAGCTGCTGTTATGGCTTAAATTCAGCCAGAAAGTAAGCTCCATGAAGTCACTTATTCCTTCCAACAGTGAAATAGGGGAGAGAATCACAAAAGGGAGAAAACTCATGGGTTAGGGTGAAGACAGTTTAATAGGTCAAGCAAAAGCCACACAAGCCAGCATGGAAAAACAAGGAATTCATCCACCACTTCCCACTGGCAGAGAGGTGTTCAGCCACCTCCAGGAAAGTCAGTCTCTGTCACACATAATGGTGAGTTGGGAAGACAAATGCCAGCACTCCAAGTGTGTTTCCTCCCTCTTAATTTTTCTTCACACAGATTTATATGCTAAGCATGATGCCATATGATGTGGAATATCCCTTTAGACTTCTGGGGCAGGCTGTCCTGGTTGTGTCCCCTCCTAGCTCCTTGTGCATCCCCAGCCCTCGCTGGTGGGGAGAGGTGAGGTAGAAAAGGCTTTGATGCTTTGTAAGTGCTGATCTGCAATAACAAAAGCATCCCTTAGTAATCAACACTATTTCCATAAAAATCAAAACAGACCCCCATACTAGCTACTATGAATAAAATTAACTTAAGCCCAAGCAAAACTAGCACAGTTATTTATGTCAACTGTTTTAAAAGTCTGTCATTCCACTTATTGCAGTGAAGGTAGGTCCACAGATCTTCTGGTTCTCCTCTACTCAAATATAAAATATGTACATTCTGATGCTAAAAATATACTGCAGGCTGTTGTGGCACCCCAGTTAGGTGAGCAGAACACAGTGTCCCTTATTGTCACTTACTGTTGTTTGTTTGAAACACTCCTGGCATTTTACAGGCAATAGAGAAAGTAATGAAACTTATTTTCTGACAGATGTTCCATTTTAGGGGATTTGTTGTTTAAAAGAAATATTTGTCCTTTGTAAAAGAAATGATAATAATACATCTTTTCTACTGCGCTTTGACTATTAGTTTCTACATAGACAGTGAAGAATACAGACATGGCAGCAACTTGCAAGTTACTAAAATTTTTCTTTTCATTTAAATCTTGCATTTTTATATATCAGTCCTTAATGAAACTCAGGAACCGCTGGTCAATTAATAGAAGCATCATATCAAGAACGAAACATTTTAAGGAATACACTGTACACTAATAAAGCAATGGGTTGTGTAAGTTTCCAGAAAAGGCTTGAATCAGAAGAAAATGCTGTTCTGCAAGCAAGTCTTAAAATAGTCTTAACTTATCAGATGTCCTCCATGAATTGAGGATATTTAAAAACTCTTTTAGAAATCTAGGGGTTTTTTCATCTAGGAGCTGGGTAAATTACAGAGTAGAATACTCTCAATTTCCTAAATATATGATAATTGTATCTCATCTGATTAAGCATCATCGTTTCATGGGTTTGTATCCCATTTTCAATGTGTAATATGATCAATTAATTCCTCTTTTCAGATTATTTGATACATTCAGAAAAAAATGAAAAATACCTTCTTTAAAACTGGATGACAATAGTTTAAGAGACAGAGAATATCAGAAGAGAGGGTGGAGGAGTGGCAAAGCTGACCAGGCACAGTTTGGTTATTGTTATTGATGCTGTGCTTAATAGCACTCTAAGCTATTAAATTCTGACAGCAAAAGATTCTGCCTGCTAGTCAGTCATGATTTTTAACATGAGAAAATACAAACAGGACAAAATCTAAGTTTAAAAGTAGGTCAGTGTTATTTACCTGTAGGTGGCAGAAAATGGTATCATAAATCTTAGACTTTAGTTGACTTAGCATGATGACTTTCTTTTTGTTGAAATGTAATGAGTTTTGTGAGCTACCTGGATTTTTAAGTATTTATACATAAGCTTTGTTTCCCTGTGTTTGTTTTGTCCTCAAAAAAAGTTTTATTGTGTGTGTGTCTCTATATGAATGAAGTCAGGCAGAAAGTACAAATCAGTGACTTTGAAACAGCAGCAATCTCTCCTGAAAACAACAGGACCTGGGGATATATAAGTCTCTAAAGACACACAATCACCTTCAAGCACAGCACAGAATTCTTTAATGCTTGTTCACTGCAGTTATACACTTCATATGATGACTCAAAAGAATGATTTGGTGAATGGAGACGTAGACTCACTAAATAGACTGGCAAGGTCAGAAAATTTAAGTTCTTATAGACTGGTAAGGTCAGAAAATTGTAAGTTCTTAGGCAGAATGTATAAAATTGACTTGAAAGTTATTTGGCGTGCTTCCAAGTACCATACACTTCTGTAGGGTAGCAAAGAAATTAAAACAAGGTAATTAATAAAATAGATTGTGAATTAAAAAAAAAAAAAACCACCACAGAATCGTCATTATTCTAAACACTATGAAATCAATGTGAATTATTCCAACACAAACCTGCCTCAAACCTTTCAGACTGAGTGTTTTGTGGGTGTTCCCAGAGCATCCACTGAGACCTTACCTTCTCAATAAATTAAAACATTATTAAAGATACACAAATTATCTGTGTGCTTTCTATTGCATATCAAGAGATTATACTCTTTAAAGCAAAATAGCAAAAAGGACACTTTGCTGTGTCAGGATAATAAAGTCTTCCTTACATTCTAGCCCAATTTTTCTTTTTTTTCCTCTTTTTTTTTTATGGGGAAGATATAGCAATTTTTGCTAATGTTAATAGGCAGTGGAGAGACTTAAAATAAGCATTTACCCTAAGGACATGGATTAAAGAACAAGCTCATGCATTTTTTACCCTGGAGGATGTGTTCAGTATGTGGGTCACTGATTCAGCAAGACTGAGATAGAAAGAGGTGACATGAACACCACATCTTTCAATAGGTAGAGAGAGAGGTTAAAGGTGAGCTGTAGCCTTTACCACACTAGCTCCTATACACAAACTGCATTAACAAAACTTCCTGAAGCTGATGGTGTTCAGTGTCATTGCTGTATCAGAGTGTTCTCCTTTCAAAAGAGCTGGAGTTTTGGTCTCTAGCAATGAACCGGACTTTTAGTTGAGCTTTTCTTCTGCCCAAAGGATGGTTTAAAAGCCTAACAAGAGGGAACAACTGCCACATTGCTGCCAAGAATATTAATTTACTATGGCTGAAGTAAGCACTGGGGCCTTCTTGTCCTGAGCATGCTTCCCACAGCTCCC
Organism: Donacobius atricapilla; assembly: GCA_013397315.1. Classification (NCBI taxonomy): domain Eukaryota; kingdom Metazoa; phylum Chordata; class Aves; order Passeriformes; family Mimidae; genus Donacobius; species Donacobius atricapilla. Next base: position 76,652 of record WBMY01012339.1, read on the forward strand.
TCCTAAGAGCAGGAGTAGGGTTTCATTCACAAGTCTCTTAAAGCCTGTGGGCCTGATATTTCTGAGTCTGAGAGGTTTTAGCCTGCTAGCAGCAGCTAACTTTTCCCAAGGGAAAAATATCTCAAGAAAGCTTCTTCTCAAAACAATCTTGGCAAACAACTATCCTTTCTCAAAACACTCTTTCTCCAGGTGGTGTTTTGCCTTTCTAGTTCTGTTTCTTTAGTTTAACCAACGGGATTAAAGAGGTGTCATTTCTACTCACCAATCATGTTAAGTCTGTATCTGAACACCTTATAAAAGGTAGTAAGAATTAGACAATAAAGCTTTCTCTATGCTTTTTGCCTTCTGAAATATTTGGAGTCTCATCATTTCTTCGTGTCCTACAACGACGAAGGCCTTCTACAGATTTCAGTGAGGATAAAATTTAAACCTTTTCTTTTTGTCATCTTTTAGTTAAGCTTTTTCCAAATTTGGAAATTGGCATTTCTTGCCTTGTCCATTAACTTCTTCAGGTTTCTGAAAAGCTGCTTGTGAAAATATGACCACAAGCTCACTTCTTGTTCCCTTATGGCCTCATGTGGTAAAAGAGAAAGTCTGTGAATGGTCTTGCGAGATATTCCTTCCATAATAACTCTGCTTTGGATGTAGACAGGCAATAAATAAAATTGAAATTTACCTATAACTGTTTAAGATTTCTGGAGCTTCTAAATCAAGACACATAACCATCTTTTTAAGAAAAACTGATCATTTATCCACCATGATCTTCATTTTTTTCAGAGGAGAAAAATGGCTGGAAAACCAGGGAAGACAAATCACAGAATCGCAGAACCAGAGAATATTCTGAGTTGGAAGGGACCCGCAAGGATCATCAAAATTCAACTCCTGGCCCCGAACAGGACCATCCCCAAGAATCACACACCATGTGCCCAAGAGTATTGTCCAAATGCATCCTGAACTCTCCCAGGCTTGGTGCTGTTACCACTTCCTTGGGGAGCCTATTTCAGTGCCCAGCCACCTTCTGGGTGAAGAATGTTTTCCTAATGTCCAGCCTATACATTTTTTGACACAACCTCATGCCAACCCTGATCACATCGGAGAAGAGATCAGTGTCTGCCCCTCCTCTTCTTCTCATGGGGAAGCTGTAACTGCAATGAGGTCTCCCCTCAGTCTCCTCCGGGCTGAACATGTTAGTGTTGGAACACATAATCACAGAGTGATTATATGCAGCTGCTTTTATTGAAGAGCTCTGGGAATCAGGGGCACAGACCCAAGTCTGACTCCAATGTGGATTCGAGAGGAACACATTTTTATACCCTTTTCGTTATATAACTGTATATTAATTATTAAACCTACATTGTTCTATTGTACAAATTGATCTTACCCAAGCATGAATTCTTGTAGTTTTCCTTAGGCCCCCTAAACCTCGTATCTCATGATTCTTGTTATGATTAAACAATACTCATATTCAATTAGAAACAAACATTCCATTTAACAATCATCTTATTTATCACAGGACGAATATGCAGGTGCATTCACATGATTTACTAAAGACTAAGCCTAACATTTGTTTCCAGGACCTACCCAGCCCTGGTTCCCTTTCCCAGGGCCTACCAGGCCCAATCCCCTGAATCTACTGTATACAGTTCCCATGATTTTAGAAACATTTTAGCCCTATGCTATCAAACAGACCAAGTGACCTCAGCCACTCCTCGTATGGCTTCACCTCCGGACCCTCCACCACCTTTGCTGACTACCTTTGGACTCTCTCTAATAGTTTAATGTCTTCCTTTTACTGTGGCATCCCAAACTGCCCGCAGCACTGGAGGTGAGGCCGCCCCAGCTCAGAGCAGAGGGGACAATCCCCTCCCTAGCCTGCCTGGCCATGCTGTCCCTGATGCCCCCAGGACAGGGCTGGCCCTCCTGGCTGCCAGGACTAATTCATATTTTTCTGTTGACCAGAACCCCAGGTCCCTTTCTGCAGCACTGCTTTCCAGCCTCTCATTCCCCTGTCTGTCCACCCAGGATTGCCCCCTTCCTGGTAGAGAATCCAGCACCTGTCTTTGTTTAACTTCATATAGCTGGTAATGGCCCATCTCCCTCATTTGTTGAGGTCTCTCTGCAGGGCCTCTATGCCTTCAAGGCAGTCAACAGCTCCTCCCAATTTACTGTCACCACCAAACTTAGTATCCCATCAAGTCCTGAGCCCATGCCATTTATGAATCTTGTTGTCTTTTCCTGATCTTGACATTACAATACTAGGGGTGCTAACTTACCTCTTCCACAGTAGAAAACAGTAGTTCATTTAACATTTTGGAAGTCATCACCTCAGCAATATCGGAGATCTCTCCAGAACCACTTCAACTGACACTCTGAGGCCCCTTGAGTACAGTCATCAGTAAATTAGTGGTTGACAGAGCTTATACTGGAACACTGGTTACAAAGAGACAAACCAAAGCACAACACCCTGCTGGTTATGAGGAATTCAAGCAATAGTTTTGGGGTACTAACAGATAAATGAATAAAAAATGAAATATTGAAGTAATTAATTGTTGTAGCTGCAAAACACTGGATTTTATTTGTGTAGAACTGGAATTATTTTGATGAACAGAAGTATCCCTAGAAAACCTAATTAAGCAATACATTCTCATCTTCTCCACCTATTTAATTCAAAAGAGGTCATTTGACCATTTTTTCTCACTGTCGTAATAATTTCTTTCAATATTAGTCTGTAAATAACTTAATATGAAGTAAATTAGTTTCAGTGTAAGTCATGCAAACAACACAGAATCTCTTACAGCCCAGCTGGCAGCTGCTGTAAGGAAGAAATCGGTAGCTGCTTTAAGGAAGGAAAAGGCTTCACAGATGAGACAAAGGTAATCTTTGTAATGGATCTCCAGCATCCCATTCTAGTAGGATAACAACAAGGCTGGAAGCAGGAGATCAGCTCCATATTTCTGGTGTGGCATGGAGTCTATAGCATTAAAACTTAATCATGTAGATCTAAACTTTTGCATTTGCTAGGTATGCCCAGGGCCGGGGGGTGGGGGGGAGAGGGGGGCAGGGAGTGTAATAGTCCATTAGATTTTAAATGGTGTAATGATCAAGAAACAAAGTTTGAAGTGAAGCAGCACTTCCTAGTTTCCTTCATTCTTTTTAGGTCTTCCTGAGTATTTTTTACACAAACCTAACTTATACTGCCAGTAGTCTTATTCTCATTATTCAAAGGGGGAAAAATCCATTGTTTTCCTATATTAAATTAACATTCATAAAATCTGATCTTTTTAGGTCAATTTTACTTAAATATTTATATAATTTCAACCTTTTTTTTTCATAAGAAACTTCGAAGTGCTGTGCTTCCCATTTGGATTAGAAACTGAAGAATATTATGGTAGTTTTCTGTGTCTCCAGTCAATGAATTCCATTATTTCATTTTGATCTCCAAAAATGTGATGACTTTCTCATGAAGTTAGGTAGTTAAATTCTGAAGGTCATAGTAACCATGACCCTGCTCAGTCAACAACTGGAGAACACTAGATGAAACATTAAATGTGACTCAGTGTTCTTCTGTAAGGAGCTGTTGCCAAGAGCACAACCGTGGGTGTAGGTATTTATTGTGTTCAGGCTTCAGTAAGCTCCATCATGATAATTAATTCATGAGATAAGGAAGGTATACATGATTAAGGTCATTTCATCACCAAAGAAAAAGTGAGAAGTTGTCTCTTAGCCCTGGTGTTTGTGCTATTTATAAGTCCAAGTTCAGAGGGGAGTCTAGAAACCAAAGGCTGCTTTGATGATTTGTGCAACATGTCTTCAAATGAAGAAGCAAATATGATGGAAAGCTCCCTAGGGGGTTTCTACTGCCTGCAGGCATAACCTCTTCTTTCCTTGGATTTAGTTTCAATTAACTCATTGTCAGCTATGTGCTGAGCTTAACAAGGCACCAGAGCAGTCAACAGTCTTTGTATATTGTGACCAAAAAAAAAAAAAACTTGAATATAATCTGAATTATCAGAGTTCATAATATCCGAGCCTTTCTTCCATGTTTTTTTGTTAACCATGGGTATGATGATTCAGTATTATTTTGCATTTTTGTATAGTTATTTATGGTCCCACATACTGTCTGCAAAAGATACTTTCTCTAATGTGATCACATTTTGCATTCTTTTTTTCAGTCACAGTGAATGGATCTCTAGATATTTAGTTTATGTATTTTTATGATCTACATTGTTTTACTTTCTACCTTTCTTTAGGTTTTCGAAGTAGTCTAAATCAGTGTATCCCCAAGACAAGATATAAATCACTTATTAGAGTCAGCAACTATATCTATATTTATTATTATGAAAGGGTCTGACCCAGATGACTAATTTAAATGCAGCCATAAAAAAATGTTTATCCAGAGCAAGGTAAATTTTAGAATGCATTTGAAAGCTGTCTGGAGCTGACTGACAAAAGGGACATCTTTAGATGTTACTTCTAGCCATGATTTTATATTAAAACATGCTTTATGTACTTTGAAAGCCAGCCTCTGTTCTGCTATCATAGTTTTGTTCGTTATGTCAGAAACTGTGATAAATGACACTGCCTAGGCTGAAGATTTCCACAAAAAAAAAAAATCAGCATTTTATCCAAGAATATGACAATGAGAGAAATTTTTATAAACAAGCCCAAAACTAATCAGAAGGGTGTTGGCGTACCTGGTGATCTGACCTTATCCTAGCTGCTTAATGGAGCGAGAATTTAAATAAGTACTTGCAATATAGGAAAGATAGTTACCAAAAATTATTACGGAAGTGCTTTTATGGACCTGTCACATTCCTACAGGCAATGTCCACTCATAAATTTTGCATGTATCTTCCAGAAGTCTGGTAGAAATCATTATGGAATTCCTTGGTATGGGTAGGTTTGGTTTTCTTTCGCTGGTTAACACCTCAGAAGGTCCTAAGCAACCTGAGTGGTATTCAGCTTCTGCTTACTTACCAGCAGGATACAGGGAAGCTATTGAGCTAGTTGTAGAGGTATATTATATGGATAGTCCTACTCATAAAGATCAAAATGGAAGATGGGAACATCTCCATTCAATAACCTTTCATTTTAGTAAGCAGTCTAAAATACCACTTCCCTCCAAATAGTCTTTTCATTATACTCACTATGCAAGTTACTAAAACCCTAATAAAGTAATAAGATTAATAATTTCCAAGCATGTTTGTTACTAACTGTGCTTCTTACTGCTCAAAAGGTTGAAGGTTTTCCTCCATTTTAAGTATTACAGAAGAATGCAAACAAATACAGCTGGAATTTTTTACAGGTGGTGTGGTTTAAGTCCAGCTGGAAATTAGGCACAATGTGGCTGCTCACTCAACATTCCTCTCTTCCCCCAACCCGAGTGGAATGGGGAGAATCCAAACTAAAACTTATAAGTTCAGAAAAGAACAGCTTAATAATTTAAAAAAAAAAGGTAAAACACAACAATAATGGTAAATAATAATAATAGTAATAATAATTATTATTATAATAAACACAAACAAGTGATGTGCCATACAATCACTCACCACCCACAGACCAATGCCAGGCCAAACTCAGATCAGTTCCCCCTTCTGGGTAACTCCCCTAGTTTATCTAATGAATAGGACATTCTGTAATGTGGAGTATCCCTTTTGCCATTTCAGATCACCTGTCCCAGCTGTGCTTCCTCTCAGATTCTTTTGTGTATCTTTTCATTGGAACAGCATGAGACCCACATATAAAAGCATCCTTGACTTAGGGTAAACACAAATTAGCAAAACCCAAAACATCAGTGTGTTATCAACATTATTCTCATTCTGAATCCAAAACACAGCACTGTATCAGCTACTGGGAAGAAGTTAACTATCTCAGCCAAGACCAGGAAAACTGGCTTTTGTCTAATATAGCAGTGAGGATATTGTGTGATGAAATGTGACCTAAAAAAAACTNAATGTGGCTGCTCACTCAACATTCCTCTCTTCCCCCAACCCGAGTGGAATGGGGAGAATCCAAACTAAAACTTATAAGTTCAGAAAAGAACAGCTTAATAATTTAAAAAAAAAAGGTAAAACACAACAATAATGGTAAATAATAATAATAGTAATAATAATTATTATTATAATAAACACAAACAAGTGATGTGCCATACAATCACTCACCACCCACAGACCAATGCCAGGCCAAACTCAGATCAGTTCCCCCTTCTGGGTAACTCCCCTAGTTTATCTAATGAATAGGACATTCTGTAATGTGGAGTATCCCTTTTGCCATTTCAGATCACCTGTCCCAGCTGTGCTTCCTCTCAGATTCTTTTGTGTATCTTTTCATTGGAACAGCATGAGACCCACATATAAAAGCATCCTTGACTTAGGGTAAACACAAATTAGCAAAACCCAAAACATCAGTGTGTTATCAACATTATTCTCATTCTGAATCCAAAACACAGCACTGTATCAGCTACTGGGAAGAAGTTAACTATCTCAGCCAAGACCAGGAAAACTGGCTTTTGTCTAATATAGCAGTGAGGATATTGTGTGATGAAATGTGACCTAAAAAAAACTTAAAGCAAGAAATGAATGTTACAGCTTGTCTTTGAGAATTTCTGCAGACCTGGTGACACCTCAGATGCCTGTAGAAGGTGCCTTGAGGATGATGGCCATTGATTTCCTATTAAAGGGTTATTTTCTAAGAGATGTGTAACAACTCAGTGCTATGATAAGGGGAAGGGAAGGAAAGAAGTAGTAAAGCTTCAAGATACATTTACTAGTAGTAGTAGCAGCAGCAGCAGCAGCAGCAACAACAAGAGGGAAAATAGATTAAATTGGCTAAGACCAAGAACAGCATCTTCTAAAAGTGATAAATATTGGTAGCCGAGTGGCAGAGCAAGGTCTAGCTACTGCAGGACTATGGACTTACTTTTTTTTTTTTTTTTTTAAGTAAGTCTGGTGGTGCTCAGTTTTTCATTAAAATACCTGGATAATGGAGAAAATTATGAGAAAATGGTAAAAGCACATTGGTCAGAAAGGGAACTCAGATTCTTTGGGAGACAGCCTCAGAGTTCAAAATGGTCCTTTGCAGCTCATCGTGATCATCAATGGTATTGATACTAATGATATCACCAGACAGTACTTGCTAGGTAGGCAAGCAAAGGGGAGTAGGATTGCAGTAAGAGGCAGATAATAAACACTAGTAGCAATAGAAAAGCCCTTGATCTGTATAATACATTAATTTCACAAGGCATTTATAAAAAGTTTAGAATGAAAATTACATCATCAAAATGACACCAAAAACACTTTGAAAATTTGAATGTCAAGGTAGTTTAAAGGAATTTGCCTCTGACTAAAAAAGACTGTGACTGAATTTTCCAATATAGGAAGTTGCTATTAATGAGCATGATCAATTTTTCGTCATGTCCCACGAGTGCAGTACATTGAGAATTCAGTTTAATTTACAGCAAGGAAATTTTGGATACATCAGGAAAACATGCTTCTTAATATAAGATTAGCCAGAACAGGTGGTTTAACAGGCTATAGAAACAGTGTAATTTCAAGATTTAAAATAAGTCACACAAGTTTGTGACATGGACTGGCTGGCTATATTTAAATTGCCTCAAAACAAGAAGGTAAATCATCTTTCAAGGTGAGGTTGTTTGCTTTAGTTAGTTTTGGCTGGCTGCCACCCCCCACCCCCCCCATTTCCATGATTTGCCTGTTTATAAAACTTAGTGCTTAAAATATAAAATTTATTTTTCTGCCTAATATTTCTGCCTAACATTCCCCAAGCCCATGATAATTTTTCATGTTCAAAACATCACATCCAGTTTATCAAACAATCTGGGAACTATTAGTCTTATAGAAAATTTCCACTATCTTGTTTAGCTGCTCTTGACACAGCAGTAACAATGAAGCCAATATGCTAAACCAGGTTTCTGCTAGATCAGCTACATGCAACCACTCATGCATAGAAAGGTTCTAAACAAAATTATGAAAATAAATCATACAGATGATAAATTGTAGAAATGCGGCAAAAATAACGTTACTACTATATTAAACTCATTAATGAGAAACTTAAAGAAGAGGTGATATAGAACTACGTGAAAAATCTTTAGAAAAATATTTTGAAACCCCATAAAAACTATAGCACAAATGATGTCAGCCTTTGAAACAATACCTGAGGAGGAATTATATTGCCAGAGCATCATGTTGCCGGCTGGTTATCGACAAAATCTGAAGGACATATTCAAGAAGGAAATAAACAAGCTTTAGAACTACATGCAACTCTTACATAAACCACAAGTCATGATAAAGCTCTTGGAGGAAGAAAATGCAGACAAAGAAACTATGAGTCTTCCATAATGAAAGGAACAAAATGATCCAGCTTCTGAAAAAAAACCTGCAGTGAAGGGGTTGGGCCAGAGACAATGACTTAGAAAGATATCCTTGGGATAAAGCATTAGAGAGGATCATTGTTATTATGGGAAAAGAGCATGTCATATCAGGCTGTAAATCTTTAGTTGAATAGGAGTTGACCAATAAAGCTGGTTATATCGGCTTAGTCATGTAATAACTCAGGCTGATGATACTAGCTAAGAAGGGCTATTACTGTTTTGTCCAAAAAAATACTGGTGCTGCCTCTTTTTTAAGTTTCTGTGAATCAAAAGGGAAAAAAGATCAGATACCTTATAATACTTAAATTTTCTATTGAAATCACAATGTTGTTTTAGCCAGATTCCAAAATATTTGTAATATGAAGGTAATAAAAAAGTTTGCAGTCTACTCTTCTGATGTGTATAATGCTAACTTATTCCCAAGGACCTATACTACAACTCATATTGATAATATCAATCGCATAAAAATAGGCTGATGAATGAGAAGATAGTTGGAATGACTGTGAGAAGGCAAAAGCTGAAAGAAATAATCATAAATTCAGGGGAAAAAGTTAAATTGCAGAATCTAAGTAGAAAATAGGTCTCAAGAGAATGGCATACTGACTATGTTAGACTCATTTCATATTTCTAGCTAAGTACCTTCAGGAATGATTATTCAGAGGTCTAGTCAAAGTAATGAAAGAAATAATACTGAGGTAATATTGCTAAATATGAAGCTTCTGGAAGTTAACATTAAAATAATGACATATAAATTGGTCCTATTGTTGTTTTTCATTCAAGTTTTTCCCATTAATACAAACTGTAATCCTCCTGTATTCTCAATCTTTTATCATTTAACATCATTGAAATTCAATAGGCAAATGAAAAGTTTTAGCGACAGGAAAAAAGATGAAGCCAATCAAACATGGACTTGGACCTTGAGGGAAAGAACTGGAAATTTTAAACTTCATCCTTCTATAGGGCCTTACATGTTCAAACTGCCGTATGGCATTCATTAGTGAAAAATGTCTCCTTTCATCATCTCATGCCAATTACTGAGAGAAGAAGCAAAATGTTAGCAGCACTAATGTACACGGCACAAGATAGTACCCTGACATGTATTAGTTAGCATGAGAGTAGGAAAGAAAACTGTCTTTAGGAAATATCCCAGGAGTGCAAAAGGAAGAGGAAGAGATAATCCTATTTCAAAGTACTTGAAGATAAGAAGAAAAAAAGCCAAACAAAATAAGCAAATCTTAAGAAAAGAGCTGACGGCAATGTTTTGTTGTTTTTTCTTTTTCAGATTGTCATAGTGAAAGAGGAAGTATCTTTTTAACGATGAATCTTCATTCATTCTGATTTATCTTGTTGCCTGTATTCCGATAAAATAGTAACTGTCTGCACTTCAATTAAGTATTATAACTAAGTCATCTTTGATTATAACCCTGTTTGTTCCCCATAGCGAGCTTGTAAATCACTCAAGTTGAGCACTGTGCCTTCCTCAAATGCCCTGCAGGGTGAAGACTGATTTCTCAAACATTTCTTGGAATCGGGCCCTTCCCCTAGGCATTCTCTTACTGGAATTTTGATGTGATTTTCCACTGGTTTATTCTGTTTTAGAACTCTGTGACAACATTTCTTTTTTGTTCTAATCAATTTTCCCAACGATTTTCTTTTTCAATGAGAAATGCAAAACTTTGCAATACTTTGAAGAACAACATCTGTTCATTTGCATGGAAAAAATTATTTTGTCTGTTATTTTTCATTCCACTAGTAATTGACAAGTGAGGAAAATTGAAGTATCTTCTGGAGAAGGAAGGGAAATAAGAATTATTTTTTCTCAAATGTATATAAAGTGAAAGATGCTGTATTTAAAAACTTTCAAACAACCAACCAAAGCCAAGATATTACAGAACCAAAGAATTACAGAATCACACCATCACCAGGTTGGAAGAGACCATCAAGATCATCAAGTCCAACCCATGCCCTAACACCTCAACTAAACCAGGGCATCGAGTGCCACATCCAGTCTTTCTTTAAACACATCCAGGGATGGTGACTCCACCACTTCCCCAGGCAGACAATTCCAGTACTTGATCACTCTTTCTGTAAAATCTTTTTCATAATATCCAGCCTATATTTCTCTTGGTGCAGTTTAAGACTGTGTCCTCTCGTTCTGTCAGCTGCTGCCTGGAGAAAGAGACCAACCCCAGCTGACTGCAGCCACCTTTCAGGGAGTTGTAGAGATTGATAAGGTCACCCCTGAGTCTCCTTTTCTCCAGGCTAAACAACCCCAGATCCCTCAGCCGTTCCTCACTGGGTTTGTGTTCCAAGCACCTCACCAGCCTCGGTGCCTCCTCTGGATGTGATCAAGCGTCTCAATGTCCTTCCTGAACTGAGGGGCCAGAACTGGACACAGCACTCAATGTCCTTCCTGAACTGAGGGGCCAGAGCTGGACACAGCACTCGAGGTGAGGCCTCACCAGTGCCCAGTACAGAGGAAGAATGACCTCCCTGCTCCTGCTGGTCGCACTATTCCTGATCCAGGCCAGGATACCCTTGGCCCCCTTGGCCACCAGGGCACACTGCGGGCTCATGTTCAGCTGCTGTCACCAGAATCCCCAGTTCTCCCTCTGTCTGGGCACGGTTCAGCCACACCGTCCCCAGCCTATAATGTTGTAGGGAGCTATTGTGGCCAAAATGCAGTAAATATGAAAACTAAATATCACTGAGAAGTATCCAGTTTTTTTAAAGCATGGAAGGAGAAGAGCCAAACAGTTCTTACAATTAGAACTTGGACTTATTAAACCTCATCTTACAGGACTCTGCCCATCCAGCCAGCCATTCCAGGTCTCTCTGCAGAGCCCTCCTACCTTCCAACAGATCAACACACACTCCCAGCTTAGTGTCGTCTGCAAATTTAGCAATGAAAGACTCAATGCCCTCATCCATGTCATCAGTAAAAATATTGAACAGAGCTGGCCCCAGCACAGAGCCCTGAGGGACACCACTGGTGCCTGTCCCCAGCTGGATGCAGCGCTGCTCACCACCACTCTCTGGGCTCAGTCATGCAGCCAATTCCTAACCCAGCAAAGAGAGCTCCTGTCCAAGCCGTGGGCTGCCAGCTTTTCCAGGGGCATGCTGTGGGAGACAGTGACAAAGGCCTTGCTGGAGTCCAAATAGACAACATCCACAGCCTTTCCTGCATCCACCAGGCGGGTCACCTGGTCATAAAAGGAGACCAGGTTGGTCAAACACGACCTACCCCTCCTAAACCCGTGCTGGCTGGCTCTGATACCCTGGCCATCCTATAAGTGCTGCATGATGGCACTCAATATAAAATGTTCCATTCCTTACCCGGTACTGAGGTCAGGCTAACTGGCCTGTAATTACCAGGATCCTCCTTTCCACCCTTTTTGTGAGTGGGAGTCCCATTGGCCAGCATCCAGTCACCTGGAACCTCACCAGTGAGCCAGGGCTGTTGGTAAATGATGGAGAGCAGCTTCACAAGCTCATCTGCCAGCTCCCTCATCACCCTGGGATGGATCCCATCTGGTCTGTGACTGTTCAAAAATAATTTCCTCTAGAGAAGGCATTTTCATTAAATAAAAATAAGCATGGCTTATGTCCCTCAAAGCCACATGTGGAAAGTGCTGTTAAATTTTTCAATAACATGAAAGCTTAGTCCAGTAGGAAGTGGCTTTTCTCCCATCACCTCCTTGAGGTTTGAAATCTTTATGGTATGGGATACGGCTTAAAAATGTAATTCACATCTGGCTTCTGAAGTTTTTAGGCGCATGAGCAAAGACAGAATATCCTAGCAAAATTCAGAGTTGATTAAGAGAAGACTGCAGCCACATGGAAAATCATATTATCACATGTGATTTAAAAACATAGATGAGGACTTAAACAAATAGAGTAATAATTTGATGTTGATTTACACACAGATTCAAGGATATACTTGAACACCGCGAAGTAATTCAAGGGACTAATAGTGTATGTATTAGTTATGCACATTCCTTCTTATTGATTGTCAGAAAGCTTCTTCACTAGCAAAGAAATTATTTTTCTTTTTTTTTAAGAGTCCTTTACAGCCTCCTTCATGTCTTTGTTAGCAAAAGGGTAAATTTGATCCCAATTGCTCCAATACACTTTTTTTTCCATAAGTATTTCATAATCTGCCATTTAAGGGCTTTCTAACACAAATATTTTGAAAACCAAAGCAAAAGCAAGTACAGAGAGTTCCCTGTAAAGCCACAATGCATATTTATGTACAAAATAAATGATGAAAAGCAGATGTCATTAATAAATGGTGTTGATCAATATCTCTATGTATTTCAAATAACTAAATTTTGGATGAAGATCTCTGCATTTTACAACAAGTCTAGAGGGTATGGAAATAGCTATGGTAATTTTTTTTTCCACTGTTAATTATCCATTTTTCCCAGGACAACCAAAAATTCATCTCCACTTTAGAAAAAAAATGAATTACGTGGAAGAAGATTACAATGGATTTAGAATTCAATATTCAGTTTTAAGTTTACTTTATTGCACAAACCTTACACATTGTGACTTGGCTAATTAAAGAAAAAAAAAAAAGAAATTCCAGTAGAGATCGTTTTCTTATTTCCTTATTTCAGGTAGCAAATATTAAATCATCTCAATAAAAGTAACAACCAAACAGTCAATTTTCACGTATCTTTTTCCATGTAAGTATTTGAAATTGTGAATAATTTGTGAATGTATTTTATTCTGGCACATTCAAAGACTGATTATACACTTCTAAAATCTTAGGTTTGTAAGTTTCAGTTTTCTGCCCATAAAATATACTGGTATACTGCTCTGAGTCCTCTTACTGTTGTAGCTAAGTTATATTTTGCATGCACATGAAAACACTTATTTTCAATATTTCAGTCACTTTGTCAACAGTGAAATTTAGAGCTTGGAAGGCAGCAAAAGAAACAAGTAAATGGATATATTTAGAGAACATAATCTTCTTTGTTTACATCATATACAGAGGTCTCACTTGTATCTTATACATGCTGGTATGTCTTGGTTAGAAAAGACAGGTATNCTGGCCTGACCATCTTCTCTCTGATGCCGAGAGCTGAGAGCAAGAGCGAAGCTGCCCCCACGTCTGCCCTTTACCTGCCCAAAACCTTGTGGTATCTTTTTTTTTTTTAATTTTCCCTCAGGGAGAAAAACTCTCAGAGACCACAAAAGGGTGTAGTGCACTGCTGCACTCTCCTTTGGCCATTTTTTTTGTTCCGGTCAAACACCAATAAGCACCCGGTAATTAGTCTCCTAACAACTTTATGGGGAAAAATTCTATAAAGAAAAAAACCCCAACCAAATCTAACCCCCAGCATGGTGGTATGGCAAAGCTCCAAATCATTTTCTTACCTGAAACTGGACATTAAAATGTGTGAGTTGTAAACCAGGTGAAACACTGAAGACGTTTTCATTGCTCATATATTCAAAGAACTGTACAATTTAATTCCCTTGTGGAGGTATTGTTGGTTTGTTGTTCATTGGTTTGTTTGTTTGTTTTTAGCTTTTTTTTTTTTTTGGTACTTAAAGGAAATTATTTCAAAGTAATGAAACAATAAAATAGATATATTATTTTCTCTAAAATCTTCAGATTTGTTTATTTAAAAGTAAATATAGATATAAATGCTGTGACACTATTTTAAGAAGACTCAAGAGACATATTTAGGACTTAATGTGACCATCACTCTTACTGTCTAGAGTATTAAAATTGGACACTTTTATATTTTGAACTTGATTTTACTTTCATTGTTTCGACATTGAATTTCTTGGACTACAGCACTTATCCTATGCAGAGAATATAAAAAAAATCTCAGCTTAGAACAAATGCAAGGCATTCATAAACAGAAACAACAGATGCCATCTGAAACAAACATCACCTGTAAGAAGATGTTAGACAGAGTATATCCATTGGAAAGTAATATCATAAAAATCCACATTTTTATCACAAAGCCATTGAGATTTTGCATGTATCATCCTTGGTATTCTGGAATAAAGCCAGTGGAAAAATCCACAGCCCTGGAAATCCTCAGTGTATTCTCTCTCACTGGAAACAGTAGCTAGCAGTGTCTTTGCTCCAGTTCTGTGCTGTGCATTGTGCCAGGGTTTCCTTGCTCTGTTTATTAAGCTGGCGACACAGGCAATGCTAACTCTGGCATTGCAATTCTGTTTGCAATCAAAATTGGTTGTTTCAGTCAGAAAAGCCAAGCTGAGAAAGTGGCAACATACTGATAATTTCTCAATAACTCTTCATCCAAACTTCTTCAGGGAATGTGAGGGAGGAAAGGGACTTTGATCAGAAAGACAGTTCCTGAATAGTTGAACCTGAAAAGCAAGTTTTCACTCAGCTCAGCTGGTCATCTTCTTTTAATCTGGGTGTGTGGTGGATTCAATATGGTGGACTAAAAAGCCGTGGCAATGGAAAACTGAATGTGAGGGTGCTCAAAAGAACAAGAACAAGATCCTTGTTGCAACTGGGTTTCTATATCCTGTTACACCATATGCAGTTATGCAGAGAACTAAGACATATCTCAAGATCCATTCAAGCTGTTCTAGGCAGGAGCAGTAGTTTATTTAGATTTATAGAAAACATGTTAATAAAGATATCTGTATGTCTACTAGTCAGTTCCCTGGCCCAAATGCAGAGTCCATTGAGAGGATGCAACAGGTGGAGTTTTTGTAGGCAGTACTGAGCTGCCATCTGCCCAGCATGTCAACATCTGCTCTGATGTGAAGAGCTGACACATAAAGGTCTAAAAAGAACCCACAAAACCTTCCTGCTGTTCCTACATTTCGCTCTTTCTTGAGAAGTACAGTCCCTCATCTTATCGGTAAACCTTACTGTCACTGCAGTTCATTGTTAGTTACATCTATCCTAGGAAATTAAATCTGGCAGAAGCACGGTCTGAAGTACAGGCATGAGAGCGTCTCATGTAGAGGTCAGCTTGCTTTCAGGCATGGCTGCAGCTTGTACCAAATAACCTCTGCCTGGCTGCTGTTCAAAAGACAGCACAAGCCAGAGATGTTTCCCAGTATGAAAACAGTAAAACCCAAGGAAACACCAGGGTTTAGTCACACAAACAAACTCTGCTGTGCCAGGGCCACACAACAGGATCTGGTCAGGTTTTCTTACATGAGTACAGTTATAGTCACTAAGGAAACGAGCCAAAAATATAATTTTCCCTCAACTTTTCCAATCTTTGGTGATCTGGGATTGATAGCATCTTACTTTTGGACCAGATTTCCATATTTACTCTTGAAGAAAGAGGGATACATCCCTCTATTAACATGTACTTCTGGTATCACAGAATTCAGCAGTCACAGATTTTCAGTATTTAGACCAGAAGAAAAGGAGGTTCATAGCAGGACCTGAAGCTGGGTCCATTTTTTTTGAATTCTATACAAATAACTGAATCTCAGGACTGTCCTTCATGTTACCTAACAAGTGTTTATTGTTTGATTCTGTCTTCATGGCATTTTGTTGCAAAGGTGATGTTGCATTGGTATCCTAAATCCCTTAGTGCATTCTGAAATCTGTCAAATCAGTCATGTTTCCATATTCATAGCAAGTTACAAACAACCCAGGCCAGTCCAATGCATGAGTTACATGCCAAAAAGGCACAGTTTAGTCTCCATAGCATGAACATAACATTGCTTGTAAAATTGACTGTAAACTGGATGCAAGATGCTCATTTGTTTTGCAGGAGAAAAGAAAATTATGCATTGGGATAAGGAGATTGTTCATTATGTATATTATGCACAATAATTATATTAACATTTGAATCTGTTCCAAGGAGTTCCATTTTGCACTTGAAAAAGTCCTTTAAGTCTGCCATTGCCCCTCTGAATTGTTCATAATATTGACTTCTTTCTACTCAATAATGACATAAGACATACCACCATCAAAATACAATTATATAACATTCTTATGGTAAATGAAACAACTACTTACATGAAAAATAATATTAGGAGAGTTGCACATTTTTTGCCATCTTCTAATACAATTTTGCTGCTGGAAGTCTCCAGGGAAAGGTACCCCTGTGAGCTGGCGCAGCTCCCTGTGGCACAGAAAGAACTGCTCTTTGAAACAGAAGACTGCTATGTTTAGTGGCCACTAGGAGCCTAATTAACATTTTCAGTCAGCACTGCTTTCTTAACCTGAGAGCCAAAACAGAATTCTATTTCAAGACATTGCATCTAAAACAATAAATCAAACTGAAATATTGCTTGGCCATCTTCCAGTGTGCTGCTAAATGCTAGTTCCTCCAAAAACTAGAGATCAGAATCACTACCAACACTGGAAAAAAGAAGTATAAGCTTTGATCTGTGAGTACATTATCTCTACCTATCTGCATTTTATTGTCTCTACATATCTGCATTTTCCATTCTTTCTTACAGTCATAGCCATTTTCAAATGTCTTGAAGCACTGCTGAAGAACAAGCAACAGATAAACATGCTGAGTAATCTTAATCTAGAAAAAAAAAATCATTATTTTTCAGTGACTTCAAGATGTTAGTCCTTGCACAAGGCCCTCGAACAGTAACCAGCCCGACTTGGTATATGTTTATGTGGCAGCATTGTGCCAATTTGCACTGACATCTAATGCATTACACTTGGCAAAATTTGGGGTGTGTGCTGGCCCTAATGTTGAGTAGGCAAGTATATGTCCCATATAACAAATGGTTGTCTATTTTTGTAGGTTTTGTGTTGTTTTTTATTACCTAGTAGTCAGGCACCTTAGAAACTCAACCATTTACTTTATGATTTAGGAACAGCTTTTAGATTCACTAGTTCCTAGACAATCTGGGGTCCTCTAAATGAATCAAGTATTTATGATAAATAAATAGTGTTTTATGCCTGTGATAGATGAATTTTTCTCCTCACTAATGGTCTTCTGGCCAGTCTAGGAACTGAGGACTACTGTTGGATGAAAAATAGATATTGCAATACATTGCCTGAAGGGGATTACACCAGAGAACTAAATGAGGGAGGACTTTTTGGATGGGTAGTCATACAACAGTATTTTTTTTTTTAATATTCTAATTGTGGGAGCTAATTCAGTTTTGAATATTATTTGCATTTAAATACTAAGAACATTTTTTCTTCCATAACTTTCTTGCACAAAATTCTACATTCTATAGAATATCTAAGGATAATATTAAAATCTTTAATTAATATAATAGAGCTCCACTGCCATGGATGAAGTCACAGTGGTTGACATCAGTTGAGAATCTATCACAGAAATGAGATGTGGCTAATGGTTGTGAAATGCACTTCTTTTTGCAAATCATGGAAGACAAAAATGTGATATTTTTAGAAGCAATATTGTAAGAGACAACTTACGCATGCATGATATTAATGACATAAGACATTAGGCTCTGAATGATTGCTTTTCCTTGCTTGCATACCAATGCATTATTTTATACTTAACTGATATCTCAGATGGCTATCTCTTCTTCCACTCCTTTATTTATGTAAGATGTTTTCTCCTTTTTCTCTTTTGCACATTTTGTTTGTCTTGTTATTTTTAGGGTCTGAACATTTATTTTGGGAATAGGTTTTGTCTGTAGAATGAGTCATGCTCTACCTCCTTCTTTCATCCGTACAAGCACACATGCAGAACTGAAAGGTCCCTTATGTCTTCAGAGCAGGAAGAGAGTCTCTTGGTAGCATGTAATTTATTTCATATAATAGCGCTCTTATCACAGGTGTGCAGTTAACAACAGCTACTTTTGACTTGTTTACAGGTGAGTTTGGTTTTGGTTTGCTTTCTTTTAAATCCCTATGGAGATAATCACAACTACATTCACACTTATGACCGGCAAACTAATGCAAAATTGTTGAGTTCCTTATTGTTTAGTAAAACACATTTATTCTTATATAGTTTTCCCCTGTTTCTCATATTGTGATGTCAATATTCAGTGCATGGCCATACATTATTTTATAGACAGTGTGTTTTACGTCTCCATTGAGAATTTATCTTTCATACATTTTGTTATAACAGTGAAGTTTTTGGTACCATTGTGCACTTCCTTTGTAGGCAATTTCATTCAGCTTCATCTCTGTATTTCCTTTAAACTGAGATGTGCTCATGATGGCCATCAGTTATGGTAATTACATTACCTCTTGCAATTAGGATAGTGATCCTTTTGCTTCCTTGACACACGCTCACACATTTGATGCATGCATGCATCGTACATACAGGGAAGTAGAAATTCCAAAAGAAAATTATTGGAATGTATTGGATATATTTTTTAAGTAAATGTAGCTATTTTAATCAGTAATTTTACCCTTTTTTTTAGAGATGTATTTAGGGATAAAACTTCACATTAAAACGAGCTATTGAGAAGAATTAGAAAGTAGGCTTCTTTGTATAATTACATTAGCACAGCCACTGTAAGCATAACTTATTCTTTTTTTTAAATTTCAGACATGGCCACAATATGTAAGATAACCTTTTTTGTTCCATTTTCAACTCCCACACTTCACTCAATTTTTCTTCTTAAATTGGATTAGAATCTCTTGAGTAGAAGCAATTACCTTGATTCTTTAAATTCTCTGTCAAAGAAAGAAGGTCTCTGAAACACAAGGAAGGAACAATCTTCAGGATGGTTTTTCTTTGTTGTAAAATCTGCCAATCACTTTCCAGGGAGGAACTGCAAATGAAAAAACATGTCAGAAACAGTACACGCACTTCTGTTTGTATTTTACATTTTTAACTTTATGCTCAAAAGTCCAAAACTATAATTATTTTAAATCTGAATAATATGTAATCTTTTAGTCCTTTTACTTTGTCTGCACAGATCTTTGTGAAGTAGACTCTTGAGAACATTGCTCACCCTGAGTAAATTACAACAGTTCCATAGTGGATGCATGAAGTTTGTAAGCATTTATATTTTTGGACCTTGGAGTCACAGACCTACACTGAAATAACAGACATGTAGGGAAATATAGCTTGTAGACTTCTTCTAATATACAGATTTGTCCAGTGATTCTAACTGAACTTGAGACGAAGTTTACATCAATTGCATACAGAAGGATCAAGAGATGTAGAAGGCAAGGCAAATGTATAATGCATATGCAGCAGTCAATGCATAAAAGGAATCTGATGAATACTTTATAAGCCTAATTTATAAGTGCACCCTGACTCCCTCAGTGTGCACTGTTTAAATCAAAAGTTTGTACATCCTGTATGGCATTCTCAAATTGTACCCACAGCTCAGAGTGCTTTGTCTCATTCCTAGCAATGGAATGTGGGGTTTTGTCACAGCAGGCAGGATGGTTGGAGTGCCGCGACCTTCCCCAGGAAGTGTCCTGAAAAGGACATCCTGGTGGCACAGGCACGTCCGCTGCCGCTCGAGTGATTTCAGCTCAGTTGTGAGCAGCAATTCTTTTGGGGCGATGCAGAGGAACGGGACGGAGCCTTTAACTTGGAGTTCCTCGGCAGCCTTTATTCCAGGGGTGAAGAACCGAGAAGGAATCCAAAGGCGAAGGAACCCCAGAGTGAGGGGGCAGGGGTATATATAGGGAAGGTAGGGGGTGGGGTTGACATCTGAGCCAGTCAGCTGAGGGATTAAAGGGAGAGCCAGTCAGCTGGGGGATTAAGGAAAAGACCAATCGACGGAGGGATCAGGGAAGAAGCAAAAAGGAAGGGCCAATGGGGTACAGAAGATTTCCATAGCTGTTGCAAAGCCTCTTGGGGCTAACATATTTCCTCACCACTGTCTACCAGGGTTTCACCCTTAGGGGGTTCACAACAAGCCTGAACCTAAAGGTTGCTCTCTCTCCAGGGCAGAGTGTTTGTACCTGGCTTAACAGCCCCCACAGGGTTTGTGCGCATTATGCAGAGTAAATGAGCCTTGATACTAAAATACACAAAGAGAATGTGGCTGTGAACTTTGAAACTGTGTTGGCTCATTTCCTTCAGTTCTTCTAATTGCTTGAAAATATAACATATGTGGGAATTTTTGTCAGCTTAGTTTTAACGCTACTGCTAAACATTTGATGAATAGGTTGCAGATGTCACACTCAGCTAATGTAGGCCAAGACAGAGCAGTTGAGTTAAAAGGAATAACTACATCAGCGGATGTATGATAATTTAGACCTACCCTGCCTTCTCAAATAATTGTCCCTGCAAAGTAAGGAGAAGGATAGAGATGATTTGATTTCTCTAAGAAGCAACAGGATGAACATCTGTCTTTATGCAAGAGTGATACTTCCAAAAGCTTAGCTTCAGAACACCTCCATTAGGAACGGCATGTTCTAAACTCAGAGTAAGTGAATTTTAAACTCCTCATCCAACAAAAAAAGCTTAAGTAGTGCCCAGAAATTTACAGTTACAAAGATTTTAGCAGGCATGATATTAAATTAATCAGTTATGTTAATTTTCAGGTCAAAAAGAATTAACTATGTTTTGAGAAGGATTCTTGTCTTCTCAAGCTGAATCATTAACTACTGTCTTCACAAATGCATAAAATGCACCAAAGTAAGGACACTCAGTATTATGGGAAGTCTAGAGATCTGTACATTTATCAAATGCCTGACTCTAGGTCCAGACATGTAATGAAGGAAAAAAGGACCATGAAAACTACAGACTATCAGTGAAGGTAACTAGTGTGCTTGCAAAAGCACAGAATCCCATCTGTTTTACTAACAAAATATTCTGTCAGCAAAAATGACCAACAGAAGATATCCCTTTTACACACTGAAGAACATATTTTCCCAGATCTTTTCCAACTGCAACATATCATTATAATTACTTTTAGATTTAATTTCTCTAAACTTGGGCATACCAAAACTAAATTTATTTTAGCTTTCCAGTCACATTAATTTTTAAAGTTTTCATACCTTATTTTTTTTTTTTTGCTATAAGTTCTAAAAATAAATTTTTATCATAAGAAAATTTCAAACCCTGGTTGTCTTTTTTCTGTTATTAAAATGGTTTCATAAAAGGCTGTTTTATCCTGTTTTCCAGTGTCAATATCTTCAACCAAATTTGGCAATATAGCCTCTTTTCTAAGGAAACACTGAAGAATTAGAATCTTCATGGGCATAACACTATAAAATCAAGTTCATATAATTAAAATAAAGTATATTTGATTGTGAATCTGTATTATTTCAGTTACATAAATCAGCAATAACATTGATCTTTTTTTTCCCTTTCAAGAATTTAACAGTATTGCATTAAATGAGCAATGTGAAATAGGAAATGTGATAACAGGAGCAGATACAATTATTTTAATTGCTGAAGCATTGTCTGGCTAGTAGAAATTTAACTGAAGATTTGGGGAAATCTGGGGTATCTCTCACCAGGAAGGGTGAATCTAGTGGTGGTGCCTCTCTAATGCTCCAAAAGAATAAGCAAAGTAATGCCTGTAGGCAAATGGAATAGCAAACAAGAGGCAAACGTACAGAGATTTGATGCCAAGTAAACACTGTGATGATGAGTGTTAAAAGCCTCTAAAGAGAGATATTTGACAGTATGTGTATTTTTTGTATAATACAGTGAATAAAATAATCCCAGAGCAGTGCAATGCTAAAGCTCTTACAGAGCAAAGGTACAGCCTGAGTCCTCACACCTGTGCAAATTAAGTCACACAATTCCCAATACACAGATTCAGATCTCTGATCTCTCAGCATAGGGGGCTGCCAGCAGTGAGGATCCTGCAACTGGTTTGGACCTATGAATATTCAAGCAAATTTAAACACCTGAAAAACTGTAGATCTTAGAGGATCCACTAGGGGAAAGTTACATTTTATGTTTCTACAGGTGAGAGTAAAAGCAATACTTTCTATTTCATGAAAATGTGAAGAAAGATCCCTCAGCTGACTGTTTTTGAGTCCATAACCCTTTGGAGGAAGATGACATTTTCTATGGAAATCTGTGCTACATTATTAGATTAAAATACATGAGGCAGGTACATACTGAAGAATATAATATATGCATGATGGAATAAAAGAGAAATGTCACTGTAGCACAAAGAGGTTACTGGAGGTTATTCTCTTAAAATCTTTCAATCTGGGAGAGGTTGAGAGAGAGGCGACTTTTATATCAAAAGGTCATTTTGGTCTAGCAGTCTAGTGCTATTCAGCTAGACAATCTGTTTTTCTCTCTGTTTGTTCCATTCTTTCAAGTCTATGTCAGCACTCAAGACCATCTGGAATGAAATGTTTACTTTTGAATGTCAAATAATTGCTTTTTCCCTCTTTAATAAATATGGAGATATATTTACGCAAAAATAAGTATATTGTGAAAGCATGCAGGTATATAATGCATGCATATATACATAGAATCACTGAGGTTGGAAAAGACCCTTGAGATCATTGAGTAACCTCAAAAATGCCAAGTCCACCACTAAGTCATATCCGTAGGTCCCACATGAAATACCTCCAGGGGTGGCGATTCCACCAATGTCCTTGGCAACCTGTTCCAGGGCTTGACAACCCTTTCAGTGATGAGATTTTTTCCCAATATACAATCTAGAGCTTCTCTGGCTCTAATTGATGTTGTTTCTCTTATGTTATCACTTATTACCTGGGACAAGAGATTGATCCCCACTTTGATATATCCTCCTTTAACATAGTTGCAGGGAGCAATAAGGTCTCCCCCAACCTTCTTTTCCCCAAGCTAAAAAAAATCCCAGCTTCCTCAGCTGCTCCTTGTAAGATTCGTACTCCAGGACCTTTCCTACCTCCACGGCACTTTTCTGCACGTGGTCCAGAGCCTCAATGTCTTACTTGTAGTGAGGGGCCCAAAACTGAACACAGCACTCAAGGTTGTGGCCTCAGCAGTAGTGAGTACAAGGGGACAATCACTGCCCTGGTCCGGCCAACCACACTCTTCCTGACACAGGCCAGGCTGCCTTGGCCTTCTTATCCACCTGGGCACAAGCTGGGTCATGTTCAGCCACTGTCAAACGGCACCCCTAGGTCCTTTCCCACTGAACATCTTTCCAGCCACTCTTCCCCAGCCTGTAGAGTTGCATGGGGTGGTTGTTACTCCATAGAAGAACCTGGTTCTTGGCCTTGTTGAACCTCATGCAATTGGCCTCAGCCATTGACTCATCCAGTCAGATCCCTCTATAGAGCCTTTCTTCCCCAACTTGGTGTCATCTTCAAACTGACTGAGGGTTCGCTTGGCCCCCTAGTCCAGATCATTCATGACGATGTTAGACAGGACTGGTCCCAACACTGAGCCCTGGGAACATTCACCATCACCCTCTGGGCCTGAGCATCCAGCCAGTTTTTTACCCAGCAAAGAGTATGCCTGTCTAAGCCATAGGCTGCCAGCTTCTCTAGTGGAATGCTGTGGGGAACAGCATCAAATGCCTTACTAAGTCTATGTAGATGACATTTACAGCCTTCCTCTCACCTATTAAGCATGTCATCCTGTTTTAGGAGATAAGGTTGTTCAATCAGGACCTGCCTGTCTTAAACCCATGCTGACTGGGCCTGATTCCCTGGTCATACTTTACATGCCATGTGATGATACTCAAGATGATCTCCTCCGTAACCTTCCCTGGCACCAAAGTCAGGCATCTAGATCCCAGGACCCTCCTTTCAACCCTTATTGGAGGTTGGTGTCACAGTTTTTAACATCCAGCCAACAGAGACATCCCTGGTCAAACAGGACTCCTAGTAAATAATGGAAATGGCTCAGAGGCACTTACACCAGCTTCCTCAGTACCTCAGGGTGGATGGATCCCATCCAGTCCTGTAGGCTTCTTGGATTATGGGGAATTCATGCTGGTCCCCATCCATCTCATTCCAGCTCAGGGGCAGGGTAACCCAAGAATAATTGATTTTACTGTTAAAGATTGAGGTAAAGAAGGCATTAATTAACTCAAGCCGTTTCCTCATTCTTTGTGACTATGTTTTCCCCCACATCCAATAAAAGAAGGAGATTTTCCTTAGCCATCCTTTTTTTTTTTTTTTTCTGAGGCATTTACAGAAATGTTTTTTTATTGTCTTTTGTGCCAATAGTGAGATTAAGTTCTAATTAAGTTTGGGCCCTTTTAATTTTCTCCCTGCATAACTTTTTGATATCCTTGTAGTCCTTTCAAGTTGCCTGCCCCTTCTTCTAAAGATCATAAAACTTCCTTCTTTCCCCTGAGTACATAGATATTTATGTTGTACTCTGAATTAATTTATTTAATTTATGAATTGTTATTTAATGTTATATTGAACCTGACTAATTTAAATATAATACTGTGAATTTGATAATATTGAGAAACAGGAGTCCACATTTATCAAGATTTTAAATATCATTATGGATGAGCTATAAAAATATTTTCCTCTTCTCAACAATATTGTATGACCTTCTAATGCATTTTTTAATTATATCTATTGTAATAGAAATAAGTAAGGGGTCAGGGAGATTTTTGCTTTTAAGCAAAATAAGAAAATTATCCTTGGAGTCGTTGCCTTCCCTCCCTCTGCTCGCACTTTTCAGTTTTTGTTAGTATCCTATTAAAAACAACAGCAAAAGGATTAATATTTTCATAGTGCTTTTATGTTACTGCTTGAATGAGATCACTATGGGGGCAACACTTTCTTTTACCTTTTTATGTCTTCGAACTGAGAAAATAATGGCTTGTTTTTCTCTAGGAAGGCAAAGTTGATGGTTACATTGCCACCACAGCTCTCAGCATTCTTGTGGGAAGGGACACGTAAGAAATTCCTGTTTAGACAAAGAAACCCCACAGAACTCAAAACTATGAAAATTCGTTTTCAAGACATTTCCCGAGAGAGTAAGTTTGACATATTATACCTTTCTACCTTAGGAGATTTAAAGCTGAATCAGATTTGGAAAAGTGAGGTTGTATTTTATAGTGAAAATTTCACAACACAGCCATGTGTCCCTAAAGTCCTTAAAGAATGATGGTTGTCCTGATAGCTATCTTATGGTTTCTAAAAAATGATGAATTGCTTTTGAGATTTATACATCTGGTACTAAAAATGCATGAAATGTTATGTCTGGCTGTTTTTTGTTAGAAGAAAACCCTTCACTTAGCAGACCTGGACACGATGTAAAAGGATATTGTAACCCAATGTTTCAATGGCATGAAAGATTGGAAGCATTTTTCAGCTAGGACCTAACAGCTCCTAAAGCTTGTCTTCACAAAGTATCAGGCAATGTAAAATTACTGTGGTCATCACATCTAAACTACTTTTTGCCAGACAATTAAATATTTCCCTGAATTAGGTCCTACATGAATTAAGCATTAATTAAAAACAACAACAAGCACCATTAAAAAAAAAAAGCCCCCCAAAAATCCAAAACCAACCCAAAAAACTTTCTAGTTTTAATTTCAACATTTTGAGAAATAATGAATTCACTACATCAATTGACAAGTCGTCCTAGCAACAACATTCCATTCCAAACATGCACACTTTCTCATTTGAATTTATCTGGCTTGAAATTTAATATTTCTAGATTACAAAAACCCTGATAAATTGAAGAGCTTCTGGAACATTTCTTTATCACAGAGATGGCACCAGAACCAAACCTAGAGGCTACTCTCTGCTTCTACTTGGCATCCCTCTAAACAGGTGCACAAGACTGGTTCTCACACAAGACTAGTGCACAAGGGAGAGCTTCCAGTACAGGTGCTTGTCTGTACATTGGGCGAGCTAACCTGGGAAGTGCTTTCCAGCCTGGGGACCAAGGATACATCTGCTGGAAATGGGGACATGGTCCTCTCACGGGTCACCGGAGAGAAGAGATCAGTGCTGCTCCTCTGCTTCCTCTCTTGAGGAAGTTGTAGACTGCTACAATGGCATGTTTCTAGTTCTGACTCAAAAGTTAACATTCTAAAATAAACATGTCCAGACTGAGGATATTGTCTGGGTGTGTGATAAAAGCCCTTGTGGCCAGCCTGGCGTCTAAGCCCAGCTGTCGCAAAGATCCTCAATTCTATATTCTCAGTAGCCAACCCTCACCCTGCCCAGACAGAGTGGGGCAGGCAGGATGAATCCCTTGGCATTGCCTGTGTTTGTGTGAGGGCTTTATGTGTCTGTCTGCATTACCTGTGCAACTGGCAGCTAACTGCACCATAATGTACTGAACAATGTGGTGTGCATGGGAGGTCTGCAGGCACCCTCACTGTTGGTTGGAATAGGGGGCATGCTGCCTGTCTTCAAGATTAGCCAACTCCAAACCAATATGTTTGCTTCTGCACCAGAAACTCATTTCCTATGGACCCATCCCATATGATCCCAAGTGTTTCCAAAGCTGTGGCTTACCAGGACAGTTCATTCTGTGCAAAAGGACTCTATGTTTAGGTGGTGCTTAAGTGACTCCAGTCACTTTTGTTACTGATTGGTGAAAAATTCTCTCACTTTTCTCTCAAAGATACAGTCAATAAAATACAGAGCACATGTCCAGGGAGGGGTGGGCATATCCTGGACAGGGGTAACTTTGGGATGGAGGTGTGCCCTGCTATTGGGGTACAATGAACCAAGCTCATTGGAGGAGAGCAGTTTTACCACAGCTGCTGGCTCACCAGCAGGACATCTCCCCTATCTGCCCTGGCTGAGAAGGGCTGGGCCATTTCTCAGCTGCAAAGTGCCATCGAGTTCCCCTCCCTGCAAGGATTTCAACGGAGCCAGGCCACGGTGTCTCCACTCTGCTCCCTCTCTGTTCTGCCCCCTTAGCTGGTGCTAT
Organism: Donacobius atricapilla; assembly: GCA_013397315.1. Classification (NCBI taxonomy): domain Eukaryota; kingdom Metazoa; phylum Chordata; class Aves; order Passeriformes; family Mimidae; genus Donacobius; species Donacobius atricapilla. Next base: position 103,733 of record WBMY01012339.1, read on the forward strand.
GGATGCAGATCGTGGGTGTGAGGAATCATCCCGGAGTAGCTGTTGAGCATGCCAACTGCATTCCATCCAGGGAGCCGCAACTCTATTTTACCCCATAATTCCTGTACTGTTATAATTTCTGTTAAGATGCAAATATAGCTTCTCAGTTTCCTCTGATTTTATTCCCAGTCCAATACTAGGAATTTAATTTTTTTTTCTAAGTCTGGTTTTATTATGACAGACTTATACTAAATATGTTATTCTATTTAGTCTTTTTTTTATATATTGGCACAATATTAATTTTTGTTCCAGATGTTTCCTGAATACCCTTCACATTTCAATACTTTTGAAAATCAACCTTGACAGTGTAGAGAACTCCTCTGACACTTGTGTTATAATTCTTTGATGCAAATTATACAGACATGCTGATGGTACATCCAAGTGAGAGGGAGTAGAAGAATTTAACATTCTTCAGAGTAACTTTTGTAATGGAAATTTTTTATCATGAACTATGAAGGGATTATATTATCTGGATGTTCCCAAAAAAAGAACAGAGACACTGAAGGAAACCTTTTACTTGGTCCACTGATAATCATTGTGGATTCATTATATTTTATTTTATTCCACGTTCAAACACAAAGAAGCCATGCCACAAACAGAAAAACTAACCATATATTTGCCTTGCTTATTTGCTACCCTGGAAGCATTGTGTCCATATCTTAGGACAGTGTGTTAAAAGAACTTTGCCATGATGGGCATGGATGGGAGAATTCCCAGGCCTCCTGATGCTCTACAGTCACAGTAACCTACAGAAAACACACAGCAGGAAAAGGTACAGAGATATTAATTTCACTAAGCAGCTGAAGGGTTGCAATTACATTTTACATTTTGCTATGCATTTACTTTTACATGGTGATTGGTGACATTTACACCAGAATAAAAGTGAAAAAGAAGTGAAATCAATAATCCAAACAAAATCTACTTGATGGATATCTTAACACTACACCATACACCTTAGACCTGATGTACCCATTGCTCCCATTCTCAGTGTGGAAAGATAGCCCAAAAACATTGCTTCCACTTTCCCTGGCTTAATGTAAGAAAAGCAATTTTTTTCTCAATCTGTAATATTTTTTTATAATTCTGAGATGCTAACTTTTTACTGTGCTGATCAGAGGGAGTACACTTAGTAATCCTGAGTTATTAAGCTCCATATTTGAAGTGATAAAAGAGAACAAGGGAAAAAGAGAGAAATGGATAAAAGACCAGTCTCTTCTCTTTGTATATAGAATGGACAGTTAGGGCTTTACATGTATTCTATTCAGGACCCATTTTTTGTTTGGTATGACATCTTTTCAATGGCCATCAAGCTGTGGAGTTATAATATTTCTGACACCAGTGGTCTTTTAAAAATAATTACAAACCTTTACTTAAAATATAATATAATAATATTAAAGGAAATTTCTTTTAAAAAGCTGAAATGCTGAAATGCTTTTTGCACTCTGGCTTGTACATTTTTAACTTATCACAATTATACTTTTTTGTTTGTGTTTTGTGATTAATTCCATCTGCAAAGCTCAGGTCTGCTGATTGTTTATGTCTGTAATCAGCTGTGCAATCAGACAACTAAAGGAGCTGAATAATTCAACTAGTTGGTATGCATTTCCAAAAAACCACCACAAGTATGGGGAGGGGGTGAGGGGAACATCATCCCATCATTAGTGAACGATAATCGAAGACTTTCTCAACTCTTCTCAGCGTTGGACTTTAGAAGGGGGTAAGGGTGTGCAATGGTGAAGATTCTTACTCCAAGCATTTTGAATACACAAACAGTTCTGCATTCCAGGAGCAAGGTGCTCTGGGCACTGAAGGTGGCTCCTGACACCAAAGGGGATTCAGTGAGGTCTGACTTGCCATCTGGCCACTCTGCAGCAATCACATGATCACTGATCATACACACATTTTGCTCATGATCACTGATACCTTTTTCCTACCTTTCCCTTGGGATAACATGATTAATGTCAGCTACTTTATGTCATGGAAGCTCTCCTAGCTTACAGCAGTTTAGTTATTCATCCTGAATGTACATGGTAAACACGGTCCATGCAATGATTTGGCTTTGCATTTCAGGAATCCCAGTGAATTAGCTTTAATCTTCAACATCAAAAGGGATTTTTGTTCAAATCACTAGTGATAACTGTGTCAGCTTGCTGAGCTGTAAATTGAGAAATACAAGGATAAGATTCACTGTAAAACAAAGATCTAGATGGTATTTCTCCATAAAAATCATGGATGAGGTGATAAATTTTACCTTTTTACAAATAAATCTCAGGTTGTTTTTCATTTAATTAGTAGAATACACATTTTCCCTCTTTACATTTGAAGTAGCTTGTGTTTTCCCTGGGTATCTTTTGGGTCAGAGTCTGTTATTAAAGACAAGGACTCTGTGTAATTAATAAGTGCAAACAACCATGGGAACTCAGAATTCTTGGACTTTTTGGTTTTGAATGGATTATATAACATTTATCAGACATTTCTTTGGATATTTTACTTTCAAGGAGAGAAGTTACTAAGCAAAACAGACAAGAACAACAAATTTTTGCTTTTTCTATGGGTACAAACCTCAACTATTAAAATAATACTGATTTGGCTAGAACAGTTGAAATTTTTTTTATAGTCACATACATGTTGATGACTTCTTATCTTCAAAGATGAACTCATATGAAGCATAGTGTTCAATCTTGCCAACATATTGATGTATTGTTAGGAATTTAAATAAATATTATTCCTTGCATTTAACTTGAAGCACACACTAAACCCAAATGTTTATACCTGGCAGGGGGATGGGAAGGGGAAGGTAACAGGGGAGAGAGAGATGGGCTAAAAGGAGATTGCCTGCCTATACTTGTGTGATGTATAGCCCATTTAACAGAGGATTTTATGAGCTTCAATTACCCATGCTTCTCATGAGAGATATTTTCCCGTCATTCTAGCCATCCTAGTCAAACAAAAAACGGGCATGGCACACTTTTAGTCTTATCACTGCCGCCAAAACAGGTAGGAAGATGCTGTCACAATTTGTTATAAATCATTATAGTCTGCAGTAGTTTTTAAATTTTCTATAGAATTGCTCATACCAATTAATTGCTGATGAACTTAGCCTAGACCGATGGCACAAAGTGGAATGGATATTTAGCTATAGAACAAATTCAGTGCACAGAACAAACGTAAGTCTTTCAGCAAAACACAACCTTCCTAAAGTCAGATGTTTTTCTAGTCTCTAATGCTAATTTGTCCTTATCAAGGTCTTAGAAACAGCACATCTGAGAAAATAATTTTATTCTGTCCTGGTTCCAAACAAGGGTTCATTTTTGCAGTAGCCAGGAGGGGGCATGACTGAGAGCCACTTCACGTTATTGCAGGGAGCAAGAGGAAGGGATTCTCTCTTCCAGGGAGAAGGTGTTTCTTCTGGTTGAGAAAATGTGGCAGAGGGAGACATCCAATATTGTCTATTAACAGGGAGTTTTTCTGTGTGAATAATTCCTTTTCTTATACCATTTGTTATTATTATTATTATTGCTGTTACTGGTTTTTTTTTTCTTGTCACATTGCTGTTGCCAGGAAATTGTTCTCATCTCAACACATGATTTTTACTTTTTGTGCCTCTAGTTCTCATCTCCCACCCTCTGATGGAGAAAGGGAGGGAAAAAATGGGTAGAGCGAGTGGTAGCATGGGTTTAGTGTGAGCACTAAATTGGAGAATACTATTCCTAAACCATGACCACTTACACATCTCTGAAGTGACTATTTTGTTTGGCAGTTATTTAACTCTTATAACCAAACACCAGAAATGAACCAAACAACAGCAACAAAAATCAAAAACAAACCCCCATAAAACCAAACAAACCAACTAAAACTCCTATAAAAAAGACATTTTAATAACAATCAGGTTTAAGGGAAGGAAAAGTGTAAGCAGAAAGGTTTGTAAATTAATGAATTAAGAATGCAGGGTATTGTGTAAAAATAACAGGCAGACTAGAACCAATAACTGTGAGACCTTCCAAAGGATGGTCTCAATCACCTTTGTAAGAACACATCTCAGATACTCAGTATGCAATCCCTCTCATGTAGGCTGTCCTAAATATGCAATTCAATTTTTGGTATGCTCAATATATCAATTAGAAGCAGAGACAATAGAATTACAGATTATTTACAGATTAGTTATGCTGGGTACTGATACTAACACAGAATATTAGAGGTAGAGGTAGCTTTAAATCTTAGTCCATGACTGATTGTAAATGATTTACTGATGTAAATGCTAATGCAGTTAGCTTGCTCTGCAAAGAATGTTTTATGTTGGGTGCTGTTATTTGCTACACACCAGTCTAGGTAGTCTACACTTGGAAGTGTCACCTACACTACCACAGGAAAGGAAATGTAAACCTTCTCATGGGGTGCTCACATTAAGTGTTTAGTCCTTTAAGCAGTGTCTCTTTAAAGCAAAGTTTATTGTGATAATTCCATTTTCTGGGGAAGGCTGGGAACCTAAGTATCACAGAATCACACAATCACAGAATCACCAGGTTGGAAGAGACTTTGAAGATCAAGTCCAACCCCTGCCACAACACCTCAACTAAACCATGGCACTGAGTGCCACATCCAGTCTTTCTTTAACACATCCAGGGATGGTGACTCCACCACCTCCCCAGGCAGACATTTCCAGTATTTTGATCACTCTTTCTGTAAAATCTTTTTCCTAATATGCAGCCTATATTTCCCTTGTCGCAGTTTAAGACTGTGTCCTCTTGTTCTGTCAGCTGCTGCCTGGAGAAAGAGACCAACCCCAGCTGACTACAGCCACCTTTCAGGGAGATGTAGAGAGTGAT
>WBMY01012339.1:109145-127926 GCA_013397315.1 Donacobius atricapilla
TCCCTCCCTCCCTTCCTCCCTCCCTCCCTTCTTCCCATCCTCATCCTCATCCTCTCAGCAAAATTTCACACAGATGTGAATTTCACTAAGGATACAGCACTCTCTGCTGAGGTTATAAGGGGTATTAATTTTCTAACAGATACAGAATTGGCTTTAAGAAGAGCACAGATGACAGCTCTGAGCCAGCTCCTTTCAGGTAGATGTCAGAAGTGCTTTGTACCAGAAGAGGTTTGCAACCTGTTCCTGATATGGTTGAATCTTCAGTAGAAGGTCAGAAGTAAAAGTGAAATGTTAATTTTAAGAAATTAAGGATTTTAGGAGAGTTAAGATCATAGTCAAAGCAGATGTTGCTGAGTTAGCTGAAGTAGATAGATANTAGAGAGTCTTTGTCCGTCCAGTTGGAGAGCGGTATTAGACTGTTATTCATATTTTATTAATTCAAAAGGACCTCTTTAGACAATTGCACAAACCAAGTTACTTCAACCAACAAAAATAACAATTATTTGATGAATGGACTGGGTTTAGGACATATGGAAAGTGTTTACAACACTCTAGACAAAAAAAAAAAAATTCAAACATGGATTTCAGTCACACGCGCTCCATAACATTGATAAAATCATTACTAAGAGTTACATAACATAGCTTAAGGAAATATGACAGGATGAAATTACACGATTAATAAATCTCCTTACCGTAAGATTTGCTTTAATGAGGGGAAAAATCCACCATGTTTCCCTGTTTCATATTGCACCAAAAACCATAAAATCAGTTCCCTAATGCGTTTGGTCTGAAAATGAAAATGCCATGGGTTTTGCAATGTTTCAGAAGCAGCCATCTGAAATAAGAACAATGTTGAGGGGTATAATGGATCAGTTTACAAGGCTGCAGTCATAGGCCTCCAGGAAATCCATTTTGACTTAATCAGCTTTCCAATTCTTCAGGTAAAATGTAGCAGTTCTGGATCATATCCAAGAATGAGGACACAGTGATAACAAGATTCAATACATTTTGCATAGTATTCACAATTTCAAATCAAGATGCTATTTTAGCAAGCATTAACACTTGTTTTCCCTCATGTTCTCTGTTCCTCCCCAGTTTTTGGTACTATAATATTTGGTACTTCTCCCCCTACTTAAAAGCACCTTATGATATCCATGTCTCTGCAGATATTCTGCAGCAAGTTAAACACTTGAAATATTTCTGTGACAAAACTACTGTTTGCTGAAAATACATTCTGCTACAGCAAAAAGACACTTCTCAAGGTGCGGCACTATTAAATGTCTTTCAGCATCTTCTGAAAAAGAAAAGCATTCCCTAGTGTAGCACTTACCTTCTCTTTTTCTCTGCAACTACTATGGACCAGTGCTTGACCATGTCTCAGCTGATTAAACCAGGAGCATGAGAAGCAGCTAACTGAGCTAACCACTGAGAACAGCGGCTGTTCTGGTATGTCACAAAGCCACTTCTCTTTTTTGGCAAAGTATACAGAGATTTATCTGAAAGTTAAGCCTAACTGCATTTCACATATTTTTATTTACCTCTAAAGTCATGTGCAATAAAAAAAGCTGAAAACAGAGATAAAACTTGTGCATTTCTGAATTTGTTTGGTTAACAGCTAGAACGACTCATTTTCATGGTGTCAGGCAGAGAATTGGAAGAGGCTGAGAATGATTGATCTGTGTGTGTCTTCCTCTTTCCCCTACATGTTTCTACTACACTGCCTTTGGCCAAAGTAATTGGGAATAAAATTATTTTGTAGAAATACCATACTTACATTCTTGCCTAAACAAGCTGCATAATTTTGTGAGGAGCTGGTGGCAAGTGTATTTTTCTATCAGTTGTAGATCTGTGTGATCTCCTACTAAATATTTCCTTTTCACAAAAAGAAAGAGGGTTATCTGGACAAAGAACCTCTAGTTTGAAAGTCCTAATGTTTTTCATTTTATCTCATTGGAGTGTAAGATAGCAGTTTTATCTGCAGCCATACAGTGAATTGGATTGGATACTATTACTATTAGACACACTGCCCACATTCTAGGTATGTAGGTAGAAGTAATCAATTAATTACTAGCAAGACATTGAGATGATACAGAGGAAACTGCTTTGTCAAATTTACAAGAAACTTAATTAACCTCGGTTATCCAACTTCCAAAGTTCTCTAAATAAGGAAAAGTTGTTTCTGCCAAAGAGTAGTCAGTAACACCACCATAAATACACTTTACTCAAGTAACCATGCCAGCATGGATGAAATGCAGTCAAAATCAATATCCTCTTCTATAGGCAAATTGCTCTAGCTGCTGTAGGGGCTGACTCTTATCTGAGAAACCTGTGTTTCATAACAGAATGGCTTTGCATATGTTTTTGAATTGACTTTTGCTTCTGTTAATGCAAAAAATTTTCCCATCATAATTACTGCTTTTACAGTTTTGCTAAGAACAAGTGGTAGACTTTCCCGTTTCTCTTCTTTTATTTCATTGGAGTGCTAGGTCCTAGATGTTTTATACCATGGGTCAAGTCCTGGTCTCCAGCTCCTTTCCTCTATCATTCAGTTCTTCTCCACTAAATAATGCCCTCTCTGCTACTTTTTAAATCACAGGAATATTAACAATGATCCTGTTAACGTTTTATTTCATGTTCATTTCATGTTGCAGATACTCTGGGTAAAGAGCCACAAAGAGAGAAGTAAGAGCTGGAATGTTCTCTCTCTCTGCTTGAAGCTTGTTTTAATCACCAGAGCCAGCACCTAACATTTTGAATATGATGACTTAGGGCCCATAAATCGAAGGGTTGAAGAGCAGAAGAGACCAACAGCCTTTCTTATGCTGCCCCGTCCTCTAGTGTGTACATGTATATATATATATANTTGTTAACTGCGGGGAAAATTCACTGTCACCGCCAGAGTCCAGTCCTAGGGACCGACCACCATCTGCTTGTGTGTCCAGGAATCCTGAGCTCGCCTTCTCGGGCCCGGCTGGAGCCGGGCCACCGCTGTCCCATCCTCATTACTTCTCTGGCCCTGCTCTGGGTCTTTTTGCTGCGCTGTAGCCCCACACCCCCTGCCCTGCCAGGATATCCTGCAACTCCAGCTACCACCGTGGAGCTTCTGGTACATCTCATCCACCAGCCTGGGAATCCTGCTCATTCCTGCTGTTCCAACTGTACCCCTGGTTATTCAGCCTGAGATGCTTTGATTTCTAAAACTCCATTCATATGGAACTTCCTGTAAGGAAAAGAAGATGTTTTTGCTAACTCTATCTTGTTTTCTTTCTTTCTTTGGAAGTGGAGAAAATTTGATGTTTCTCTGTGTTGGCCAATGTTATTGAATGGGTGTTTTAACACCAATCGGTTTAGCTCTAGCGACCTAATATATAAGGAGGTCAAACTCTAAATAAATAGTTATTTTTAACCTTCTAAGATATTCTGGAGTCAGGTAGTCTGATTTCGTGTCCTACAGCAACACCAACTACCACCGCAGAGCTTCTGATACATCTCGTCCACCAACCCGGGATTCCTGCTCATTCCTGCTATTCCAACTACCACTGCGGAGCTTCTGATANACCCCGAGTTTTGTTTAGGGGGAGGGAGAGGATGGGGCTGGGGGCAGCTGCTCTCTCTTGCTCTTGGCATGGGAAGGAGCACGGTCAAGCTGTTGTTAACTGCGGGGAAAATTCACTGTCACCGCCAGAGTCCAGTCCTAGGGACCGACCACCATCTGCTTGTGTGTCCAGGAATCCTGAGCTCGCCTTCTCGGGCCCGGCTGGAGCCGGGCCACCGCTGTCCCATCCTCATTACTTCTCTGGCCCTGCTCTGGGTCTTTTTGCTGCGCTGTAGCCCCACACCCCCTGCCCTGCCAGGATATCCTGCAACTCCAGCTACCACCGTGGAGCTTCTGGTACATCTCATCCACCAGCCTGGGAATCCTGCTCATTCCTGCTGTTCCAACTGTACCCCTGGTTATTCAGCCTGAGATGCTTTGATTTCTAAAACTCCATTCATATGGAACTTCCTGTAAGGAAAAGAAGATGTTTTTGCTAACTCTATCTTGTTTTCTTTCTTTCTTTGGAAGTGGAGAAAATTTGATGTTTCTCTGTGTTGGCCAATGTTATTGAATGGGTGTTTTAACACCAATCGGTTTAGCTCTAGCGACCTAATATATAAGGAGGTCAAACTCTAAATAAATAGTTATTTTTAACCTTCTAAGATATTCTGGAGTCAGGTAGTCTGATTTCGTGTCCTACAGCAACACCAACTACCACCGCAGAGCTTCTGATACATCTCGTCCACCAACCCGGGATTCCTGCTCATTCCTGCTATTCCAACTACCACTGCGGAGCTTCTGATACATCTCGTCCACCAGCCCGGGATCCCTGCTCATTCCTGCCATTCCAGCTTGGTGCTCCTCAGAGTCCTGCAGGGGCACCAGGATCAGACTGTCCCGGGCTTTGTGAAGCAAAGCCTCTCTTCCATCCCTTCCCATCTGGCCTGAGAAGGCCGTCATGAGGTTCCCGGTTCTGTTTAATTGTTAATGCCACTGTTATTATTGTTTTTTTGCCTGGTTGTACATGCTAGTAAAGAACTGTTATTGCTATCTTCATATCTTTGCCTGAGATTCTCATAATTTCAAAATTGTAATAATTCGATGGGAGGGGGTTTACATTCTCCATTCCAAGGGAGACTCCTGCCCTCCCCCTTGCAGACACCTGTGTTTCTAAACAAGGACAGGCTTTAGTTTGAGTCCTTGCCTTTCTTCTGTCCTTCATCACAATAAGGTAATTAGACCACAACTTAGACTTGCTGGCCAAAAGGGAAGTTAACATAAAGTGTTGATTATAGTCATGTTTCCCTTGGGACAGAGAAGTGTTCTGAGAGAACTCCTTTTCCTCCATTCTACTATTTCCATTTTTTTCCAGTGGCTTGACAAAAAAAGCAGTCCTACTTCTCAGTGCCAAAACACAGTAAATTCAGTGAAGATACAAACTGGTTAAATTAGGAACAAATGCATAGAAAGAAATTATTTGGGAAAAAAGGGGTGGCTATATTTTTATTGTTTAACATTATTCTAACATTAAAAAATAGTAACAAATTTTTGATATGGTCCGTGGAATTGTGGAGTTTATTGCCTAGCATTTCTGGTGTCTGAATTTTTCTAGATTAAAAAACCCCCAGATTTCTGTATGGATAACCAGTATCTAGAGCTAGCAAGAAAGTAGCAAATTTCAAGCTTCATTCTCTATTTATTAAAGATACATATGAATTTTAAAGTAGTAAAAAAAAAATGCATTCTTATAATGAATTTTCTTGCAATTTTTTTTCTAATTTGGTTTCTTGAAGACATTTTTTTGGAATATATGCAACATGAGCGATTCTGGGCAGACATTTCTTTGGTTTAAGTATATCATTCTTTAGAAAGACATCTAATCCAAATGAGGAATGAATATCTGAGCTTTTTTTGATCTTTATTTGTAGAAGGCAAATGCCAAGCTTCACAGAAGTCAGACTGCATTTTAAAATTAATCCTGTTCCAAGGCAATGGATTTTTATTTGAATATATTCAGTGAAACCCCATTTATGTAGATCTCTGCAACCTGGAAATTCTACTAAAATTAATCCCATTGAAGTTCCAGTAAAATGCAAATCCTAATTCACTTGTGAGGTAGAAAGGAGTTTAAGTTCCACCACAACAGTCTGTACATCACAAACCTGTATTTCTTTTTTCTTTTAAATTTATTTCCTGACTGAATTTAGCTCCATTTTGCTGCGCTGATCCTATTTTCCAATGGTAAAAACTTGATCATGAATTTTTGCCTTTACTTTCTGGAGGCTGGAATGCTTCTTATGATGTGCCTGAAGCACATGTTCTGTATTAAGCTAAATAAAATTAAATGTATCCTTAAAATTAAGCCGGTGGTTATTCTTTGCTTAAAAAAAAAAAGAATTAAGCATGTGTTAACTATTTACTGGGATTGAAGTCTGCTTGCTGAGTTAGAGGATAGACTTTTTGGATTAGTTTTTAATAGTTCTCTTCATAAAAACACAGATGGAACATTCAAATTTCCTGATTGCTCACATGTTCTCATGATCTGTAGCCAGGATCTGGTATGGATTTTTTTCAGTTCAGTCAGAACATGACTTCATCTGGAAAGCAGCAGATGGAAGGAAGGGAGGGAATCCAAGTTTTTAATCCTTTTTTTCTTTTCTGAACAGATGTTGTTGAGATGACTGATCTAGAGAGCCACAAATCCAACCAAAAACTGGGTAAAGAAATATATACAAACATATGTTGATACTTGGTACATGGTTAATCAGGCAGGTTACAGTCATCTACTGGTGACATGAATATCTCCCTTGAATATAATGGGGATGACAGCATTTTTAGGGCTACTGTAGAAGAAGGATTTAGTTTTGTGTGCTGTTTTGATTTCTCATTCAGTCGAGAAAAGCTAAAAACAGTCAAAATTACTTTAGTAATAGTTAAATTGTTCAGCACAGGACCAGGAAGTTGGTGAACTACAAGCTAAAAAGTATACGGAAGAAATATTACCAGAATGATGGGAAGGTTATGGCATATGGCTCAGGTTCACAGACTTCTGTTTGGGGCCATAATTTCACTGACAATTGTCAGGTGGGATACTTAATAAATGGAAAAAAATAATTGTATGTGATAGGATTTGCTGATGAGTTAAGGAGCAGTATTTTTCGGATTATTAATTTTCATAAAGACAAGGCTATTAAATTAGAACTATACTGATCTTACCATGGTGGACATAATGAAGTAATTCTGATTTTGTCAGTTATATATTTACTGCGCCTATACATCTTAAAAAAACTTCATTACTTCGATGACAATTCCTTCAAAGTAAAGTATAAATGAGACATCTCAGTTCTATTTTTTTGCAAAACTCACCAGTTACATTAAATATATGCAAAACTTTGAAAAAGTTACTAATTACAGCCTATTAAAGCTTCTTCTACATAGTAACTTCCTTGTTGAAATTCAGTAATTATGAACGAAGGAGATCCCAACAGGCACCTGTTTTACACTTGAAAGCTCAGAATTATTGCACTACAGTAACACTTTGTGCTATGTAACATAAGTCAAGGAGGAATTATACAGCAATAGTTTGGTTATCTTGTCTGGGAAGAGCACAAATGGAGTTCAGGTTGGATGGGACAGGTTGTTGTCACTACACAAACAGTTAATGACAGCAATATCCATGGCCAGAAGAAACAATGTAAAATGGAGAATACTTACACTGAATCAATATTTACTTTTTTTTTTTTTTTAATGCCTCCAGATCCTTAGAATGGAATGCATTTAACTGCAAAGCATTATAACACATGTATAAAAAGATTCTGGTATAATCTAGGTCATACCTGACTGACTGTACAGAAAAAAAGTCCTTAATTTCTTGAGATATAAACAAACTATTATAAAAGAAAATAGTAACAGTCTACATAAAAGATGTAAAAATTTGAGGTTTTTATAAATATATAAAAGGAAGAAAATCTAAGGAAATTCACCATAAGTACTGAAGGGTCTATAATTCATTAATTTCTGTTTCTGACAAAACACCCTTAAATCTAAAACTGTTGAACACCAGGAATGCCTAGAAAATATTTTGTGAGGAATATCATATATAAATATACAATATTAAAAAACCAAAGGTCAGAGAAGCCTTCTCATAATACATGGAAATTATCTGATTTAAAATATTTCAGGCCTCTTGTCTTTATGGAGCTCGATATTTTACCAAGACTGTGAAGTAGCTCATGGATACTCATTAGAAATGTAGGGATTTAAGCGCTGAATACAATAATTAATTTTATAAAACTTTCATAAAGCTACATAAATACTATAGCTTTCTTTAGACAAGGTAAAAGACATTGCTTCCATCATGTCATGCATGTAATTGTGGACTCCATCAAAACCTGTCTATGTATCTTGCATTTTATAAAGAGGCCCTTACTCTCGTACTGACGAGACACCAGAAAGAGACAGAAGGACAGCTGACAACATAAAATTTATTTTGCTGGCTACTATAATTTCCATTAAATGTTTAAGTATTTATCAAAACCAAATCTGCAATTTCTGCATTTAAAAATACATAGCAAAGCTCTCTGTAGGAAAATTAATGAAAAACAAGGGCTCAAGGACAATATAAAAATGGATATTAAGGATAGCCTACAGAAAGCTATTTGGATAAGGGAGTTAGGGCCTTAACTTTATCAGAATTGAAGCACAGAGACAGGAATGTGTTATTCCACAAAAATGAAAGAGAAGGGTACATAACACATTGTCCTAGGTTACAATGTAAAATGTGCCCAAGGTATGTATTCTATCACCATCTTCATGAGCTGTTGAAGCCAGGTGGGGCAGTGTTTCCCTCGTCCCCACCCTCCGGACTATCTTCTGTTAATGGGCCCATTCATGCTCTGCTGTATGACTCATGGGTAACTCCCATCCGGGAGTTATCTCTGTTTAATGGGCAATCAAGGACCCACTGCATGACTCATAAAATTCAATCATTCCATTGTGGGATGCTCCGCCCATGGGGAGGAGCCAAGCATTCCCACCTGGATATAATCCGGGACAGCACAGGGGGAGCCCTTACCCACTGGATTCCCAGAGGACAAGAGCTACTGGACTTTTCTACAGGATCGCTGCTTCAACAAGACCACTTCATCTGGACTGCTACCACTGCCCTGACTTACAGGTTGTATTATTGAACTTCTTTTATTTTACTTTTTTTCCCTCCCTTCTATTATATTGTATTTCTGACTTGGAGTCTCTCACTGGTTTTGCTTTTAAACTAGCACACACATGGACTATAAGAAGGATGTAAGGAAATGAAAGAAACAAGATGCAAAGCATTTTGGCTAAATTCTAAGATCATATAACCTTGTATGGCTCCTAGCAGGTGATCAAAGTATCAGAAAAGATAATGACAGAATTTCAGAATAATGGAGGTTTTAAGGGATGTCTGGAAGTCATCCCATTCAATCCCTAAGAAGAAAGCAAAAAAACATAGAAAGTACAACAGAATCCCTGTTGCAAAGAAGTGGGGAAAAAAGAACAAAGACAACACAATTCAAGTGGAATAGATGGGCAAGTACAATGATGCCCCAAGATTTTAGCCTTCATATTTTTCAAATCCTGTGCTGCATTAGTGCATAACTCTGAACTTCATATAAAGTGTTAAATGCTGTCTTCACAGTGTGGTCAGATAAAACGATTCCTCTAGGCCTGGAACCCAAGGACACCCTTAGGAGCCACAGCCCCCGAAAAGTATAAACAAAAGTGAATTTTGCGGGAGAGAATGAGCTGGGGGAATATGATTTCATTACCTGAAGCTGTAATTGGACAGTTAACCCCTGATATGCAAATAGACCAAACTTATATCTGTCTGAAAAACTCGTGACCATTGTCTATCTTGGGTATAGCCTCTGGCTATAGGCTTTTGACTGTCCAAGGTTTGAAGCCTTTATTAAACACCCACTTTATTCTCTTGAATTTTTCTAGCCCCCATTCCAGGTAGCCACTCCAAGGCATCAATGGGATGAGGAAAAGAATAAACATATTGATAGCAATAATGGTGTCAAAAACATTTTAATGGGATAAAAGGCAATTCAGAACGGATTTCTGGTTAAGATGTAAACAGTAAGTAATTCAAGTGGAAACAGAAAAAGTAGCTTCCAATGCAGTTACAATAAATCGTCTAAATAGTTACATAATATTCCCAGAAAACATTATGATGTGAACAGAACAAGGCTGGGTTCACTTAACAGAAAGATGCTGCTTTAATTTAGCATCTATCAAAAGGACAAATCATAAACATTCCAGGCAGTTTATCAAAGGTAATGTGTAAAAGACTGAGTGGTAACAGGATTTTTGTGCTCTAGTTTTGAGGAAGAGAGTACAAGATGAAAAGCAATCATAAAATCAAAATAAAATTTCATTTCACTTTTAATTTATCTCCAGTCAAGAATATGTTCATAGGCATTAGGCATCAATCATATGCTGGTAAACCAAACAATTCTGGTTGGAAATCTTCCATGGACTTCAGCACCAATGTTGCCTCCTTTTTAAGATCTGGATTTAATCTTTCATCTGGAATCATGACCACTTGCATTCCTGCTGCCAGGGCTCCCTTGACTCCCTGTGGCGAATCTTCAAACACAAGACACTGAGAAACAAGGGAGAGAGGGGAAAAAAATAATTCTAATGTTACTATGAACTTCTAATAGCTTGTTTTAAAAGAGAGAATGATCCTGAATGAAACGTAGAAGGAAAACTAGATTTTGTTCTTGGCTTAGACACCCCTAATTAGAACAAGAGCAAACCTCTCAGTTTGAACATTTGCATGGTAATTAACCTTTAATTAATTTCAGTTCAAAAAACATCAATACACTTACATAAATCCCAGAAACAGGTTATCCAGATGTTCCTAAGTGCTTTCAAAGGGATGAGTTTAATCACAAGTTTAAAGTAAAACTAGGTAAGTGCCTAAAACCTTTATAAGCAGGCAATTTAACTTTTCCAAACCAACTTTACAACCTGCAAAATGGCAAAAGCAGTGCCTTCACTCACAGGTATAGCATTTCCTATGAAGAACAATAAACTACCGAGGTCAACAGTAGGACTTTGGAGTGGAGACAGACACTACTTATCAGAAGAGTGCTGCCAAAGTCATGCTCTATTTGCTTAATTCTTCCAAAGCAATGATGAGAAAGAAAACAAGCAATTGTATTGGAAGGTTACATTTACAGAGGAGAGAGTTTAGTCAGGTAGAACTTCCATGCCTTACAATAGTCACAGTCATTCCAGATTGCAGTTTGGAAGCAAAGCTCTAAAAAACAATCATACATTATTTATATGGATTTTGTAATTTAATGTCAGAATATTGAATAATAAACAAATAAGATAAATATATAAAAAATCACATCATGTGAATTTTTATATAGTGAAAGATAATGTTTCTGGAGCTTATTCCAGAATTTATATAATGAAGCATCTCTTCCTGCCTCTGCCTGTCCATGAAATGCAAATTCAGTTTGAATTTTTCGTCACGGATAACCCAAAGCACCTTTTGGCATCCAAGGACCTGAAAAATTCTGACCTATACTGACACACGGTTTCTAACACTTCTATTCATACTGCATTTATTATGAATATTATTAGCACTGCTACTATTACTAATGCCAAAATCACTGCCACAAGTAACTTTAGTAATTGAAAACAGATGTTGGGATGGTTAGGGCAATTTTCCTCACGTCTACTAATCAATGCTCTCAGGCACATGGAGTGATTCCTGAGGCTGTCCTGTGCAGGGTCAGGAGTGGGACTTTGATGATCCTTGTGAGTTCTTTCCAACTCAGAATATTCTATGATTCTATGAACATACAACATCATACTGCACTTTTTAGGTTCTCAAACACATAACTATTTCACTGTAGAACATAAAAGATGCACAGTGTTTGTTTCGGCTGTGCTCTAAGGGAACCAAGTTGCACTTGCAAAACCTTTATTACATTCAAAGAAAAAAAATTTGAAAGATGTATTAAATGTCTGCCTATATATATTCATCTATCAGAGACTGTGGAAGGGGACAAATGAAAAAACCCTCTCATGATTTCCTTTCTTTTTAAAATATTGATTCTTGCCTTTCATCATGTCAGTAACAACTTGGAGTCTGTCAAGAGAAAAGTAAAAGGTTCTTTCTGCCTTGCATGTAATACGTAAAACTTAATTAATAATTTTTAGTGAGCCAAAGGAATCATACCGGTCTCTTTTGTTCTCATTTCCTTCATACAGTCACTGCATTCCAGTTTGATCAATGTGATACTTTCAAATGTTGATCATTATCACTATTACTAACTACAAACGTGTCAGCTGATCCTGGAAAGCTTGGTACAATTACTATTAGAATGGATGCGTGGCTATGCCTATAGGTTTTGTTCTTAACAATAGCTTAGTTCATGACCTTAAGCACTCTAAGGACAATAAATGAAACTCTGAAAGGCTTTGCTTTTTGAAGAATAAGCTTAAACGTTGCACACAAGAGCATTATCAAGGCCTTTCAGAAACCTTTTCTGATCCAGCTCATAAAAAAGAATGTACTTAATTGTTCTGCCTTGAAAGACCTAATTGACTTCCATGATGTCACTAAGCTTAAGGTAGAGAGGAGCCAATGATTATGGAAGGCAATATGCAATAATGGAAAGCTTAAATAATTCCCTGGAATCAGACACAATTAAAACTCTTAATTACCAAAGAAACCAGGCAAATGGCCCATAATTACAGTGTATTGCATGTTACAGGAAATAAGTGTACCATGTCTTCCTTAAGTCTTTTTTTCTACTGAAACTTATTGTCAATAGCACAGTCACATTTTTAATGGACGACAAAAGGTTTAAAGAGGTTCACACACAAAATGGATTTATTATCACATAGAGATGTTATAAACTCTTCACTGTCCTGGACCACCCACAAACTAAATTTAGAGATATGAAAGCAGCCAAGTTCTTTCCCATTTTGCATAAGTATTGCAACATCAGCATCACTCCAACTGAGAGACAGATGAGATTTATACAGACTTCAGCTGAGATTCTGGCCGCTTCTGTGCATTATTTCTAAAACTTGTGTCACTGATCAATACAACTCCTATGAGATCTCTCAAAAGGTCATACTAATATAGGACAGTTCTCAACTTGGAATGAACTAAATGCTTAAAAAAGTATAGCAAAGTATATTAATTTATATTTTACTCTATGACTCTAGAAAAAGAAAAATGAATCACTTAATCAGAGGAAGAAATAATATTACTGCAGCACCTCATTACCTCGTCCTCCTACATTAAATATAAGAATATAAGAAAAGAGTGTTAGTTAGGCTCTTGGTAAGTACAGCAGGCCATCCCTACCTTATATACTGCAAAAGTCTGGATGGAATATTTATGTGACTAACAGAGATATCCATAAATGTTTTTGCGGTTAGTGAAAACCAAGAAGGCTGGAAGGATAAAAGATTAAAATTAGTTTTAAAATAATTATTTTGGAAGACCTGTGAATGTTATATATATATGCACAGGGAGTACTTATCAAACAAGTATCCTTGACCACATATGACACTACTATATCAGCTCTAAAAGAGACTGAAGGATTAGACTAAAGACGCCATGATTTATACGCACACAGTTCATCTGCAAGTTTAACACTACCATCTATTGTTCTGTAAAGAAAGAATGAAAAGAATGTTTTCATCATCTGTCCTCAAATGGCACAGAAACATTGATATCAGAATGTGACATACTATGTTTTGGGCTTCTTATGGATTGCATCTTTACTCTGTAACTTCTTTAATTGATGTTTTCCCCTTTCATAATCCAATCAACTGGTCAAAAGCATGATGGGTGATTTGTAAAATTTGCACTGTAGAAATATTTGGTACCTTTACACATTAATTTATGTATATATGCACAATGCAGTCTTCTGTAAATTTTGAAGGACTAATTTAAACAGCATCATGTCTCTAAAAAAAGCCCCAAGACAGGCTGCAGGAAGGAATTCACTAAGTGCAGTCAGGTCACATGGATATCAGAATGACACTTGATTTCTGTAAACCATAAGGTGCTCAGGCCTTTTATTTCTACAGATAACTTACTGACTGTTCATTGCAAGAAGTATTTTTGGTTTTATCTTTGTGAAAAAATAGCCCACAGTATATGGTTAAAATTCAAAACTAAGTCGCATCTAAGAAGTAAATTATCAGTCTGAAAGATATGACTATTGTAATCATGGTTTGTGGTTTGTTCAACAACTTTTGTAATTTTTCCTTGCTTAATTTTTTAAATATTTTTTAAATAATTCCAGTACTAACTAACTGTGTTAGTCATGTGAGTGACACAGAAATTTTCAAGAGCTGTAATATAATTCAGAATACAACACAGATCCATCCATATCCCACACAAAATGTTGAGATGCCTAAAAGGTGCTGTTTCTCATTTATAGGAGGTGGTGAAAATTTACAAAAAGAGAGAGGAAACAAAAATTTTAACATCATAACACAGATGCTGGGCTATTTTTTAGCTCAACTTATGTTTTCTTCTTTTCTATGTTTTGATTTTCCAAATACCTGGGAACAAGTGGAAAATGGACCCATTTACCATCAGAGTTACTTAAACATTATTGAATAAATCCATTTTAAGCAGATGCAATATTTGCAATTTTGGTCTCCTACTGTGTTAATTCTCTGATGAATTAAGAAAAAACAATAATGAAATAATGTGATTAATGTTTCTCTCCTAATCTTTGGATTTATACTCCTTCCAGAAACAGTTGGGAAAAATTCCAATAGTGAGTACAATAATGAATCATATTTCATTTTATTTTAAGGATGTGCCAATTTGACCAGCCAGGGATAACAGAATCATATTAAATATGCTGTTAAGAAAGTAATGCAGCTTACAGCCCCACAACTTAGTTTCATTAAGGAACATGAGAAGTAAGCCAAGATGTTTTTAAATGCTATGACAAATGAATAAACTGGAAACTTAAAATGAAATCAATTAAGCACCAGAATATTCAGCATACTAACTACAGCCACCATTCTTTATGAGTCAATGATTCATATTAAGAACTGTTTGGAAATTACATGCACATATGCTTTTTAATTCAGATTTTTATTAACTCACTACTAGGAGTATATTGCAGACCAAAATAAGAATCAAATTATTTACCATAAAACTAACAAAACAAAAAATCATTAGCACAATTGCAAGAGAGAAAAAAGAAAAAATAAAGTGTTACATCTGCACATAATTAAATCACTCTGGGTTTCTAGCTCTTACATAAATATCACTCTACATTTTAGACCACACTAGCAGTTCCTCTCTCACCAACCAGTTCACAGAATGTTATCTCAGGGAAGGCCAGAAGGAATGAAATGGTTTGGATCCTTGGAGAAGAAGGAGGAGAAATTTCATATTTCTTTCTTGTTTTCAAGACTTGATCAAATGAAAGGAAGTGTTTCTGTGAGTGACAGTCAGCCCTAGACACAGCGGCTCTGTGAGGCAGGGAGAAGGTCACATTTACATGTGGGGTTACTCTGATCATTCTGGATGGCTGGAGCACTCTTTTCACAGAGCACTGTGTGTTTAGAGGACAGCACACTGGGAACTTTGTATGGTAACTTGTGTTACAGGCCTCAAGAAATTCTCAGGCATTTCTGAAACAGTGCCCACTTATCCCAGCAGCAGAAATCTAACTCAATCAACTGCAGCTTGGATTAGCCACAGAAGGGTATTGTTCTTTTATGGAGAACACAAGACAAATACTCAAGATATTCTCTACTGAGGCTGCTCATATTGCATAACATGCTGGAATTTTATGTCACTTATCTCTAAAAGTGGCCTAAGAAGTAGTTCTGTACAATGAAACAGTTAATTTGTGCTGCCTTCCCCTCCACAGAGAACTATCTTTATCAAACCCACTGACTTCCTTGACATGTAATATGCAACATATTCAAGCAATGCACCTTGCGCACAGACCTCAGAACTGGAGGGCAAAATACACTGAGGGGGTGCCTGAAGGCCATTTGGAAACACCCTAACCCAGACATGTCCAGCCAAAGCAGGCTGCTCAGGTCCTTGGCCAGGTGAGCTTTGAGCATTTTCAAGTATGCAGATTCCACATACCTCTTGGACACCCGTTCCCATATGGCGAAACCATATGGTGAAACCAGCCCTGTGGTGAAAACAGTTTTCCAAGAATCTAGTTTCTTGTGTTCCACCTTCTGCCTGTTGCCTACTGCATGATCAGTCTACCTTGAAGAAGAGGCTGGGCCCACCTCATGAGCAAACACAACAGAGATACAAACCAGGTACACCCAAAGGAGGAACTGTATTGATGCATCCAAATTCTAAGTCTCAAAGCGAAACTGGAAGTAGGCACCAAAAGTATTTCCTGAACAAAAGCAATTAACTCTTTGCCATAGGGAATGTGAACTTTTTGCCACAGGTGCAGGCTGCCAGAGCAGGCACCCTCCTATTTGTTTTGGGTAACTGGACACAATCACCTACCTGCCTACAACTGCCGCGGCAGGTGCTGCAGAAGGCACTTGATTCTCATGGAGCAAGCTAATTTTTTAAAAACCTATTTTGGTAATAGTTTGTTTGTGTTCTATAATGTCTTCTTGACCAGTGCTATTTTCCCACACAGAAAGACCAGCCTGCATAAAATTTACATGAATTTTATCTAAACATTCTTTAATGACTGTAAAATCTTTGATGGAACTGTTAATAACAGCCCACATATGCTTTGGACATAGTGTCATTTCCTAATTTCTTCGATAAAGAGAGAAAGGGTGAGAAGGGGCATTAACCTTTAAACAGGTTTTCATTGGGACTGCAAAAACTTCATGGAAAAGGTTTTTGTTTTTCTAGTCAGTACAAGCTGTCACTGAACTGTACACAAGAGTGTACACCAGTCTGGAGTGACTTGGTGAGATATAGCTGTGTTACACTTTAACTCTTCCTGGTCAGCAAGAAAAGAGCCTTTCTTTCAAAATTCAAAGCTGAAGGATATTGTAGAAAATACTTAAGATTATTAGCATAAAACTCTAAGTACAAAGCCAGAAACTATCACCTTTAAATCAAACAAACAAACAAAAATGACCACTAACAAAATTCTAATAATAATTTTTTATGTATTTCAACTACAGAAAAAAACCTAATCCAACATCAAAAATGGCAATTCTTTCTTCTCAATAGAGATTTTCAGAGGAAAGTGGAAAAGAATGTACAAAAGTAAGTTGGACAAAAATTAACTCCTAAAATTGAGAAGAATATAAATGCTCCCCTTGCGCAGTATCTGAATCATACAGGTTCATCCTTTCAACCTATCATCTTATAACTACCTGCTCGTCAATGTAAACCCACAAAATGACAGTATAAGTACTGACGAACATGCTCTTTCAACAGTAGCCCACCTGTGGGCATTGGGTTATGGTTAGGAATGTCATAATTCCATAATTTATTTATGCAACAACATTCTAAGAATACCGCCTCTGAAACGAAAAGCCTCATTACATCAATAACCAGATCTATTTAAGTAACTGTCCCTGTGATTTCAAAAGATGATTTCTCAGCCTCTTAGTCTGCAAAGCTGCTTTGACTCTGCAAGCAAATGAAACTCAGAACTCAAAATTTCTACATAATTCTCTTTATCTGAGAAATTGTGTGCTAAATATAATATTTTTAAAGAATGTGAAATCTGCCACCAAAAGTAAAAGAATTAATTATAAACCAGATATTTCTACACATACTATGTATGATATACCCTTTGAACTATTTATTATGAGAAATAATTAATTCAATGGACCCACTCTCCTAATCCTGAATGAAGGATTAACTGTAAATTCACTCAAGTTCTACTAGATCAGTACAGTTATTATTGGTAAAACCAGAATTTTTAATAAGAATGTACTATGTATTAAGAGGAAAGTATGAAAAAAAAGTAGTAAATATTTTTTAAGATTCCAGAAGAGAAGTTGTGTTTTTCACACGAATCTCTAGCTTGCTTTTAGCTTCCTTTGTTTATTTTAGGGAAGCAATAGTTACCTAGGTATTTCAAGCTATGACAAATGCAGAGAAGGAAAGCCAGTTAATATCAAGTCATTTTATGCGAAACAACCATTTAAACAGATTGCTCCTCTAGAAAACTTCTTTATACTGTAAACTCCAAGCCCAAATCTTTCTGTAAATAAGAAAATTAATATATTCTTCAAATTAATTCACATGTAGAAAGTTATTTAAGTCTTAATCTCACAATATTTCAACATCCTTTTGTTAAACTTCCCCTAATATGATCTAGCTATTTTATATATCACATAGAAACACTTTTTAAAATGCATTGATGACACACAGTTATCAAGCTGTGCCTATTTTTCTACTAGACCAGTTCTACCAGATAAGAGAATGCTAACAGTTGTTGCCCTGATTTTTTCAGCCTTCTCTTCTGTTTCACAGTTTCATGTTTTGGGTTCTTTCTCACGCTCTGGTCTGTAAACACAGCCAATGTTATTGTATAGTTTCAAAGTAGTTTTCATTCCTGTTCTTAGAGATATGGACAGCTGATGGACAGTTGTCTTGACCAATGGGATCGGGAGAGGTGTCAACCTTCTCCCCCAGTCCCTGGCCTTTGTAGAGATACTATATATGGAGTCAGACTTTCAAATAAAGTAGGAGTTTTTAGTTCATGCCTTCTGATCAAAGTGTGAGTGTGTGTTTGTGTGTGTGTGATGAACTGCATCAAACAGTCACTTCAATCAAAGGCTCTCAGTTCTTAGTTTTAGTCAGGCATGCTTACAGGAAGAGTAACAGGTCATTTTCCATGAAAGGAATAAGGTGTGCATATAAATCAATGCACAATAAGAGTAAACAATGAACAAAAAAAGAAAAACATGTTTATTTAACTCTGTGTATGTATGTATGTGAATAGACACATGGTGGATTTGGTCTCCATACAGATAGTCTCTCTTTCTGTGGCATAAGGCTTATTCAGTTTAAGATATATATTAGATCAGTAACTAACAGAGCCATGACACTGGCTTAACATGAACTTTACTTTGGGAATACCAGCCATGGTATCAGCAACTAGCTACTATGCTTGTCACACAACTTCTGCCCTAACTTCTTCTGGGTACTTAGTTCTTCAAAGAAACAAGCTTTTCAATATCTGGGTTCTCATTAGCTCTTCTTAATATCATTTTTATCTAAACACGCCC
>WBMY01012339.1:130073-162418 GCA_013397315.1 Donacobius atricapilla
TTTTTATGAAGTTGTAGTGGTCTATTATATTCTATTTCTATTATACTGCAAGTCTTTGCTAATTGATTCCAGCTGCTTCTAGTGAGCTATAGGTAAGATTCATCACTGAATGGAGAAAACTGATAAATCAAATAGCAAATATGTCTAAAGACTGAGGACTGAAAATCTCATGTACACATTAAGACTCTGGGATTTATGTTCTGGGTCTGCAGATCTTGAAGGCATGGCTAAGTACACCTGTTTCATAGTCTTCAAAGGTTTGTATGTTCTAGTCTTAGCAAGCAGAACAGTGTGAGAAAAGACACTAAAAAACCCCCTTTTTTCCCCATTGACTTTGCATCTGCAGAAAAAACATTTCAAAACTTTTAAAGCCATTCAACAGAACAGAACAGACTCCTCCATGACAGCAAAAGGAGGACTTTAACAGATAGTTCTACTGGATATCAAGATGATGGCTTAAAACTGGAAAAAAACCCCCAATAACTTTGTCTAGAAATACTGTTATTATATGCTCAACCAGGTCACATTTTAACTTTGTTGCCAAAAGTAACACAAAAATCTGACAAAAATCAAGTTACAATTGTCATTTTGAGCTAGTTCACATAGATACCCAGTATCTTACACCTTGATGAAAAGTGAAGAGGTTGCTCACCACACCCATAATGTTTTTTCCCAATCAGACGTTCTTGCGCTTTGCAGTGGTAGCGCTGCAGGCTTCCAGCCAAGGTTCTCTTCATGTTTTTCTACTTCCTAAAAAAAGTTTTTCTTTCTGCTTTGGTTGCCTTCCTTACTAACTTGAAGAAAAGGAACACAACTCAGGTAGGTTGATCTTAATTAATAAGAATCTTTCCTTCCTGTGGTTATGAAAAATCATATTAATAGTAATTTCAAAGAGCATGTTTGGAACATAAGCACTTAAAATTGCCAAGTTTCTACAGAGAGGGATCTGTACATTTTCATATGCAGAAATACATACATATATGCACACACACATTAGTTTATATGATAGAAGTGTACAGGGGAAGAAGAATGGCAGGAGCAACAAGGGCAGGTGGGGGGAGCCTGAAACACCCTTGGCCAGCTGCTCCCAAACACAGCCTAGCAGTCATAGTCCCCATCAGCCTACCAGAAGCTCATTCCTGGGCTGCCTGATGGGGCAGGACGAGCCCCAGCAGCCCTATGAGGCCCTGGTCCAGCCACTCCTGGTGCCACGAGGCCAGACCCACAGAGGCATGCCAACAGAAGAAGCTCCATGGGTCAGGGCACCCTGTTGGGAATGTGAGACAGAGAGGGCTGGTGGGGTGTCAATAGGGGCCATCTGCTCTTGGCCATACCTGCATCAGTCTGTGTAGCCTGTCCTGTCTCCTCCAATTAAACTCTATTTCTAACAGTTTTTGTGGGCAAGGGCTTGCTGTTGTGCACACACGTGTGCATGGAGGTCTCAGTGTCAGTCCTGCCATGGGACCAGGAGTCCCACACGCCCACAGTGCAGCAGTGCAGTGAAGATGGGTGGGTAAGTGAAGGTGTGAAGGCTAGCAAAGAGCATGCTGGAGTAGCTGCCAAGTAGTTAAGTGTCCTGGAAGCCAGGCATGACCTATGGGCAAGAGCATAGCCAGTTCTGGCTCTTGGAGGGACAGGGTAGGCGCAGGGCAGCCTTGGCCAGCTGCTGTAAAGACTGTGGCATCTGGGGCTGTCCATGAGATCTGCTTCTGTGTGCACAGGAGAGACTCTGTGGCATGACGGAACTGCAAGACTGGGATCCAGGGACAACTGAGTATCTAAATCCAGCTGCTGGAAGGATTCTTATTGCAGGGTAAATATAGGGTAGACTTGTCTCATATGTCTATGCATGAAAGTGACATAACAGTAACCCCACAAGATCAATGTAGGTATAGGTTTGAAAACACAGATTTAAATTCTCTAAATTTCCTAGGCTTATTCATAGCTGCAAAAGTTAATGGAAGATGTCTACAGCATGAATATGGGTACTTGTTGAAGTACACCATTTTAAACATTTGCCAATTAAGGTGATTTTGGTTTATGTTTTCCACACAAAACAAACAAACAAACAAACCCCACCCCCCAATAAGCCATACAAACTGTGTAGAAGACCCATAGACAAAGGCTTTGCAAATAAAATGAGTGCCATGGTCAACTGAAATAATACTGAGTGCTTTGCTCTATTCATAAAGAAATGAAAAAAGATGGTTGGCTTCTTTGGTTTTGTCAGGCAACACAAGATTTTAATATCTCTAGTCATTCAGACCTTTGACTAAGATTTATTAACCTGTCAAACAAAAGCAATTTTACAGCATATACAACTGCAGTTCATTGCAGAACATTTATTGCTCTGTAAACAGAAAATCCAGATCCTGCTTAAACAATCTATTCCTTTCCTTACTCTTGAAGCAAGAAGGAAGGCAGGGTAGTAAGAGAAATTCTAAGTGAAAAAGAGAAGTATTTACAAACTTTTTTGCTCAAATATATAAAAAGCATAAAGTTAGAAATTAAAATGGACTTTTATGGTGACTACCTCAACTGAGAAAACATCCTCCACCTTTGGGCAGTATGGAGAGGGGAAGGGGAAACAGAATAGGGGCACTGCTCCACATTTACTTTGCATATTTTTTGCTATGCAGCTCAGCTCAAATGGCTCTGAGAGATGTTTAGAAAGGAGACAGTTTATTAGGAGACCAAAACAGAAGGAGCATGATACCTACCTGGAACACCACCAGGTTACCCAGTCTCCCTTTACAGAGAGAAACATGTGATGCTAGGGATTGCTGTTTGGGGATAGAGCCTTATCTAAATAGCCTGACAAAGGGGAGGAGGCTCCATGCCCCCAGCCCAAACAGTAGCAAGGCTGAGGACATATCTCCCAGAAGGCACCAGCAAACACACACACACACACACAAACATATATATGTATATATATGTATACACACAAGGCTAGATACACAGTTCAATCCAGTTATACTCAGCACACCCAAGGACCTACAGGGTCATTCAGCTGCCTCTTCTCTAGTGCTCACACATGCACTCAGCCTGGCCACTGGTTCTGCAGATGCCTGGGCTGGGCCCCTGTGACCTGCAGTCCCAGGCTGTGGGCTGGCACCTCTTTTGCCCAGTTGCCAGCACCCAGATCCATACTTGCCCCAGCTGCGGGCACCATGAACACCTGGGCCTCTGCCTGGGTCTGGTTGCTGGCCACACACACAAAGACCACAGACAAGATGCCCTTCAGCCAAGGAAGAGTTAGAAGTGGAATTTGCTAACACAGGACAGACTGCATTGGGAAGGAGCTGTGCATGGCCAGACAAATGTGTCACCTGTTTACACATCCAATGAAAGTTTTAACCTCTTATCCCTCTATTTCCCTGTAATAAATCCTGATCAAACGCCAAATTCTCTTCCTCTGCATCCCATATTGAGCACCACACCCTAGGCAGCATCTTCCCTCAGTCCAAAAGGATTGATCCAGCATTGATTTACCTTTATAGTGCTTCTGGAACAGCCCTGGGAACAACAGGCTTTGGCTTCCTTCGAGTCCTTAATCTGAGCTTCTGTCTACCTTTGGGACTCTGTGCTGCCCTGACCATATGGAGATAGGCAGCTGATGGGAGGATGACTTCTGTGACAGGCGTGGGAACTGTTGGGAAAGTGTGATTTGGGATCCCCCACCTGCTGTCACCTCTCTCAGCTCTTTTATAGGTCTGCAAACAAGCTTTTAAAACAAACCCCAACATCTGCATCTGGTAGCAGATCCTCCTAAGGATCCATCCAATTCTATGCAAGTTTATGATTCCTAACATGCAAGGCCAGGAACCCAAGTACTTTCTTTTACAGGTCTTTATAACCAGGTCCTAACATGCCATACACAATACTAAATATAGAAATCAATAGAAGAAAAAGTGATGCTCAAATCAGACATCCTATTTTTCCTTTCTTCTCAATGCTGCTATTATTCCAATGTTCAGTTTCATCCTAAAGCAATACACCACAGCATGTCACATGCATTATTATGTCTTTATACTGCCGAGTAACTGAAATCCTTTTATTAAAATACAGCATTCTGTAATGGATTTCTTCATCCTTGGACTGACATTGAGCCTGAAGCTCTTACTAGTAATCACTTTACTTTACACAAAACCAGATCATATACTCAACTCAGACAGAGAATGTAAGGACTCAATTGACAGATTTTTAAAAATGGTGTGAAAGCTGGTGAGACTGAATTGTTCTAGCAAATAATAGACACATTTCAAAATTTCTAAGAAAAACTACACTGAAGGCCCTTTCAAAGTATTTAGCCTACAGAACATATCATTCACCATTCATTAGCATTGTATTATTTAAACAAAATCAGAGAAACAAAGAAGTTACTGCACTAAATATTAATCATCTTAAAGAAAACTAAGGCTGTCACTTACTAATATCAGCTGTAAAGAGGAGCTGTAAATATGAACATATCACTAAAAAGCCTTCTAACCAGCCAACTCAAAGTCAACAGTCATCTTTCAAGCATACGTGCTCTTCAACTGATTTCTAAGATGATAAGAAAAAAAAATCAAGTCAGGAGAAAGGGAGAATAATAAATTGTCCAAACACTTTAGAATTACTAGTTAATGCAATACTAGAATAGAAGATGAAACTCTGACATCAGTGTTTCTAAAGAAAACCTCTTTACTTTGAGAGACATGCCAAAGTGTACATTTGCAGCTGACTTTTCTTTCCACTATCTTCATCAGATTTTAAATTTAGACTCTAAATGTTTCAAGAGTTTTTGTTGTAATGTTAGGTCTGTCACATCATCTACCAATCCTCCTGAGACAAAATGCTTAGCCTCAAAAAAGTAAATGCTTTTACTGTTTCAGTATATACATCATTAACTTATAGACTATTTCCTCACTCTTCATTGACACTCCGTAAAAAATGCTTGAGAAAGCCGTAAGGACAAATGGGCTACCACACACTATTACCTCTTTATTATTTATAATGAACGTATATGGATTACTTAGTGCAGTTACAAATTCAAGTTTTCATTTTCACCTTCAAGGCCCTATATTATCTTACCCACAATTACTTCTGTCTTGCTTTTATTTCCTTCTACTCCCTAGACATCTTCTATCCTTTCACTTAATTGCATTCTTTATCTCTTTCTCCCACTTTCAGCTGTATGTCTTATATCACGCTGACCTCTGTGCCTTGTACAATCTTCATGCCTACATTCTTCATCCTTCTCCAGCAGTATATTTAAAAATACGCTTGTTCAGGAAACATTGGTACATGCTCTTCTTCCTCCCTTTCTTAATGCTAGGCTATTAACTAAAATTTGTCTTGCTTAAATCACTTCTGCTCCTTGTTGGACCAGGGCAGCAGAGAACACAACTGAAAGCAGAACTGTCTGATTTACTTCTTATTTCTATCAGGAATGACCTCTTTTAACTCTAGCTCTGAGGAGAATTGAGGGACAATGCTTGCCATCTCAAATAAGAAATTGAAATCTGGTTCGCTAAAAAAGCCACAATGTTCATTAAATAAGTGCCAATCAATGTGTGTAAATAGTGGTTAGTTTCTACAAGCTACATCTGTACTTCTTATAGTCTTAGATGTTTACATTTATTTCATAGTGCTCCAACAATTATAAAGAGCAGGTTCCATGCCTGTGATCCAGCACATGAATATGATGCGTTTTATCCCCTCACGGTTTATTGTGTACTTAAATATAAATATGATGACCACACTGAGCAGTGCACAAACATCAGGAAACCAGGGAAGCATTCCCAGACCCAGTATTGGTCATAGTATCATAGAGTCATAGCATTATTCCTGACTCCTAGAACACCTGGCTACAGGAATTCCACCTTTCCAAACTTCTAACACTAACTCTACACAATATTACTCTTCATGGAATTATCATATGACCATTGTACTAGTTATTACTATAATTACAAAAATATTATCTTCTGAGGAACATCTTTAAAAAACTGCAAACATTTTTTGCTGAAATTAAAAAAAAAAATCTTCTCAATGAAAAATTTTGGCCTGGAAATTTAAAAACTCACAACTGATATCAGTCTTCAAATGATATATTGTAGCTAATCTAAAGACTGGAAATGCATTCTACCTCAGATACATGATCATTCTTTCTAAAATGAAAGGTTCTCTTTTAATTTGCTTGGGATAACTGCATTATTGAAAGTGAAAAGCAGTAAATTACATACTATTATGCTTCTTGCCCAAGGCACCTTTTTGAATCGTAATATTTTGAGTCTGTAATAGTTCTGAAATTCAGGACAATAGGCAATCTCTAATGTCTCCAGTCTGAGCTACAGGATGTAATATTATGTTCTGGAGACAAATTGAATAGATCACTGTGACCAGGTGTCTGTTCAAGAGAAAGAAGACAATTTCCTAATGGAAGAAAACATGTTCTGTAACAGAAGATATTTTCAGCAATTGATGAAATCTCATCAACCAGTCTTTGCTAGTCAGCAACACTTCGAGGCTTTGAAGCAACTAACCTATGGAGTGAAGGAGTTACTAACATCAAAAGCCATTTCCATGACTATGCCACTGTCTTAGAAAATAGTTGCAGTTGCATTTTAAAATAATTCTGGTGCTATTCAGGGAAGTATTGACTAGCAATCCTAATCTCTATACTTTGTAAAATTTTCTGATAACATGAAGTTTTGTAGGTCATCTGGGATAACATCTGTAAGAACTTTGGAGTGACAATGAAGTCTACTGGTCAGTCAAGTATCAAATGAAATGATCAAGAAATGTGGCAGCAGACATAAGCTGGGAGAAAATAAATGACATATACATTTTCTATCATTTGGTTTAAATTCTGGACATCACTGTAAACAGCTCAGTGAAAACTCAGACCTTGGGAGACCAGTTCAGTAAAAACTTAGAGCTTGGGTGATATTGTTTATATTCACAGACATACGTAAAATGGTCTCATCTGGAATACTCCATGTACCACATCCCAGAGACATTATTCTATATTAAAATGTTTTTGATAGGAAGAGTCTGAAGAAATATAATCAGAATGCTTATGAAGAGAAAAAAAAAACCCAGAAAACAAACATATCACT
The DNA here is from genome assembly GCA_013397315.1 of Donacobius atricapilla. Taxonomy (NCBI): domain Eukaryota; kingdom Metazoa; phylum Chordata; class Aves; order Passeriformes; family Mimidae; genus Donacobius; species Donacobius atricapilla. Next base: position 137,174 of record WBMY01012339.1, read on the forward strand.
GCCCCCACCCTCACAAAAAAACCCAAACACAATCCTTTCAGATGGTGAGGTTTTGAACAAACTCTAAAGAGCTTAATTTATGGAGCAAAAAACAAAATGGGATGTGACAAGCAGCATTTACAATACTGAGCGGCAGATCAATTACTTCTTATCTTTCCCACTCATAACATATAAGAAGCTGATGCTGGAACATATGCAACATATACAGACTTCATTGTCCCAGGCACACATCAGTATCAAGAAAAACTGTAGATCCTGTGGAAGGGCTACTATAGCCCATTTTTTTTTGCCTGTTTTTGTTAAAAACAACTTGATATGGGAGCAACAGAATTTAAATGGATAAATTAACCGCCTCTAGCTAAAAGGACATTATTAAGTTGTGATTATTAGCTGTCATAAGAGACAGTACCAAATAACCTGGACACTGAATCTGAGCATGAACAGCAATTCCTATCTTTAGTATCATTTAGACAAAAATTAAAAGCCTTTTTTTTTTTAAAGGAATAGGAGGGCAGCATTTCTACCACTGCTTGGAATTGTATTCTACTTTAAATCAGAATCACTTCAGTCTTACTGAAATTTAACTTGAACCATTTCCTTCTTAGCTTTGAATTATGCTATTATTCTAGGATAAAAGATGCTGAAATGGAAATGTTAAGCATCCTTTTTTAACAGACAAGTCTTGCTGTCTTCAGTTCTTTTCTTTACTACAAGGTCTTTTATCTTTATAACACCTATCACAATAATGATGCAAAAAAAATCTCCAATATTGCTCTATGAAATACACTTTGTAATCACCTTCTAAGTGCACTTTTTTTGTGATGCAGCCACGAGTCTGAGCAAAAAGCTTTGCCCTGTTTAGACTATAAATAATTTACCAGTGTTAATTGATGGTTCTATTTGTAGGTTTTCTGCAATCATGCCAAAAAGACAGACTCTTACAAATTCTTTATCACACAACAGAATAAGAAGAACCCCACCATGTAATACCAACTCTCTGAAAATTGCCTAGAACCACATGTCCACAAAAAACAAATAATTTAAACAAAGAGAAAAAAAAAATAAACTAATCATTCCCTAGCCTTAGTGCATTAAAACAGCATATTCCTGACTGTAGTCTTTCAAAGGTTTCCAGAGGTTTCTCCGTGACTGTAATTTACAAAGAAGCAACCAAAAAATGTTGCCAACAATGCTATTCCTTCTTTCAGTCTTCATTCTTTGTCCTGAAACCACTGCTTGTTACAACAAGCTCTGGGTGATTACAAAGCTAACTCCAGACACAGAGAGAATCAGTGCACTAGATCTTATTGAAAGAAGATTTATTCATGTTTTCTATAACTCAAAAGACATTAAAAATATTTTTTTGTGAAAATTCTTGTTAATGAAATCTAATTATTCAAAGACTGCTGTTTGGCATCTCTAAGAAAGCACCCAAGGTCTTGAAAGTAAGAAAAGATAACTCTGTGAGCAAGTTATCATAAAACAAGGATTTCCCCCCTCTTTTTTCCTTCTTACCATGCATAATTAATATGTGATAATACTCATAATAAGACCCCTAAAACAATTAGCAATGTATCTCCAGTGACCTGCTAATCTGAATATAATGCTTTATGAATTTGGAGGTGCACCAGTCTCTCTGTGCTTACACACTCACCTCACGTAGAAGCAAAGAAGGCTGCAGAGCATAATTTATTATTCTGCATCACATTTCATCAAGTCCCTTAGCAGCTACTTGATACATTATCAAGACAAATGTAAGGGAAAAAAGTATTCCTACCTCTACACCCCCCCCAAGTAGAGTACCCCAAAGACTAACAACTAATTATAATCCTTCTTTCCTCTTCCAGTCATTAAGATACCTTCAGAGAAAGCAAACCTTGACCAGGTTACTTTTGTATGGAATTTCAATGACTTTTTTCATCTCTGTAAGACAAATACATCTATAAATAAACACGCACTGCAGTAACAAGGGCAATGTCTGGAACACTTAAAAGTTAAATTACTTGCAAGCCACACAACATCTCATTTTTCTTCCACAAATATATAATAAAGTCTGCCAGCATGGGGAGGAGTAGGTTGGGAGAGTGTGTGAGTGTACGTGTGAACACACAAGTACACGTGCTTCAGAAGAAAAGGGAGGAAGTAAATCAACCGTAGGAACTGAGAGCATGATAATTGAAAAATCATGAAAACAAACAAACAAACAAACAAACAATCTCCTTCCCTTAATTATTTTTTAAGTGTTAAATAGTGACCTATTATGAATTTACGGGAAAGCTGCCTGTGTATAGTAGTGCAGAGGACCAAATATAAGCATGTTTTGTCTCAAATATTCAGAGTATTGCTACAGGAATGGTGATCAGAGGAGAGGGTCACATCGAGCTGGAGCAGTGCTGTCCTGAGCCAACTTGCTGCTCCCCTTTAAGACTTGTGCTCAGTTCCCCCATCTCAACTCATTACCTTTGTGCAGTGGTGTGGTGGCATGTTTGTGAGCCAGCACCTTCTGAAGAGGTTTTTGTGGGAGTTGTGAAGTGTACTGTACAAAACTAAGGGCTTGTTAGCTGATGCTTTTTGTGGAAATGCATTGTAAGAATTCAAGGTTTTGTTAGCCAGTACTTTTTGAGTGTAAACATTGGGCTGGTTGCCACAGTTAAGAAGACTGTATAACAAAACATAAGAGTTCCCTGACATGTGGTCCAGTGCCTTTGTTCCACCTGTCAAGAACCTATAACCAACATCACACCCTCTACCCATGGGTTGAGACAAGAAATCCTAAATACCTTATGTTCTTTCCTCTACAGCTGGAAGGCAAGCTTCCTAACAACAGACTTCATCATCCAGTCTGGGAGACACAAGTAAGGGCTACATGTTTAGACCATGCAGCAGCTGAGGAAGGTGCAGGATTCAGCCACCAGGCTGTTCAACAGTGTATCAAAATAGAAGTACATTCTGCTGGAGCTCTGTCTCTTTGCATCCCAAGCTGTAAAGCTGGTAGAAATATATATAAAACTATATTGTTCAATACCTAATTTCTTTCCATTTCTTAGTACACAATTTAAAATTAGGACTTATTAATAATTTATTCCTTTAAATTTCTCCAGTGTTTGTCTGATATCAACAGCTTCTCGAGCAGGGAGAAGAACCCATAAAAAAAGTAATGCTGTTTATTATTCTGCAGTGCCCCATAATAGCAGGAATTCAAGAACTAGTCCAGCAACATATACTAAATAATTGAAAAACAACTTGCCATCTAGAAATGCCTTCAGTGACACTGCAAAACAAGAAAAGTAAAGTCTCCAGGAATTCAGAAAAAAGTTCTAGTCAAGAACCCTTCTGAGCAAAGAGCTGATGCATCATGTGGCAACTAGGACAATTCCCAAGGAAGCCCAAAGGTCAGAATACTGAATTTCTCAGGTTCAAAAGTGCACATAAAGATACTTTCCTTTTCCATTTTTTTTCAGGAAGTAGTCCACAAAATGGGCAATACAAGGATAAAACTGTCTTCTGATCTGCTTTAGAAAGAAGGCAGAAGTTCCAGATTGCTGTTGTGTTCTCTATGGAGAATTTTTCTTGGCAGTGTAGAAATGTGCTAGAACTACTTTTCCAATTATGCTTCACAAAAGACTAACTGCTAGATATTTTCAGTTCCTGATAAAAAGATACAAGCCGTTAAGACGGGTAATTTTGGATGAATACATAAAAGCAAAAAAATCCATTTCTCCAAAAAGCAACAAACTCAGAAAAAGGGAGGTTCCTTGGACTTGGCACCTCATCTTGGTTAGAAGGCAGACAACTTGAAACATTCTGTTCCCAAGTCCGTAGATACACCCTTTCAGATTTCACCTGCTATCCACTTTCAATACTTTAGGGCATGTTTTACATGGCAGAACTAAACTAATCTGGGTACACACAAACGCTGGGACATAGTTAATTGGCCTTTTAATCATTCTATGTACAATAAGAGTGAAACCTATGTAACCTAAATTTATTAAGGGAGTGAGCTCTGCTTGTGCTGCAAAACACTTAAGCAAGGTGCGTGTACTCAGGAGCAGTGGTTTCAAACTCTTGTGTCACTGAATCAGTTACCACCTCCCAGGGTGTACCATCCCCACCATGGCACACCTCTGTCATGGGAGAATCGTCTCTGTGTTTGGAAGCTGGTCACTGTGTAGCACAGGATGCAAAGCTAACAGGAACACTGACCGAGTACAACCCTGCAGATGAGGGACAAGAAGAAAACACAGCCCAAAACCACTCAAATATCCCAGACCTTCATTCAGTCTACTAAACACTGAGTTGGTATCAACAAATCAAACAAAGCAAGAAGTTATTTATTGACTCTGATCCATCAAATGCCTAATTAATTTGTGAACTGTAATACATCAATACAGACAAGAAAGTCCAGGTGCTTCTGAAAAGAAAGATCAAGTTCTGCTTTCTACCTCAAAATGCACCTTCAGACAGAAAGAGTTGCAGAGCAACATTGACCCCTCTTTGTAATAAGCAGCCACTGCCATGTGTTGTATCTGCCTCTGTCAGACCACACTGTTTGAGAACAACAGTGATCATCTACAAACTCTTTGTCATCTCTTTTCCTGAATACAGCCTAGCACTTTAAACTTAATACTCTGACCATTAGCATCACAGGTGATACCCACTGGAAAAAACAAGTATCTAACAATATGCTAAAACAGCTGGTAAGAACTGTGAGTCCAAGGAAACAAGACAGGAGGGCTTGAGTAAATCTGAATGGTTTATACCATGAACAGCTATTTAGAAGACTGTTTCAGATGAGAAAAAATTGGTAGTCTAGGCCTATGCAAAGAAAGACTAGAGCCAAGCTTGAAGAAACAGCCACTGTTGTATATTTGAACCAAGCCGAAAAATGTCCATGTTTTTTACGTTTAATGCCTTTATTTCTAAAATTTAAAAAAAAAGTGAATTGTAAACATTCAGGAAAGCGTATAAGTCAATTAATTTATAAAATGGAAAAGGGACAGATTTATGGTGACTAAAATATTTGATTTTAACAGCAGGGATTCCAATTTACAGCTCAGTGCACCACCTGAAAGAGCTGTTCATGTCTGTAATTTCTGTACTTTAAATAAAGTACTCCTAATACAATAAACCTCCAGGTATACACAAGGAATAACAGCAACATCACTAATTAAATGCTTGCTTATCTGAAAACCATAGTGAGTAAAATATACACACTACATGCATACACTAAATATGGACGAGTTGAGTGGAGGAGAAAAACTAGAAAAAGTAAAAGTGAAGGGGATAATACAAAAAAAACGGTTTTAGCATCCTTTTTGACAAAAGCTCACAATAACAATGGCCACATTAAGTGCTAAATCAGCCTTCTTTATCCTGTTTTATTTGTACGATATAGAATAAAATTACAAAATATTTGAATATCATAATGTTCTGAATCTACTGTTCTTTCCTTATATCTTCTAGAGCAAAAAAGTAGCAGAAAATTTCTCTTTGCACTCCATTCTATGACAAAATGCCCACTGAGACTCATAAATCCTAATGCCATTTAATCAGTCTGAAAAAATTTTAATGAGCTCTCTCTAGATTTGGTACAGAGATTATTTGTAACTATGGGATCAATTAATTAATTAGAAATGGAAGAATCTGCAAAGAAATAGTGTTTTAAATTAAGGCAATGATTTATATCATTTGGAACTTTTTAAATAGAACAGATTGATTCTTCATAAGAGAATTATGACCATTTGTATCACTACAGTCTATCCCTCTGTTTAAAAAGTGGATATAAATGGATTTATTTGCTTTGATATTACTATCAATGTCCTTTATTTCACAGAAAAGCTATAGGCAAATCAACCAAAATACTGGAAAGAAATGTCTTAGCCTTCAACACCCTTAAGCAGGAAGTTAATGAATCTTCGCACTTTTGATGACAGAAGTATATTGTAAATATGTATAAATGTTGGCATACAGATGAAAGAATCCCTCTGATTCAGAGCCATATTTAAAATAAATTTATTTGCATACCATTTTTTTTATTATGAAACAAAACTTCTCCAAGATAGCACTGAAAAGTTATAGTTGATATATAAATGTATATGTATAAATGATAAAAATACACAAAAATGGCCTGGTTACTATAAACTCTTTTAAATCAACAATAAATATCCTAGTATTTCAAATTCTAAAAGCATGATTTTAAATAATGTGAGCTCTAGCAATTAAAGTGGAACCCAAAAATATTTTTCAGCAAAAGTTTTTTTTTTCCTTTTTTTTTCTCCCAGATCAAATCTGTGAAGTTAATTACTGGATCACAGGATGACTGACATTGGAAGCGACCTCCAGAGCTCATCTGGTCCAACTTCCTCCGCTGCACAGGACTGTGTCCAGATAAATTTTGAAAATCTCTACAAGCTCCTGGGCAACCTCTGTGCTTGGCCATTCTCACAGTAAAAAAACACCAGTGTCTCCTTGTGCTCAGAGTCTCCTGTGTATGTCTGCGTCCACTGCCTCTGGTTTCATCACTGGACACCTGTCTTCTTCTTCATTACAATCTCTCTTCAGGTATTCATAGGCTTTAATAAGATCCTATTGAGCATTCTCTTAATTCACTCACATGCATCTGCTATATCTGCTATACCTGACCAGAATCCAAACAGAAATAATGCTATGAAAAGTGTTTTTCAATCATCTAAAGAAAATGTATGAAAAAGAGCACTGTGTTTTGAACACTGTGGTCTGAAATTTCTATAATATACAAGAACACATTGTTTATACACATGTACAGCTCCAGATGGTTTTCATACAAGTTGCATCTGTGCATTTGAGAGCAGAATTTGGAATATATATTTAAAAAGTAAATTTTATTAAAATACAAAATTTCTACTATTTAGTTTCCTGATCATATTTTGATTACTTGACTGATTTACTTAATTACTTACATGACTATGCATTGTTACAAGTGTTGGAAGTTCATTTGATGCTTTATGCAGCACAAGATAGGAGACCTAGGCTGAATTTGCCAGGTGTATCTTTTCTGAAATTCCTGTGTTATCATTTTATCATTATGCTTATTAAGTTCCTAGTTAATCAAAGACTGCAAATCAAAAGGTGAACATCTAAGAAATTTCAAGATGGATATTTATGACACCCTTCAATACTGCAAAGCAAATATCATATCCATTTATATATCACTTAAATATTGGTCTACTTGCAGAAGTATGCCTACACAGCAATAGCCACTGGCAGATTTGACACTACAGCTTCTGGATTTGGTTTTCTATGCCTACATTGTATTTTTTGCTAACAGCAGCAACAAAGTTTTGAAGCAAACTTGAAAGTTTTCCTTTTGAAACTTTGTCCCTGATGGTTTCACTGGGTAGTTTTGGTATGTACTGGGTTGCTCGAGCAGGCAGCTCCAGTGAAAGCTCTCTCCAGGCACTCAATCAAGCAACCTCCAATGTTTAAGAATACATAAAGCTCCAAAGAACCTTATCTCAGCCTGAGATCAACAGTAAATCCCATCCAATAGAAAACACTCAAATAATATAGAGCATGGCTGTATGGGCCTAAGCATTACCTATGATGCCCCAGCAATCTGTTTTGCTTGGGTCCAATTATTTGCTTATGTGGACATTACCTTTACCTCCTGATACTTGGCCGCAACCTTGCATGTTAATGATTGCTGGCATGAAATCCAAACCTGTAGCTCTATTAGTTCACTGCTTGGCACAAAGCACTGCAACTGGTCACAAATGTTTTGGATAGTTTCTCATGTACTGTTTTAATTTTCTTCTTCTTGGGAATTCTGTGCATGTGTGAATTTCCCATATTTTAACATTTGTGACTTCTGTACATGAAACAAAAAAGTTCAGCTGAAGTAACTGCACTAAGGGAATTTGATACTGTAAACAAAGGAAAAATATGGATTTAAACATCTATGCCCTTCTTCAAAGAAAAGTTAACGAAATTAAAATTACAAAACTATTATTAACAACCTGTGACTTTGTCTAACATACCTTTAAAAATATTAAGTGTAATACAGATGCTACTATTTCTTCATATTTTTTTTTTCAATGCTACCACAACTAAAGGATACGAGTATCTACACAGTGTCACTGGTTCACTGGTTTTGTTGCTTCCTTTTGGGTTGTTTTTTAATGTTTTTGTTATTTTTAATTATAACCGCCTTGTGGGTCTTCTGAAACAGAACCACATAAACTAAGAGTTTTGGGAAAGTGTCTTTCTGCTCCTCCCATGAAATTGTAGTTTAATTGCCATTAACACAGCTGACATTGAATTTCCTTGGTTATGTACATTTGGTGTATCATTTCTGAACATGCAAGCTTACAAATCAAGTAGGTTCCCATATACAGAACATCAAGAAAAATTGCAACAGAAAAATATCAAACCAAACCAAAACCCAAACCCAGTTTGCTTAACTCTGTTCAACAGTAAACCACGTTGCATCAAACTTAACTCACTTTGAAATACCAGGCAATGAAAATACCATTTAGACTCTGGGTGACAACTTGAAGTACGAAAGGTGAGGAATCTTAGCTAATGGTTCCATATGTATTTGTGTAGCCATTTTTTCCCAAGAATGCTACTGAGAGAACAGTAATCACAGTCTAATCTACCTTTTTTTTTTTTCCTTAAAATTTGCATGTAATGCATTTTTCTGCAGTAATGAAACTAACTTCAAAACTTCACAACTTACGTTCTATTTGGGACAGAGAAGAAGTGAGAAAAATAGTCTAAGGATAAACGCAATTTAATTCAAAATAAAAATGAAGACATTATTTTAACTAACTCAGTTTATGTGAAATATTCTTCCTACAGATTTCTATTTCAGAATCATTTGTAAGTTTTATGTAAGACAGGAAAACTAAACACATCTACTATTTGAGAAAGATTGCTCAAACTGATAGTTTTAAATTGGAAACAAGAACTATGATCTCAGAGATTTAGACTAGTAGTGGAAAGATGTAGCTTCAGAAAAATATATGTCCTCTTCAGAAAGAACTATATTTAATGTTTTGACACTTAAGAGGTAAATCAGCCATGAATGTATGAAAAATAAACTGACCTATGTTTAAATAACTGGTTCCAAACTCTGAATAATGAAGTTAAGCTTGCAGATTTATGTATACAGCAGAAAATCATTACACTTTCCTATTACTGCATGCTGCCATGTAGCAAATCAGGGCAATCTGCATAACAAACTCTAGATGTAGTGAGGGAAAATCTCTCTCTTTGACAGCACAAACATCTTTGAAAACAGGAGTTGCTGATTTTTATAATGTTTATATTAATCTCAGTCTTTATCACCTTAAAAACAAAATCCAAATATAGTCCAAACAGAAAATTCCTGATTTTAATTTGTGTCCTCCCCCTCTTACCTTCTCGGGTGGTGCAGGAGGGTGAAATCTCTTTGCACAAAGTAAAAATGGATCAGGATGTGGCTTGCCATGCTTCAACTCAGGGTCATCTCCCAACACAATATGATGAAAAAGACCAAATAAGTCTTTGTGTCTGGTCGTTTTTCTCTGAAATGACTCTTCACTCGAGCTGCTAGCAACAGCTATGGGTATCTTGTGTTTGTGTAAATGATGGATCAGCTTACTGACCCCTGCAAGACAAATATATACATTTTAGTTTTTATATATATGCATGTAAGTTGGTATATGTATTAATGTTTATACCCAATTACAAAGCATTTAGCAATACTTCAACAATGCTGTCTTAATGAATGTAATAAACCTATTTCAAACAGTCAGCGTAAAAGAAAATTCTTGCTGTATCTGAAATGCTCCTTCTACACTCAAAAACTATGGAACATTCTTAAGTTATATACATACTTTTTCTGTTAGCAAACAATGCTTTTCTCAAAATACATCAAAAATGTGATTAACATACATAATGAGACCCACTAGAAACTCATTAACCAATGTCTCCACATTATGTAAGTTTATTAGTTGAAACTCTAAGAGTTTGGGAGAACATTTTCTTTCATATACAGTTATGCTCCCAGAAAAAAAAAAAATCAAAGAAGTATACCCTTCTCACTGGACTTCAGAGTTTTAATTTCTGAAGTAGGTATCCAGGGGGCTCAAACGAGCCTGGAAGAGAGGTCAGTTTCTCTCTTTTGCAATTACTAAAGCAAGTAACACTGGGCAGAGGAGAGCAGCTGGGCAGAGTCACAGTTAATACCAGAGCTTTATCTATTGATGCTGTGAACCCAGAGTAATGAACACCTCAAGCCTAATGGATAGAAACTTGAATCTGATCCAGTCTTCTAGGGAAGGTTAAAGCAGTGAACAGTGAAAACACAACCAGTCTGTGTAGGAGGGAAACATACTTTGTTATTTGGTTCAAGTTTTGAGTTTTCTCTGAAAGGGGTTTTAATGGTCCTTTGCTGAAGCTGGATACTTTGCTAAATGCTGGATACCTTTCCCAGACAAACAATTAGCATTATCTAATAACGAACAAGTGTGGATGTCTGGTCTTTACCAATTCACAAGAGAAAATCCTCCATACCTGTAAAATAATTTCAGCTGTGCTTTTTGGCATTAATCCCAACTGTACTGGACACAGGATATTAGTTTCAGGTAGTTTAGGTTCAAGTAGACTCCAGATGACTTTTGGTCCTTTGAAACAACTTGAGCACAGTTTTGTTTTCATCTTCCAACTACATTAATTCTTACCCTATTTTTCATGCCAGGTTATACAAAAATAATCTTATTCTCTTCCTCCTGATTCACTGTCGTCCTTATGTCTGGTCTCCACTCGCTTTAACCATTCCTACTCCTCCTTTGCCACTTCAGTACCTCTGATTTGTATTTCCCTTGTGATCCAGCCATTCAATTCTATAAACGTTATCTGCCATATATTATTCCCAAGTATGCCCAACTTTGAGAAGTTGTAAATACTACTGATAATAAAGTGTGTAGATTAGTGAATAGGTGCAGTAACCAATCTACCTATCTGGAAATGTGACTTGTAGGTAAGAATCTCTGCAGATTTCTCATTTATTCTCCAGAATCTAATCAAACAATTAATAACTGACATTTCCAGCTCCATGCTTGTATTTGAAGATGGCCTTTAAATACATGCATTTCTCTAATGTTAGATTTTGAGATGGACAGACATAGCAAGTACTACTGCTCCTCTAAGGTCAATACACCAACCATTTAAAAGCCTTCCTATGCTCCCTTAAGTGGTTATACTAAGCAAGTGCAGTTTTTCCAAATGATGCTACTATGTCCTGAAATACGATGTTAAATACAAGCCAGCTTTTTATTCCAGATAGTTTATATATTCATTCTGAATCATGTGAAGTAAGTCTATATTAAATTAATGGGAGCATTAAGATTCCTTAATGTAAAGGAATACTATAAAGGTCTCTTCCCTAAAATAAAATGCATTCATTCTAGGAATTTAATTAACTGCAATGTTTAGCAAGGTTAGCATGCATAAGTGTAGTAACATAAAGCAGTCCAAAGTTTATACAAGCAGAAGACTCTTCCAAAATCCTACGCCCTTGCTATGATATGGTTAGTTTTCTCTAAAGTTGTGCTCTTCTCAAACAGCTGATTTTCTTCAGTCCCACTTCAACACAGCTCCAGTGCATCTCTCACTGGGTATGTTTATTCTATGCTTCTATTGGAGGTAGCCAGCCACAGAAAAGCACTCGTGCAGAAAGGTTATTTCTTCAGGGCTCTGCTTGTATTCCTCAAGCACATGTCATGATTTCAGTGTGTAAATGTGTATGCATGGGTGTTTGATTTCTCTTTTTGACTTCCCTCAAAACAAGGGAGCTAAAATGCAGTTGTCCCTAATATCTCCAGAAAGAAAATATTTACCTTATTCAGACAACATGCCATTTTAAAAATATTATTTACATACATGTAAATAGAGCAAGATAGGAAAAAAATAAAAAAAAATCCAGGGGGCAGAACAGCTGCCCAGAAAAAGAATTAAACTACATTTGGAAGAATACCTAGCATGACCTGACAAACTCAGAACAGTAGCAGCTGAAAAATATTTTCTTTCCCGATTTGCTTTCATCTTTGTAAAAGCTATAGATCAGGAAAATCCATTTTTGTTTGCATCAATTACCACCAGTTTAGCTCTAGACACTTCGCCACCACATCAAATTACTGACAAAATTATTGTACTAATTCAGCATATAATTCTTCATTAAGAAGATAATATCTTCCTTAGTATCTTTCTAATGCTTTTTTTTTAAAGAAAACATCATCAGAAAGGGAATTTAGGAACTGCTTTAAAGATCTGCAAGAAACTTCCCCTGCCAAATACTGTGTCATTATATCTTCTATAGATACAAAGATTTTTCAATGAAATTACTACCAAAACCAACCAATTCAAAATTCAATGGCTGTGAAAAAGTACATTGAAATTTCCTGTGATCTCCCTAACTTCTAAAGTTCCTTGTAGCAACCATGTAAGGGATCAAGGCCCCTCCACCCCAGAAGGACCCCTCTGCTAGACTTCTTGGGACTACCTTCCACCTCTTCTGCTGAAAGCTTAGTCATATAAAGCAAGAATAAAAATTAAAGGAAGATCAAAAAAAAAAAAAAAAGGATGTGTTTTTCCTGCATAAGAATACACTCCAAATGTGGAAAATAGGCAGTAAATATCTTATGCAGAACAACATAAATTCTTCAAATAGTTTTAAAAAGTTAGGAATAAATATCCCACACTGCTGTGATTTATTTCCAAATGTACTCTTGTTTTCAGATAGTTGAAGAGGTAGGTACCGTATCTTTATGCTACCTCTTTAAATAAGAAGTTTTAGATCAACACAGAACCTTAGTATAGACTCACTACAACAGTTAACCAGTGACCATTGCACAGAAACAGGTGAAAAGAATTGTATGCAGAGCTTTGTTACAGAAGCTGCAAAGAAGGAGGATCAACTTTAAATGTCAGCATCTTTAAAACCCAATTAATCACAAATGTCAATGAAGTTATTAACTTTGAGAGAAAAAAAACAAATTAAACCAACAGAAAGGACCTATTTCTTCTGAGACCACAGACACATTTAAAAGAAAGAAATCGACTCTTTTATTCTGAAAACTGTGGAAAAGCATACATATTTTATTTTATTAAAAAATTAACTTTTATCCCTCCATTAGACTCCAGATGTAGTGTTCTTCTTTTTAGATTCAGCTGATATCATGTTAACTAATGCATTGGATCAACTGAGAAACTAAAAATAAGACTTATACTGAACAACAAAACCCTTGGGCTAACTGTCACATTTTCCTTCTTATTGACTAACATACACATGTATGACAAGAGGTCAGGAAACCAAATAATGTCTAAAATGATCTAATGAGAATCCCTATCTAATTATTTACATATTATTACAACACCGATTTCTATGTTATTCCTTTTAAGCTATCAAATTTTATAATCAAATGACATTATTGATCATGAAGTGAAAATTAAGAAGATGAAATTCCTGAAAACTAACTCAAATTGATAGAAAGCAAAGGGAATTTTTATTTTCTTTTTAGCTTTATACAAACATGATCTCTGTGTCATGCAAAATAGTTTAGAACAATGAACAGCACATACATTTTTGCTACATTTTTTTATATAATTTCCGAATTTTGTACCACCCCTTTTCTTGTATTTATCTATCCCTGAATAAAACACTCTTCCTAACTTGTATCGCTTCTGTATGTCCAGATTCAGATCTATTTCTTTCAAAATGCCTTCAGATAATGAAGGAATGACTGTAAAGCTCTTTTTTTTTCAAATGTTAGTCTCCAATCAAACTTTCATCTATGACCATGTTACAGTAGTATGTAAGAATGTTCTTCAATATAAAAAAGAAAGTGATCTCCATGATAAACTGGGAAAACATGTGAGATAAGGAAGAGAATTATACATGCCACTTCAGGACTGAACTTTAATTTCAGTTTCCTCTGTTCCCCAACTGAATGCCTGGTGTGTTTCATATAGGTAAAACCTTACCTTGCAAAGGCCTTGGAAAATCATGGCTCAGGCCTGTTACTTCTGCTAAGTATAAAAGGACTGTGGGAAAGAGACTCAGCTGAACTGGGGTACAAAAACAAGCTATGCAACCACTGTGTGTTTACATCATGGCGTACAGTGTTTGGTTGAATTATGTTTGTTATAAGTGTGTAGCTGATAACAGGCTAGCTGCTTAAAAAGGCCTGTTTTTTGCAATAAAGTGGCTCTCCTTTGCACCTGCCTGGGCTGCATCACTATGGACTCTCACTCACCCACACTGGTGTTTATAATTCTGCTTGCAGTTGATTCATTTGAAGGCATAATACCATTATACAGACAATCACACAGCAAGCTCTGGGCTTGTACCTCTGTGCTAAGTGCCTTAGCCTGAAAATCCACTATTTGATGGTCTTTTACACACTGCCAAAGTCCTACAGTGTTCCAGCTTCAGGAAAACAGTTGATTTGTGTACTGTCAGCACAGAGTGCAGGAGCAAGGTCACATAAATTCTCAGGCCTACACAGACAGCCCCCGTGTCTTCTCTAATGTTTCAGTCCTAAAAAGATGAACATAAGCTGTGTAAGAAAAAGCCCTTAAAAATTAACTTCACAAGACCTTCTCTCAAGAAAAAGTATACACTGCAAATAGGACCATAATAAGTTAAACACCTAGAATTTGTAAGGCAGATTCTATGAAAACTAAGCATCAAAACTACATTACACGATCTCCCACATGGCTGAGAAGGCCTCAAATAAACTGTCATCTTCAGTGGCACATCCTTTCACAAACACCACAGTGTATTATAACCCTCTTGCCACTGCTTAGCTCTTCCCTGAGTGGCACCTAGGTACTAATTACATCTTATTTCTGATTAATAGTATTTTACCCACAATGCAATCCCAGAAAGAAAACCAAGAAATCAATAGGCTATGGAGAAATAGCAAATATGTGTATGTGTATTGTTGCTCTTAATTTATCTGAAAGCTAACATTCTCTGTTGGAAGGACATATAGCAGACATATCCACATTTTCCCACCCTTAAACAAAACCCAGACAGCTCACAGGGCTTTCAGATCTGCCACAGACATCATTCATAATATTCCTTTATAGTTTACAAGTAATTTTGCTAAAGTGTTAACCAGCTGAAAAACATTTTGAGCAGGCTGGAACAGAGAACCATCATATACAGTACTATCTCATATTCTTCCAAATGATCACTGTCCTTTTTAAAGCAATTACAGTGTCAGACATCTAAAAATCTAAGAAACAATATAATAGGATTACTTTAGTTCAAGACAGTAAATAATAATAATAATAATAATATTAATAATAATAATAATAGTAATAATAACAATAATAATAATAATACCCCCATACAAACAAAACACCATAAATAGTATATTTCTTAACCTAATTAAATGCGAGCATCAAATAGTCAATGAAATCAGATTATACTGTGAATTTTCCATAGACTCTGTGTGCTCTTCAGATTCATGTGGATGTTCACATTAAATTATTACAGACAGCTAAAGGCTACATGTACGGAAATGATAAAAAACTTCAGTTTTGATAAAAAAACTTAAGTTTTAGACTTAGAGTGATTGTTCTGTGTCTTTCCCTTCATAGTTGTTTTTTGTAGAAAGTAAACACATGAGAACTCTGAAAACAACTCANAAATGTTAGTCTCCAATCAAACTTTCATCTATGACCATGTTACAGTAGTATGTAAGAATGTTCTTCAATATAAAAAAGAAAGTGATCTCCATGATAAACTGGGAAAACATGTGAGATAAGGAAGAGAATTATACATGCCACTTCAGGACTGAACTTTAATTTCAGTTTCCTCTGTTCCCCAACTGAATGCCTGGTGTGTTTCATATAGGTAAAACCTTACCTTGCAAAGGCCTTGGAAAATCATGGCTCAGGCCTGTTACTTCTGCTAAGTATAAAAGGACTGTGGGAAAGAGACTCAGCTGAACTGGGGTACAAAAACAAGCTATGCAACCACTGTGTGTTTACATCATGGCGTACAGTGTTTGGTTGAATTATGTTTGTTATAAGTGTGTAGCTGATAACAGGCTAGCTGCTTAAAAAGGCCTGTTTTTTGCAATAAAGTGGCTCTCCTTTGCACCTGCCTGGGCTGCATCACTATGGACTCTCACTCACCCACACTGGTGTTTATAATTCTGCTTGCAGTTGATTCATTTGAAGGCATAATACCATTATACAGACAATCACACAGCAAGCTCTGGGCTTGTACCTCTGTGCTAAGTGCCTTAGCCTGAAAATCCACTATTTGATGGTCTTTTACACACTGCCAAAGTCCTACAGTGTTCCAGCTTCAGGAAAACAGTTGATTTGTGTACTGTCAGCACAGAGTGCAGGAGCAAGGTCACATAAATTCTCAGGCCTACACAGACAGCCCCCGTGTCTTCTCTAATGTTTCAGTCCTAAAAAGATGAACATAAGCTGTGTAAGAAAAAGCCCTTAAAAATTAACTTCACAAGACCTTCTCTCAAGAAAAAGTATACACTGCAAATAGGACCATAATAAGTTAAACACCTAGAATTTGTAAGGCAGATTCTATGAAAACTAAGCATCAAAACTACATTACACGATCTCCCACATGGCTGAGAAGGCCTCAAATAAACTGTCATCTTCAGTGGCACATCCTTTCACAAACACCACAGTGTATTATAACCCTCTTGCCACTGCTTAGCTCTTCCCTGAGTGGCACCTAGGTACTAATTACATCTTATTTCTGATTAATAGTATTTTACCCACAATGCAATCCCAGAAAGAAAACCAAGAAATCAATAGGCTATGGAGAAATAGCAAATATGTGTATGTGTATTGTTGCTCTTAATTTATCTGAAAGCTAACATTCTCTGTTGGAAGGACATATAGCAGACATATCCACATTTTCCCACCCTTAAACAAAACCCAGACAGCTCACAGGGCTTTCAGATCTGCCACAGACATCATTCATAATATTCCTTTATAGTTTACAAGTAATTTTGCTAAAGTGTTAACCAGCTGAAAAACATTTTGAGCAGGCTGGAACAGAGAACCATCATATACAGTACTATCTCATATTCTTCCAAATGATCACTGTCCTTTTTAAAGCAATTACAGTGTCAGACATCTAAAAATCTAAGAAACAATATAATAGGATTACTTTAGTTCAAGACAGTAAATAATAATAATAATAATNTCAGTTTTGATAAAAAAACTTAAGTTTTAGACTTAGAGTGATTGTTCTGTGTCTTTCCCTTCATAGTTGTTTTTTGTAGAAAGTAAACACATGAGAACTCTGAAAACAACTCAAAATAGAAAATGGGTATCTTAAAATTGGTATGATTTACTACATTCAAAAGCTTCTCCACACTTTAATTAGTTTAATAAAAATACTACTTCTCATATCACAGAATTACAGAATAAGCTGAGTTGGAAAGCTTTCACAAGATTCATCCAGTCCAACAACCTTTACTCACAGAGGCCTCAAATAATTATGATTAAAGTAACAACGTTAGTGCTATCCACTGCTGCTGGGTATCCTTTGACATAGTTTTGGGGACTACAAAAATACTTTAGAAGAAGTGAGGTATTTAGGAAACTTTACAGATCGTCTTATCCCTCTCCCCAGGTAGTTACTGATTATTTGGTAAGTGATCCAGTTACAATCCTGT
This sequence comes from Donacobius atricapilla, assembly GCA_013397315.1. NCBI lineage: Eukaryota > Metazoa > Chordata > Aves > Passeriformes > Mimidae > Donacobius > Donacobius atricapilla. The sequence continues at coordinate 154,867 of WBMY01012339.1, forward strand.
GCTATGTTTGTCTGTATTTTATAATCACAATAATTTGGTTAGCAGCAAATTTTCATTGTTGAAAAGATACTCATTCTCGTTATTTAAGTAAGCTATAAAGACCACTTTCCTTCATACTATGTACTAATGAGTACTATTAGTCATATTTATTTTATTGTCGACCGTAATTATCAGCGAAATGAAAGATTTTCTTCCCAAACCGTTCGATAAGAAATGTGATAGTTTGAAAAAATAGAGTATGGAAATATGTTAAAAAGTTCTTTTCAAGAGAGAACAAAATCTCATGGGCAACCAGATCTTTCCTTATGTATATTTTATTTTATCTGTACATACTTATGCTTTCTTGGGAAGGGTATTTGGGGGTGGTGTAACTTATTTCTTTATTTATTCTGAACTACTTACTCTCATTCAAACACACCATTGTTTTTTATTTTTATTTTCATATCATGTTTGACTAATCTGTTAATCTGCTACCTCTTTTATCCTGTTTCCCTTTTCCTTTGCTCATGCACATGTATGGTTTGTTTCTCTTTCTCTACTATACTTTTGGAGCTTGTCTACATCAAGTAGCCTGTGCTACAACTAAACTTGCTAAGTCTTGTAGCTGAGATGCAGCATATTCTGAAGAAGAAGCAACATGGGCTCCAGGCTCTTTAAAAGAATAATGTAATCAACAGATTTTCAGACCTGTGCACTGAAATATTTGTTGTAAAAACTATACCGGTCACGGTATTCTTCCTTCATGTAGTTTGTGCACAAATTCATAGGATGTTTTGTGTTGGAAAGGGCCTTGAAGATCATCTAGTTCGAACCCCCTGCCATGGGCAGGGCCAACTTTGCCAGGTCAAGCTGCTGCAAGCCTCATCCAGCCTGTCCTTGAACACTTCCAGGGATGGGACATTCATAGCTTCTCTGAGCAACCTTTTCCAGTGCCTCACCACTCTCACAGAAAAGAATTTCTTCCTAATATCTAATCCAAACCTACTCCCTTTCAGTTTGAAGCCATTCCCCCTTGTCTGGTCACTACATGCCCTTGTAAGAAGTCCTTGTCCAGATTTCTTATGAGATACTGAAAGGTGTTATCAGGTCTCCCTTGAGTGTTCTCTTCTCCAGGCTGAACTGCCCCTGTTTTCTGAGTCAGCCTTCAAGGAGAGATGCTTCATCCTTCTGATCACCTTCATGGTCCTCCTCTGAACTTGTTCCAACAGGTGTACATCCTTCTTATGCTGGGTGCACTACAGCTGGATGCAGCACTCCAGNCTTGTCCAGATTTCTTATGAGATACTGAAAGGTGTTATCAGGTCTCCCTTGAGTGTTCTCTTCTCCAGGCTGAACTGCCCCTGTTTTCTGAGTCAGCCTTCAAGGAGAGATGCTTCATCCTTCTGATCACCTTCATGGTCCTCCTCTGAACTTGTTCCAACAGGTGTACATCCTTCTTATGCTGGGTGCACTACAGCTGGATGCAGCACTCCAGGTGGGGTCTCAGAAAGAACAGAGTACACAGAAGGGCAGAATCGCATCCCTAGACCTGCTGGCCATGCTTCTTTGGATGAAACCCAGTTCACAGTTGGCTTTCTGGGATGTGAGCACACATTGCCAGGTTGTGCGCAGCTTCTTGTCAATCAACACCCCCAAGCTTCTCTTGTTAAGGCTGCTCTCAATCCTTCCTCTGCCTTGCCTGTATTGGTGCTTGGGATTACCTCAGATGCAGGACTTTGCACTTGGCCTTGTTGACCTTCATGAGGTTTTCCTCGACACACCTCCCAAGCCCGTCCAAGTCTCTCTGGATGGCTCTTCCCTTCAGCATGCTGACTGGGCCACACAGCCCAGTATCGTCAGCAAATCTGCTAAGGGTGCACTCAATCCCACTGTCTGTGTTGCCAACAAGAATGTTAAATGACAATGCTCAAATACAACTTTGCACTTTTCTCCACAGACATTCAGTGCTCCCGCATGTACATCTATCATAGCATTGCTCTTCATCCACCACTGTGTAGATGCAGTTACTTTTCCACTCACACTATGCAGCACAAGAACAGAGGAAACCTGACCTCTGTGTCAAAATCAAGGCTCTTTAGACACCCATATTCAAGTCCACTTCATTTTGCTGTGATGTTACACAAAACAAGCAGTCCAAGAGTGTTTGGTGTATATTCAGAAGAAAAGGTTTACTGCTGAGAAAAAGACTAAAGGAAACCAAAGTGGTCCGTGCAGTGTTTAAATTAACTATGCATATATTATGCATGTCTTGATGATGTATGTCTACTTGTACATAAAATGAAATCTTAAGGATAAATACAGCTTCTGTATTAAAAGGACTATTCCTTTTTTCCAAAATCATTTACAGTTCCCACACTGAATGTGATATCACATGAATGTGGCAGAGCTTTTCAAGATTTCATCACTTTCTTTAATCAAAGAAAAGTTAACATTAGCATTCAAAGCTTTGTCAGGTTGATTAGATTTCTAACCAATTCCACGATAATCCCTAAATTCACAAAAACAGATCTATGGCAAGAAACCTCAGCAGCCTCTGAACATCAAAAGCACTCAGCAAAACAAAACAACCTCACTTAGAAAAAGAAGATAATGTTTGTTAACATAAGCAACAAAATTATTTTAAAATATTTTTATGTAGTCTGGTGTGCTACAACAATGGCAAGTCCATCACTGGTGATAATAATAATATACACTTGCTCTCAGTCCTCAGGTGAAGTCAGGATTGCTGCTGTGAAGGCAACAGTATGACAGAGGTGGGGTTATCCACTGCTTAGTTTAATTGCCATGAATGCTTTAACTCAGTCAGCCCTGAACAGGCAGTAGGACTAGATGACATTTTTAGGTCCCTTCTAACTGAAATAGTTCTATTCTATTCTATTCTATTCTATTCTATTCTATTCTATTCTATTCTATTCTATTTCTGAATCTCATGAAACTACAGAAACACAACTCTCAGATCAACCTGCTTCTCTATTTGTTATGATATAATGTTTAAAAATGCTTTTTGCAATGGTTTTTGCAATCCTTTCATTAAGCTATAAAGGTGGAAGTGGAAACTTCCAGCCTACCCTCCCACTTTGGAAGGCCATGACTATTAATAAGGAATTTTGTCTACTCATCTTATTGCTCCCTAAAAAGTATCAGAGATCCTTCTGGTCAGAGAGACTTCCTATTCATCAAATCATAACTCTCATTTTAATCTGGACATACTGACATATGCATGACCATAGAAGGAATATAAGTACTAAATTTTACAATCAAAACTTACATCAATTGTGTTGCTGATTTCCTGATAAAAGTATGTTTGGGATACAGTCCTTTAGGCCTTGATGTAAAGACCAAATATTTGATATCAGCCAAACAGGAAGCATCGTTCCAAGTTTGCAGCTAATTGACTGATCCCTAGGCTCACTGAGCCCAGCACGGACTCACTAGAGCTTCTCACCATTAAAACAAAAACAGCAAAAAGAAAAGATCATGGTAGGAAGTCTGTTTAACTGTCAAGGGCACAACATGAATCCAGGAAGCAATAGTTAAGCAAACTAGACTGCTGGTTCAATGGAGCTGTTCCAGAAAAAAATAAATTTGGAGTGAGTTGCCATTGAAATTTCAACAGTTATCCTTTCTTCTCTTTTTGTGCTTTCTGACTGGCTTCATTTGGTACTAAAATTGAGGTATGAAACTATGTCCTCATGGCTGCAAAGGACAGTCAACTGCACTTAAACTAGAAAATAGTTTGCACATCACATTCTGCACTGACTGAAGAGGAGATGCAACTAAATCCCAGCTATCATGAAAACAACCCAGTAATGGAAAATGTCTGAAAGGCACACACAGACTCACAATCCTTAAAGATCTGTGCTTTGTGACAATGATGATGAGCCAAAACCCAGAGACTACAATGAAAGAATATCAGTAGTTTTGTAATCCTGACATGATTATAGCAACTGTTGGCAGCTATAGAATTTGGAGTTCTGTTTTTCTCACTGTATATATTCTAGGTTTATGCAAAAGCACACCTATACACGTATAGGTAAGTATACATATGATGGTTCTCTTCTGTTCTGCTTGTCATTTCCTCATCTTCTGACTATGCACTTCCCTGCAACATAGAAATGCTCAAAATGCATTTGCAGAAACAGAAAGCCTACTGCATTACTCTTGTAGATAACAATGTCTGTACTCTAACAGAAATATTTAGAAAAGCAGCACAGTGGCAGGCCTGTCATTTTGTAAGTGTCATCTTGGATTAATTTCTTTCTCCACTGAATCAAAATTACCATTTCTTAAGTTTCTTTCAGAACTAAAAATAAATCTAACTGTGAAAAACTCTCAAATAGTTACCAGAAAATTTCATATTAGAAATGAATGGAGCCTCTTCTTAGATGAAATTCGTATTTTGATGACAGCCTGATGTATTGAAGCTTGTCTGTCAGTCTGGCCATACTGAAACAGTCAAAATTCTGTCTTCAGCTACTGATGTCTCAGAGGTGTTTTACACTAAGTGGTATGCCTGTCACATAGCCTGTGCCATGGTTTAACCCCAGCTGGACACTAAGTATTACACAGCTTCTCACTTAGTATGTGTGTCCTACCTGGTGGGTCAGCAAGAATAATCAGGAAAAAAACCCCAACTTGTGGGTTGAGATAAGAACAGATTAATAATCAAAACATAGTAATAATAATAATATTAATACTACCAGTCGTAAAACAAAAGGGAGAGAGGGAGAGAGATAACATCTAAGAAGAGTGATGCACAGCACAATTGCTCACCACCTGTTGACTGATGCCCAGACCATCCTCCAGCCACAGCTGGTCCCTCTCCTGGGTAACAACCACAGTTTATATACTGGGCATGATGTGCTATGGTATTGAATATCCCCTTGGCCAGTTCAGATAAGCTGTCCCGGCCATTCTCCCTACTGGCTTATTGTGCTCATATTTACTAGCAGAGCATGAGCAAATGAAAAAGCCTTGATTTAGGGTAAGCACTAAAACATCAGTGTGTTATTATTTTTATTCTCATACTGAATCCAAAACACAGCACTGCACCTGCTACTAAGAAGAAAATAAACTATTTCAGTTGGAACCAGAACAGATTTCTAACTTGTCAGACAAAGAACTACTTTGCCAATTAAATATTCATTCAACTTCCAAGCTATCCTTAACCATCACTGATATACCTGTCATTTACTTGATTTAGAAATCTACAGAGGTATCATCTTTGGCAAGATCACATGCACAGCTCATCCGGAAACAAGGGGCACTTTGTTTGAGTCACTTTTTCAAACATCACTGGTCACTGTTTAGCAGTGCTTTCCACCAAATCAAATTTCAATCCAATGTTTTGGACAACCTTTAGAAACTAACTGAAAAACAGAACCTCACCTGTCTATTCACTGTCAAAAGATGACTAGAGACACAGCATTTTACAGTCCTCTCAACACTGTTAATACGACAATTAACTCCCACTTTCCTGTATTTACCTGTAACCATCTGAGTCAAAGAACTCAAAACATTACCACAATCTAATGTCTTGCACAACATGCAAAAAGCCCATTCTTAATTCAAGAACATTAAGTGACTGTAGAATAAATCCACAATCCATTAATAACATCCTCAGAAGACACAAAAAGACAGAATGATTAAAAAATCTGTTTAAGTGGAGAACAGTTCTTAAATAAACTGAATAATAAATAGCTGGAGACATTTTCCTCTAGTTTAATAGCTGTCATCAACCTGGTTTCCCAAAATTCATAGTAATTCAGCTTGTATCCCAGTTCACATCAATTCTGCTTTAGAATATAGATTGAAAAAGGTTATCATGTGTATTTAGTTGAACTGAAAAGATAACGAGTTGAACAATTTCGGTGATGCTGAAAATGTTTACTTGCTTTTCCTAGCACGAATTTTGCTTGTTTTAAGCCTTGAGAGGCTAGAACAGAGGCTAGAGAGTGTTAAATGAATAAAGTAGGTATTTATTAAAAAGGCTTTCAAAGGATACACCTTAGGCAGTTCAAGAGCCTGGCCGAGGCTACACCCAAGATGGACAATGGGTCACAAATTTTCACACTTTTATAAGTTTTGGTCCATTTACATATTGTGGTTAATTGTCCAATTACAGGTTCAGGTTATGAAATCCTCCCAGATTGCTCTCCTCAATTTGCTGTTGTTTATACTTTTTGAGCCTGAAGCTGCAACAGTGTCCCTGGCTATCGGGCTGGAAAAGGATTGTTCTGTCTGACTGAACTGTGAAGAGAACTTGCTAACGCTTTATATGAAGTCCAGAGTTATATACTAATGCAGTGCAGAATTTGGAAACTATGAAAGCTAAAACTTAAGGCATTAGTTTCACCCAAAATAGTCCGGCTTCAGAGAGGCCAAAATTCACTTTTTGAAGGCAGGAACAGTAGAAAACTTCATGTTTCCTTTGGCTAATCTGTTCCATCACCTTTGTAATGCTGTGCAAGCCAGTTCAGCCACATTACCACAGTGTTCAGCAGGCATGGAATATCCACCTAATAGCATCAATTACTCATGTTGGCTCTTTACAGCAATTCTTCCCTGTGCCACCTAACATTTTACCCAGTCTGTTCATCTGGTATTTTCTAAACCCAGACAAGGTTTTTTTGTTTGGCTTGCAAAAGATATGTTTGAAAAGTCAGCCCCAGAAGCTTGAGATGAAAAATGAAAAACACATCAATCCAACTTTCTTGTTTTTCTGAAAACAAGTTTCAGGTGGATCTATAGGTGAGAGAGATGTAATTTGAAAAATCTTGCATATAAAAATCATTAGTGAGACAACTAAGAGTCAGATCTAGGTTGCACACACAATATACTAAAGTTTTTTAAGCTACTGAAAAAATCACACTTTTTATTTTTGCTACTTGTTATTTATTTCTAACATAGCACATATTTTTAACTTTCATCTTCTTAGTGCATTATGAAACAAAGTATAAAAAATCTAAAATTGAAAATATTAATGCACTGTAGAAATTGTCAGAACAAGCACATTTTCAAAGAGAAAAATGACAACTGTTAAACTTGTACGGTGACATGCAGTTATTTCACCTCTAATACTTTTTTTGTAGTCCTCTCCTGTTTTGTTTTTTTTGTCCCTGTAGTGGTTATCACATTCGCCTAATTTTCATTTTAGTGGAATAGGATTAAAAGAAAATCAAAACTGGTTCAATTCAAAAATAGAAATAGTTAGATTTATTAACATACAGTAAAGGTAAACAAACAAAAACCAACTACGAAACCCTCTCAAAAACAACCCCCCTCCTTCCCAGCAACAATCTACTTGTCCATGAAAACAGTGCAAAGAGACAAAACATCAGAACTCTTAAGTCAGTAGCACTTAATAAAATAGTCTTTCATTCAGTCTTTTGAGAGAGGCAAGTCTCTCCTGATTCTTCTGGTAACTTTCCACAGGAGACACAGTCTGTTTGTGGCTTCCAGCTCCACTAACGCAGCCCGCCCAACACTGCATTATGTGAGCTTTTTCCAAATGCAGCCTTTTATATGACTACATAAGGGCTGTGGATTTAAA
>WBMY01012339.1:162604-184144 GCA_013397315.1 Donacobius atricapilla
GGAGCTGCCGAGGCTCAGAGACCCAGCCCAGCCCGGCTCGGCTCAGCTCCCTCAGCGCCGGCCTCGGCACGGCTGCCCTGGCCCAGCCCGACTCCCAGGGCCAGCCGGGCCCTGGGCCCGGGGCCCTCCCGGCCCGGCCGCGATGTTACCTCATGGCAGGGGTCCGTAAAAAGAGGGCGGGTCTCCCAAGATTCCTGTTTTTAAGCAGTGTCCCAGGGGATGTACACTTTTTACCTGATTGGCCAACTTAGCTGTTAGTTCCAAAACGGATCAACAATTAGTTTTTCCTACCATTTATGCTAAACCAATACAGTCCCCATCATAAATTACTGATATTTGCTCCAGAAAGTTTAACATTGTACATAAAGTTAGCAGCAATCCTAGCTTTAGGTATTGAAATCAGTGAAGATTTCTCTCTAAGCATTTCAAATCTAAATATAATTGAGTATAAAAGAATGCATTCACACTACAGGTAAGATTCATTCTCTTGCTTATCTTGAGTTACCTCATTGAAGCTACTCACTTGAGCATCCTGCACAATCACTGGTAAAAGACACATATCGTCAGATATGGAAACTCACCTGTCTTAGGATAACCTGAGAAACCCTCCTTCTCCACTAACACATTCAGACATTGTACTTGAATTACAATTTTTGGGTTAGGCAAGATTAATCCTAACAAAAAGAACCCATGGACCCACATACTTTTAGACGTGCAGGCAAATGCGTCTGTACTTAACAAAGTCGGACTATGCTCATAGCCTGCTAGAACACAGCCGCCAACAACAATTATAAAGAATGCCTAGTTTACCAAACAGAATTCATGCACATATATCTAATCTTTTTTGGTCTTTTAAAACATGAAAAAAGGTTTTCTCCAAGTAAACAGGGGAAAAAAATCTTTCAACTTTAATAGGTAAAATATCCTTTTAGACAGGTAAATAAAGACGTAGATTTAGGTAAATTTTCTAAAACAAGAGCAATGAAACATAATTTGCAAGAGCTACTGCCTTGTGGAAGGCAGATTACAAACTTCTACCTCGATGAGCATTTAATAATTCCATAAAGAGTTTATAAATGCTGCAAAGAAACATACCTGGCATCAACTCAGCAGTATGGAATATCTTCTCCTGCATAATTTTACTTTCCATTAATAACTCTTCTTTGGTTATTGGAAGATCTAGAGCATCTCGAATTAACTCTGCAGCTTCTGGGGCTTGTCTACCTAGAACCAAGGACTTCACATCCCAGGTATAGGTCTTTCCAAAACGCCCACAGATCTCGCCAAACACGATTGAATAGAGACGTTCAGAATCTGGGGAAAAAAAAAAAAATTAACCCATGTACAAATAAGTAGGCAGCTGGTCTTGCTAAGAGACCACATAAATGGTCCGAGCATGAACTGCCAGGAGCCAGAGGGCATGCAGCAAAGTGGATAAAATGCCTCTGCAAGAGGGAACCAAGGCTTCTACTATCACCTCAGACATACCCAGATTTTTCATGCTGTTGTTTCTGCATTAAGAAAAGGTAACTTAGGGTCTCACCAATAACTATCTGGACCTGCTCTTTCATCACCTTTCTTTACCATCCAGGTTAGTAAGCAGTGTCTTAATTAAAATACTTTATTTATGCTTTTCATGTGAAAGAAAAGAAAGGAAGGAAGGAAATCTGGTACTTGGGGGGATGCCATTACATATTCCATGCAAATTGAAAAAAGAAAGAAGATTTAATTATTTAAGAGTGTCTTTGAGAGGAAGCTTCTAAGTGCCTTCAAAGACATTATGGTCATTATTATAGTGCTGCTGGCATCGCTGCATTTATAAAAGATTACTCAAGGAAAACACACTCACTTGTATTTCCAGGGGGTTTCAGACAAGAGTAAACCTCAGACTGAATTTTGGCAGTGATACTATCAGCCTATATGTCAAAGGTGGTCTTACGTTTAAAGCTTTTTTTTTTTTTTAATACAAACTAATTCGTCCTTTCCTCCCCTCCTCCCCCTACAAATTTTTGAAAAAGGTCATTAACATTTAATTTAACACTAATATGGGGACAAAATGTACTTCCAGCTCTTGTCTTCATTTCAGCAAAGATCTGAAACACTGGCTTTTTTACCAGTCTGTTTATATTTTTAAGTAGTCTTCTCTGAAAAGTCAGCTACTGCTGTTAACCATGCTTTAATTTCCTTCTCAAGCATGTCTCTGCCTTTTGTAGCTCTAAAAATATGTTTATTGTCATCACTTTAGAAATGAAAAGCAAAAGCTAGGAAAGAAATAAGATATTCTTATGAGATTTATTTAGAGAAACTAGGGACTTCACTTATCAACATGTCCTTTGCCATGTAAAAATATTTTTAATGGAGATAATAAAATAGTAAAATTATTCATGTGGCTATTGTGTCACTTTCTGAATACATAAGAATTATGCAGGAGTGATTAAACTTCAAGCTTTAACAAAGATACTATGAAGAAAATAGTCTGAAGAAAGAAGCACAAAACTGATGAGTACAGCATGTACCAAGACCTTCCCTGCAGTCTGACAAATGCTCCCTCCTTCACCACAGTAATCTGTCATCCTGAGATCAGCAGATGATTCTGATCTGAAAGCAGAGGAGAAACACGGGGCCATTTCACCATCGTGTGAACATACAGCAGTGCAGAATACATTCTCTGTCACCTGCCAGAGTGCTCTAGTCCATGTCTCCTTTCAGTAACTAGAGGGGATGCTGGGCCAAAAGATCAGATGAAGACCCAACATACTTGTCTGGAAAGTTTAACAGTGCAGCAAAGGGTTCATAAAAACCTCATACCTTAAAAATAGAGGCAAAAACTCTGACACCTGTACTACTCTTTGTAAAAGCTCCTTAAACAACTACACTTCAGGGAAAAAATGTACAAGTGATCTTAGAGACCCCTCAAACATGCAGGAAAGGTATCACAACAGAAACACAGGCAAATGGGCTCTGAAAAGTGTTTAGCTGGCTAATACAAGAAAGGAGAAAAAAAAAAAGAACAATAACAAAAATTCCTCCATTTTGCTTGAAAATGACAACTCGTACTCTCTGCAAGCTAGGAAGGTAAATTAATACAATTTTTAATATTCACAGTCCTCCTTTTCCTTTTTTGTTTTAATAAACTAGTTTATCTTCTCTATCTCAGACTCACCAGGTGAAGGACATAAAATTCTTATCCTAAGTTTAAATTTGAAACCTAAAATCAGTTCCTCATCCAATTAAACAGTATATATATCAAGCTAAGCAGAATTAAAGCAAGGAAACAAAAAATTCTAAAACATGAAAATTTTCCTATGGGTCTCTACAATAAGTACACATTAATCTATCTGAGCTGAAAGGTTCAACTTTATAGCTAAATATACTACTTTTCATAGTCTCCGGCATTTTAAATATTATATAGCTGACTTGTGAATGAAATTTTATTTATTTTCCTTAAAGCTTAACGCTGTCCAGACTGCAGACCAAAAAGCAGTCTTTCATGCAACGTTGCAGTTTGTCAGTGGAAGAGCACTCATGAACAACCTATGAAAACAGGTAATGATTTATTTATTCATACTGCGCTAGAATGTAGTTTTCTTGGTGCTGAGAAACAAAACAAAACACAACCAACCAAACAAGAATACCCTCAAATTAGTCAACACATTTGACTCCGACATTTAATTTAAATGTATCTAAGTCCCACAAAGCAATGTATATGCTCCAACAAGCAGGATGCCAGAGAGCCTTCTTTTCTTTCCTCCCCTGATTAATTATAGTTAAAAGACTTGGCTTACAAAACCTTCAACTGTTCTTCCAAAAAGATCATTTTCACTCTGCCCTAAGTCATAACATTTGGATTCTGGACATCAACACAGTTGCAATGAAAATTGACATCAAGATTCAAGTTTCATGACCTTTTGTAAGATTCTGCATATTTGTATTGCTTGAAAATCAACATGATTTTAATTTTCATGAGTAGATGACAAAAGCATGGATATGGACATTTTACTCGCTCAAATAGATGTGTTTCACTACCGCACATGAATAAAATCTGAAATCTGAGGAAAAAATTTATGCACACATACACTGTAAAATCCAACTGGAATTGAGAAGGTCACTGCAGAAAAGCTGCATTTCCTACATACATGCATAACAGATAAGGACATGGGGTTTTTTGATTGAAGACAAAGGAAGATCTCTATGTTCTCCTAATAATTAAAGAGCATCAAATAAATACTAAATAATGATACAATTTCAAGATTTCTTATTCCCATTGGCAAGGAACAATCTCAAAAATACCAGGCAGGCTAGCTTTTTTACCATTGTAAAAAGAACAAAACCACACATGATTCAAAGGATTGATCAGAGGTTAAATATATCAGTGAAGTATAATTTCATACGGCTATAAATCTACTATACAAAACAAATTATATCTAGCTCCCAGACATGAATAAACCCATTGATGAAATGAAACAAGCAAGAAGAATTAAGTTCAACACAAGTGTCTAATTACAGGCAGATACTGGTATTTACTCTGGTATGTCCAAGACATCCACACACGTCTAATGTTAAAAAGCTAATTTGGGCAAGACTCACACTTCACGGCATGAGCAGCCAGATGCCCTACAGCATCCCAAGTGTTTCACACTCACACACACATTTCAGCAAGTAATCCAGCCCCAGTTGCTAGCCTCCATCAGGAATACAAACTGAGAACACAACAGGACATATGTGGCAGGGGCCTCTTCTAATAATGGGAAGGAAAAGCAAGAATTCTCAGCTCCTGCAATTTTGAGTAAATGTATAAATTTTCAAAATACTCTTTTATTTCTAGCTCTCATCTCTTGAAATATCTTTTACATGGACATTATAAGCCAACATACTGTCCATCTGCTTGTTACATTTCATTGGGGAATAAGTAATATTCATTCCCTTGTCACGTATCATCTTCTAGTCATTTTTGTAGTGACCCTTCTTCAATATAAAAGCACAGTCAGCTCCACTGGTAATGTTTAGAGTGTGTAAAAGCCATCTACAACAAATACAAATAAAGCGACCAAAATGGCAGGGGCACTGGGATACTCAATTTGTGATCTGGCACAAAAATATGCTTATGTGTATTCGGAAAGACCTGCAGGTCACTTGGCAACACATCACAGTGAATAAACGGAGTGCATGATCTGCTCAAATCACAACAGAGTCACAATTAGCTGTGCAGATCTACCTAGGCTGGGGGTACCGCAAACATCAAAACAGTATGTAAGCCTCATCTTTATCACTTACACATAAAGACAGTTTAAGACAGAAAATTATGACTTCATGAATACAGAACTTAATTTTTTTAGAAGGTTATACACCTTCTAATTGAATTTCATGTTATTGTTATTCTAAAGTAATCTCTAGTTTATCAAGAAAATGAGATTAGTAGGCATGCAACCTCCTTTTAGCCATAGCTTATCTTAATCACTAGTTCTGAGTTCTCAGTTAGAATAACCCATGTCAATTTTGCATTAAGCTTCTCAGACCAAATACACCAATGATTTAGCCTTCTGAAAGGAGCCTAAACCATCTTAAACAGAGTTTTATTTGTGTGCATTCAATATATTTCAGTAATTCAAAATCAGACCCTGGACAACTAAACTGAAATATTTTATTTATTTAGTTAGTTAGTTAGTTACATTTTTTTGGTAAGGGATAAAAAAGTGATCAAAGAGAAGAATTTTAAGTTAAGCAACAGGTTTCTTGTGTCCATATCTGTGAGGCAGATTTCTATTCATATGAGAAGAGAATCATTTTCCATATTCAATTTAGCCAAATTTAGACATATTCAGTCATTTTTACTAATATTTTGGCCCAGGACTGAGAAAGACTCATTAAATTTTGTCACCATCAATACTGAATAAACACATAGGTGACTAAGATTTTGCTTTCTCATCAGTCTTTAACATTATTTACATAATCTCTTTGGAGCATGCAACAGTGTAAAAAACCATACAAATTACTGAAATGCTCAGTTGGGGTACCAGAGATAAATATAAACCAGTATATAATTATAGAAGTGTGAATTTTTCTTTTGCTTTTTGCAGCTCATTTGGTGGCATTTACTACAGTATAAACTGTTAACTTCCAAACAAATCTATCCAAGAGTTGAAATGGGGACAACTGGGACTAGATCAATCAAGATTAGATATTTCCTCTACATATAGAGTTATAGTAACAACATTCACATTTTCTCTCACTTCTGGATTAAGATACAGCACAGGTGTTTGTGTGTTTATTCTCCCATTGTATCAACTGAACAGAGTAAAAAACATGGGATTTGAACACAGGAGTGGCAAAGCCAAAATAGTGATAGATTTCCCATCAGAAATACTAGCTTTGTCTAGTCCAGAGCATCACATGCTCAATCATTGATCCTAATGCCCACCTATTTCAATATCAACAAAATCATGTATTCAGAGTTCTTCGTCCTCTCCCTCTCCCCAGCAAACAAATAACATGGCTGAGCAGCTCACTGACCAGTTGTGTCAAGTCTTTGAGACTCAGGAGTAAAACAGCAGCACTGCATGAAAGCCAGCGAATGGATGTCTTTCAGCGATGCCTCTGTACTCTAAAGAGATCTCTCATCAATCCTGCCATTCTGCAGCCTCTCTCCCCATAGATAGTACCTGCTCTTAGCTCATTCAGTTACTCAAATGAACCAATTCTTGAAATACACGGATTTCAACAACTCAGGATGTGAGTATCAAACAGCAAGCTGTTCAACACATTTCCAAATAGTATATGGGCTACCACAAATTTTGGGAAGCACCACTGGCAAGATAAAAGTCACACAGATATCCACAAACTTGCAAGATTCTACTGGTGGTTTTGGTAAGCAGGAAAAGAGAAAAGAATGGGAAACCAACGACCTCTGAATAGCAAACTTAGAATGGAACAAGGAACATCCTCTCAAAGAAGTCAAGGTATTACTAGCCACAATTTATAAATTACAGCTCCACCTCAAAAAAGACCCAAAACCCCCACAAACCACAAAAATGGTAGCTGAGGGAGCAATAGCCTATGTCACTGAATAAACATTTGTGCAGAACTCATTCCCCATTCTTTTTCCTCCCTTATTTTTTTCAGGGAGTATCTGAGACTTTCCTCTTACAGTATCAGCAGTCAAACAAGACAGATAAAACCAGCATGAGAAACACAAAACAGCAGCAAGTATACAACTGTCACCGAACAGGTCTGAAATCGCAAAAGTTAAACCTCCACAATCACTTAAGGATTAGAGCTGAAGCCTACTGAGTTAGCTACGCAAACAGAAATTAAAGAAGATTTTTTTTTAAAAAAAACCCCAATGTATAGTAGACAACTATCTTGCAGTTTGTGTCAAAAGGTCAGTTTGGCACTGCCTCCTCAACATTCTTCCATTCACACTTTGATTACTATGAAAGCTAGTTTAAAAATATATGGCTATGGTTACCCATGATGGCTAAATGGAAAAAAATTCAGCAGTTTAACAGCTGACCTTGAAATCACTTACAGCAGCCCAGTAAAAGCAGGGATGAAGAAGGCAGGCAACAGAAATTACCTTTTTTTTAACAGCCTGTTAGAGCACTAACTCAGAAAACAAAAATCAGTCTTTCAATCCATCCTAAGGGCCTAAGGCTGTTTTTCTAATATACCCTGACATTTTTATGCTATTATGTTATGTACACATATACACTTTTATACAGATAAACCATTTATATGCTTGTACATATATATAAAAAGCATACAGGCATTTATTTTTATATATTTACTTTTATATGGTATATGTATAGAACTGTATTTTACAGGCAGTGTACAGTGTCTTTTAAAGAATAAAACTCAGGATGAGTACTAGCCAATGAATACAAATCAACCCGGAGCCTCTTGACTCAATGGCTCATTATTAAAGGAATGTGGTTCAAAATGCTTAGCACTGAAAGTACACAAGGAGAAGGAATGTTCTGTTCTTTACTGTAGTATTCCCCCATCCTTTCCATGAACTTGTTTAGGAAGACAAAATAAATCTAAATTTAACATCTTAGACACATGCACTTCACTGCCACAGGAGAAAATACGCACTGGTTCATGCATGCTTAAGTAAAATATTTGAGCCACACCTAAATGTCAAGGCTGATGTACCCAACCAGGCAAACTGAACCTAAAGGCAGTCTGGACCACCAAATCAAGGGAAAAGCTGCTGCCATATGTCTGATACATTTCCACTGATCTGCTCTCATAACCAGCAGCACTCAAATTCATCTTATTGTTCCCTGGAAGTTAAAAGAAGGTAAAGTATCTATTAAAATAAACATCAAG
Organism: Donacobius atricapilla; assembly: GCA_013397315.1. Lineage (NCBI taxonomy): Eukaryota > Metazoa > Chordata > Aves > Passeriformes > Mimidae > Donacobius > Donacobius atricapilla. The sequence goes on from WBMY01012339.1 coordinate 170,933, forward strand.
CACCAAATAACGGCTACTTCAAAATCATAAGCTACTTATAAAGAGCAAGCTATTTAGTAAACCATTTTACATGATTGATAAATCATAATTTCTAAAGATAAAGAAAAGAAATATTATAATAGCTGAAAATTCAAATTACTGCTTCCAATTTAATAGAGTAATGATTTGTAAATCATTACATTTTTGATTAGCACTTAGAAAAACTCACTGAAAAGATACATTATTCATTTTAGTAAGGAGCAGGTATAAGTCTATTCTGAAGCTTTAATTTTTGCAAACCTACTTCTTATTTTCCCTTGCACTTGAATATTAATATAAGTACACTCCACGGTAGATGAATATGTTACATTGCGATTGCTTTACTAAGTCCAGAGAAACACGCTGCTACTGGCTAATTCAACGCTGTCAGTCTGTTTGCTGTCTCTGAGAGATCCTACCATGAATTCAAGTTATTGCTAACAGGTTTAAAAAGGAAGTAAATTTGATTCTCAAACAACAGCAGCTGCATGAAACTGTTCCCAAATGAGTATCACATATTTGCCTCTCTGGGCTTATATTACTGTGAGAATTCTTCAATGGCAGCTACAGATGAAGCCAATTTTTCATTTTATATGCAGAGAAACACAGTACTTCTATAGGGGAAGGACAAAGCTTCTGAACAAATTCAAAAGGCTTTTAGTTTACATTAATACAGTAGACATACCTTAATGCTATCTTGTATTCATATATACATCTTATCCTTCTTTTTTAATGCCACAGTGAAGTGAAAGAAACAGCTCACGAATAAAAGCATGCAAACTCTTCCACTGCGGAGCTGTAAACAAATACTCTGGCACCAATGCAAAACAGCACATGAAAATGTAAAGAGAAGCCTGTATTTCAGTTCCAGAGCACGAGGGAATTGAACTTTGAAATATAAAGGCAATATACATAACAATACAAACATTCTAAAACTATACCTATTAATCTTATAATCATCTATGTTACAGCATCTCATTAGTTTAAAAATAGAAAAGCTATTGATTCATAGAAACTGCCTGATATGCTTTCTTAGGCTCTTAACCATTAAAGACAGAACTATGCAAACAGCAGTTGATATGGTGCCTGCAAAAATCTGCTTGATGGGTGGAAATCTAGTTTACAGAGACACAGTTTCTTAAATGTGTGTGGGGAGTCCCAAGTCAGGCAACAGTTACACTGTCATTAGTATATGCGCTACTACACAATTTATACAAGCAATGTTCTCAACCACAGGAGCAATTACCAGCTCTGAACACCCTATCAGCTTATAGCATATTTACAAGGATGAATTTCACCAAGGGCGTACCTCTGGTGGGTTGGCCCTGGTTAGGCCAGGTACCCAGCCAAACCCCAAACTTCTCTGTTATTCTTCTCCTCAGCTGGAAAAAGGAATGAAAATACAACAAAAGATTCACAGGTCAAGACGAGGGCAGGGAGAGATCACTCACCAGTTACCATCACAGGCAAAACAGACACAATTTGGGGAAATTAGAGCAGAGGAATAGGAAATAACACCAAATTTTGAAAAAACCTTCCTCTACACCTGTTCCTTCTTCCCGGGCTTAGCTTAATTCCTAACTTCTCTACCTCCTCTCCTGTAGCAGCACAGGTAAACAAAGAAGGGTTGTGGTCAGCTCATCACACATCTCTGCTGCTCCTTCCTCTGCAGGAGTAGGACTCCTCCAGCACCTAGAGCACGTCCTCCACCTCCTTCTTCACCAACCTCAGTGTCTGCAGGCCTGTTTCTCTCACATATTCTAGCTCATCTATCCTGGCTGCTGTTGTTCAGCAGGTGGTCTTCACCTTCTTAAATCTGTTATCCCAGAGGTGCTTCCACTCTTCCTGATGAGCTCAGCCCTGGCCAGAGGCAGGTCCATCTTGGATCTGGCTGACATTGGCTCCATTGGATATCAGGGAAGCTTCTGGCATCTTCTCACAGAAGCCACCCCTGCAGCCCACCCTTCTACCCAACTCCTCTCCTACCAAAACCTTGCTACACAAAGCCAAATACAAATACATACTTTCTCTGGGAAGAGCTATCTATAAGAAATATAACCTTCCTTAAACAGATATCCCAGAGCTGTTCTGTTTAACCCACAACCTAAAAGAGCAACAGTGGAAAAAAAATAGTTATGAAAGAGGAAAAAAGTCAGGAAACTTTACTCCCCTCAAAAAGAAACACAACAAAATGAGGCCATAGGGAAAATTCTCTTCAATACACCACAGGTCTCTCCTAATGCCGATTTTCTTATTCTCAGAAAGCTTTTGTCTTTCTAAGAGTATATACATATATTCTCAGAGAGATTAAACATATATATATATATGTATATAAAGTTTTGAGGAAGCTGCAAATGTAAGGCGTTTGACTTTCAGTGTTACATGTTTCCAAATCACTTTCTGTAATACTGTCAAAACGTCTGTTTCCTCAACATTGGGAACATTTTAAAAGACGGAGTGACTTCAACAGAAAACTAAACCATTACTTTTCTACTGTGGCCTAGGGCAACGTTCTAAATTTAGTGGTGATAATGTGTCAAACACACCACCACAGAGAAGGCATACCGAACTCCAGATGAATAAAGACAATCTCTTGTGTCCACTCAAGAGTGCCTAAAATTTTTGTGGTAAATCTGTGGATGAAGTAATTTCTCTGTGGTGATAACACCAAGAGCAGAAAACCAAACACCATCAAATCACTTGATTTTTCAAGAGCAAGGACATTTCATCGTGGCTGACTATCTGCATGCAAGAGCAAAGTGACAGAAATACTGCAGAAGACCTGGTCCCAATAATTCATTAATACTTGTAGACCAAGAACTCCTTATACTAATGTATTGGTTTGGCATGAATGGTAAAAACCAATTGGAGGTATGCAAAGGGATAATATGAAGATATCAAAGTCAGTAAAGAAAGGGTGACTTCTTAAGTAGAAAAGATGACAAGTTGCCTTAGTTTTAGGCTATAAATCTCTTTAATTTGTGGTAATGGACTGTAATATTCCTTTAAATCGTGGACGAAGAATAGGAAGATGATTTTCTGGATTCAAGCAAAGGTGTCTGATTTTACTGAGTAGATATTTGAATTAGAAACTGTAATCTAGTGATCCTGTGACATGTTTTGAAGCCTTGTCACCAGTGAAGAATGAGAAAGCCTTTGTTGTGGAGCTGTGCATCTTTAAAAGGTGAAACCTCATGTGTAAGTCCACAGCCCATATGTAGCCATGGGAAAGGCGACGTTTTGGGAAGCTCACAAATGCAGATTCCCGGGTGGGCTGCTTTTGTGGGAGGTGGAAGCCACAAACAGACTGTGCCTCTTATAGAAAGTTACCAGAAAAATCAGGAGGGACTTGTCTCTCTCAAAGACTGGGTGAAAGACTGTTTTCTAAGTAGTACTAACTTCTGATGCTCTCTTTACATTGTTTCATAGAAAAGTAGATTGTTGGTAAGGGGGAGGGGAGTGCTTTTAAAAGGGTTTCATGATTTTTTTTTTGTTTGCCCTTTAGTGTGTGTTAATAAATCTAACTGTTTCTATCTTTAAGTTGAGCCTGTTTTGCCTTTCTTCTAATCCTATAACACAGTAGAAAGATAGATCACTATACTATATTTAACAAAACAAATTCAGTGAATGTGAAACCACTACATTTTTAGTGTTTCTGCCCAAATACAAACTTTAACTCATTACAACTAACTATAATCTAAAATACACAAAAAAAGACTTTGAGATTTATGAGGCAAGTATGATACAGCAAACTGAAAATTATGTTTTATGAGTTGCAATGACTGTTTATTTGAAAACTGCAAAAGAACATTCAAACCCATTATACAGATATAATGGAGGATGGAATTTCCAACAAAACATAACAGGGGACTTACACATAGGTAAGCTGGAGGCTTCTCTGAAGATACAGGACCACAGCCCTCACCTCCCGTGTGGGACTGAGGATCAGAACAGAGGGCTATTCTCACACAGTACTGAAAGGCCTCTCGTGACAGCAAGCTGTCCTGCCTCCAGACTCAAAGTAAGCCAGAGGAAAGTCCTGACTGAGTCTTAGATCAAATACAGCCTGCAGCCCAGGGAAGGATCACCCAAAGTTAGAACTGTCACAAATGGTCCTTTTGTTTCCAAAAACCATTGGTAAAAGCACAGAAATACTAGAAGACTGCAATTTGTTTTAGAATATAATCAGCTTGCTTATGATTGTCAGGATGAAATAAAACTTATACTTGGCCATAGGAACTTTTATCTAAGCCGCACTGAACCCAATGAGAGATAGGTATATAAACCATAGAATGGTTTGGGTTGAAAGGGACCTTCCAAATACAACCTATTCCAATCCTCCTGACAGGGATAGGGACACCTTTCACTAGATCAGGTTGCTCACAGCCCCATCCAACATGCAATACTTTTGTGTTTCTGAGCTAAAATACCATTTGTACTCCAGAACCTGAACCACAGGTTGACAGATGCTGTGCCCTGAGAACACCTCATATGGCAAAAGGAATGTCTATTGACAGGAAATTAGGCCAGTCTCCTACTCAAGCACAGTCCTACTGTATCAGTACTAGGTCTTTGTAACAATATTCTCCAATAAACTGCCACTTACAGAGTTTAGTACACAAGAACAGATTTTTTTAACAGCATTCATTTCCTTTATGAGTATTTACACACAAATTCTCAGTCCTGCTACTGAAGAGCTGTAGTTTTCCTCCCAGTATGTATCTGAAATTTTGCTGAAAAGCTTTAGCCTCTCTGCATTCATGTTTTAGTCTACCGAGTAATACTAGTATAGAACTCATACTAGTTACTTATTAGTATTAATTTGAACTATAGTTCTATAGTTAGAACTACGACTAGTTTAGTTATTCTATAGCTAAAAACAGACCGAGCTAACTTCCATTAACTGGAAAAATCTTACCAGAATTTTTAAAGTAAGTCTTCTGTCATGAAAATTATTGCCCAAAATTTCTACCTCCCATCATATAAAATCTCTACTTAATATGGCAGATGCAGATTGATTAGGAAGCCTGAAAAACAACAGCAAATACAAGGCATCAGTTACAGTTCCTGTAAGACGTGGAAGAAACACTTCAAAATTAAACATCTGATGCAAAATACCTGTGGAAGGATTTCAAATCACCTCAGTTAGAAACCACCCCACGGACATTCATCTGCAAAAAACTTCATCAACCTCTATGCTGCTGTAAGGATTTAAAAATTATGGTTGCCTGCCTCGAACACTGTTACCACTGAAGGACTTTGCCCATTGCGGCAAACTGTGTAAAGAAGCAATCACTCAGCCGCAACCCCTGAAGGTGTCTCCTCCAAATATACCTGCACTGATTCCTGGAACTTGGACTGTGAATTCAGCCACCTGACAGGAACTTGAGAAAAGATGAAGGTGGTACTATTGTCTGAGTGTTATCTCAGACTAGAGGGAGGTAAAAACAACTGGGGGAGAAGAATATATCACTGATAATGGACAAGGAAAATCCACTGAACAACCCCGCTGAAATCAGCTCAGATTAATCCGGCAGGGGGAGATCAGAACCCATTGACTCAAGAAATCCACTGACTCAAAACCCAGAAAGACTGAGCATGGGATTAATTAGCATTAGAAGTGAGGGAATCATTTAACCAATAGCATAAGAGAACTATGTAGCCAATGAACATCAATTCCTTTGTTTGCTAAAATGTATAAATAGTGACAAATTTTCAACGTCAGGACACTCACCACCAAGAAGCCCAGGGTGAAGAAGGATCAATGGGATGCGGCTGGATCCATAGGTGGTGACTATATTCTGCTTAATCTGTCTGTGAGTCTGTCTGGCTCTCCCTCCTCTGTTTCTTTATCTTTCTACCTCACATTTTACTGCTAAATAAAATCTATACTATTGATTTTGGCTTATGATCCTGCTTGCACCTTAATTCAGATAGAGGTATCTCTCAATAATCAGATCTTAACAACTGCATACAATTATTTTATTTTAATAGAAGTGACAAAGACAACACTTAAGAGTTTGGCACACATGAGGTACCTAAAGGCTGAAGTACTGGAACCAGTGCCCACTTTCAAGTAAAATATTTTAGCTTTTAAAGCTTTTCTAAGAGTGTCACTTTCTTGGCAAAGAGGAGATGATCAAGAAATCTTAGCTCCCATCTCCCATGCTTGAGTCAAACTGACCTTGTATTATTTTAGCACATTATGAAAACTTTAAAGTAGCATAAGGTCTTCAAACATCAAAATTGATTTAACCTAACTACTACTATCTCCTGTTTAAAACAAGGGAAAAATAATAAAACAGCATCAGAGATGTTTTATAAGAAGACATAAAACTTATTCACACTACAGTCCTGAAAGAATACTGTAATTATGAAAAGGTTCAGAGAGAGAATATCACTAACATGTCAGTGAACCCAATTCACATGAGGACTACAGGAAAAATAGAAAGCTGGAAGGAGACTCTCTGACAGTAGCTATTAGGGTTATATTTTTAGCTGTCTCAAAGGTGAGAGGCTGAATCTTCTTTTGCTAGAGAGTGGTTCATGGCATAACGGAAATATTATGTTATGGCTCTGTTTTGAGTGTGACAGCTTAGAGCTACAAGAAATACTGCTGTGTATCCTACTAAATGAAATAAAAAATAAGTGTTCAGAGACTCAAAGAGTGCAAGAAATTTTAGTCCATCATTTCATTCTTCCATATGAGTAATGTGATAAAAATAAAAAGAGATACTGAGAACTGAACTAGAAGTCATACCACTTTCCCTCTGCCTTTCTTCCCTTCTGCCTCAGTTCTGCAAGCTGAGGTCATAGTTTACATCTCGAGATACAAACAGCTTCAATCTCCAGTGGCTGAAATTTAATAAACCTGACACAGGAGTTACTACGCTGGGGTGCGCTTAGTTTTACTGTAACAGTGCTTGCAAAAGACAGGCTGGGAAATTATATGCTCAATAAGCAGATAGAAGAGACTTTTTTTTACTTTATTTACAAAAATAGCCTAAACTTCCTCCACTCTACCTAAAAACTAAAGAAGGAAAAAAAATCCAGTAGCCTTTTTCCCACAATCAGCAAAAGGAAAAGTGTCTGACTTATTTGCTGAATACATTAAACCGAGCCACTGAACTTAATGACTTTAAGATAAAAAATCCTCTACCTTTTGACCCATTATGTTTTTAAACTGTTAGGACACATCCTAAGCATACAGTTAGAGCTGCATAAGCAGTTAAACAGGGTAGCTTACAAGTTTTCTAAATGTAAGGAAAAAATAACTATGAGGTGTACAAGTTCAATAATTATAAAACAGCTGGCCAACCAAAGACCTTTCTTTTCTGCAAGAGGTGCACACACTCTAGGCCACATCTTTCTAACAACAGTTAGAAAGTCTGGACAGTAGTTTTTAAAGAGATTAAAAACTTTATACAAAAATGCAAAACTGGTAATCCATCAACAAGCAGAAATACCTTTTTTTTCTTTTTCTGAAGAGCAAATTTAACTGTTAAAGATTCCAATTGTATAGAACATTGCAATCAGGGAAAAGAGAACTACACACTACTAACAAAGGCTACTGTCGGCACTCTCTAATACAAGGGTTGCTTTAGTCATTGACCTTGTCATAAGCAAAGAGATTGGAGATTTTCTCCTTGTGTTAGGTCGACACAGATCATGGTGGTGTTGCTACAGGGCTGTCAGCCTCTCATAATTTCTGTATTCTATACAACTTTAAAATTTTGCCACTAACAAATAACACTGAAATTACACAAAAAATTAAGGCTGTTTTCTCCTGTTTTCTTCAGGAGAGGGATTTCTTCTTGCCAGTACTCTCTACCCTAATTATTAATTACAGATAATCTAGCATGTCTCTTGAGAATTTAACTCCCTACACTGGACTCACAGAGGAGCTTAAGGAGCTCTTGAACTGTAAATAGGAAGCATCTACACTGTCAGTCCTAAAGCCATTAAGTTGCATCATCATCATCATCATTATTCTGTGAAAAAATAATTTTCTTGGTAGTCTGCAATTGTTTCCAAGGCTCCACTATAGACAATTAAAATGGGTAATACACTTTCCCAAATCAGACAGCCATTAAGTACAGTTATACAATAGCTGTAATCATAGATAATTGTAAATTATTTTGTTGAATATATGATCTATGCTTCTGGGCCTACATTATCAATAGCACTTTTTTATAGCTTGAAGGAAGGTAGTAGCTACTGTCATTTAAACAGAACTATAGGATATTGTAACCAATCCTTTACCTCTACCCATAGAAAGTGCAGTATCTCTAAGGTACTCCATATTACACCTTTGATATCCTACACTGCCTAGGTATTGGGCACCTTGTAACCAGTCATAAATACAATCTTTCTGAATTATGTATTTATATGATGCTCACTTCTAAGAAAAAGAATGGCATAAAGAACAAGGGGTTTGGGAGAAGTTATTGATATGAACTATCAAATCTGCTGCCAAGTCAAGACAACTCAGATAAAATGAGAATTTAAAGATGGTAGTGAGAATAAATTCTAGGAAAATCAGGTCAAATCTCAGCTGAACCTAAATTTACAGAGGTCTGTTTTTTCTTGTTTTTCTAAAGCAATTCTGTTTTTAGTTCACAACACAAGAACACTTTAAAAGAACAGGATGAGAGAAGAAAGGCACACGTAGGATCCAACTCTGAAAGAATGAATGGGTACTGAAAATATTTTTCATATTTTAAGTCTCCTGAGTTATACTTAGGTATGTTAGACTAACAGAGTAGTTGCTCATACACGCAGTTAGAACGTAAAGCAGAGAGCTGAAGCTCACAATTTCAGTATGTAAAATAGTATGAAGAGAAAGGTTAACTAAATAACTACTGAAAAGTACCCAGAAGAAAATAAGTACTACGCCTTCTTTTTTGTTACATACAAATACAGAAACATCTGGATCAAACAGGAATACTTACATTAGTCCCTGAAAGCTGAAATTATAACAGAAGGAAGAAAAAAAAGACATTCATCTCTTCCATGTTGATCTACAGCATTAGAAAAGGGAATGGGTTAAGACAGGAATAACTTCCACAGTTTTGTGATAAATTTAAGAATATTGGGGTTATGTTAGAACATAGAACTGCTTCTCAATTAACCAGGGGAATGAGGAGAGAAAGACCATGCCAACACAATTTAACATCTTGTATTCTTGCCCATGGGAGAGGAAGGGGAAATACAGGGATTTATGTCAAGGGCACATCAACCAGTATAAGGCAGACAGGTACCAGTTACAGATCCTGAAATGACAACTGTTAAATAAGCCAGGAGTTTTGCTTAGGGAAAAACAAGGCCTAGTTTCATAAACATAAGCCTATAATCCAGTTTCACTGTTAGCTCTCCACCATGCTAAGAGACCTCATCAAGAAATTTTCAACGTATCTTTAAGGCATTTTTCTTTGACAACTTCAGAGTTACTGAAGAGCTACTCATTATTTAAATTGAAAGAATCCTTTCCTTTGTACACATGCACACAGATGAAAAGACATCCTCTGTATCGCTAAAGCTTTATACAGGAATTGTAGGGTTTTGTAGAGCACTGGAAAATTTCCAAGTATAAGGAATATTATTTAAAAAATTCTAGAGTGTGTAAAAGAAACAGATAACTAGAACAAAAAATGAATTAACAATACAGAAAGCCTAACACTATAATGAACATTTCAAAGACCTTCAATTTATGAAAAGTATTTGAGACAAAAGCAACACTAACATAACCAGTATGTTCAACCATAACTATCATATCCAAGGTATGATATCCATATACCCATGTTGGATAACCGCAGAATTTAGAGCAATCTTAGAAAAAAAAAAACCAATAAATATAAAATAAAAAAAATAATTCTAATGCTATGACACCTCCCAAGAAGCAAGCAAAGCTAAGACATTCCCTGGGAGATCAAGACGCCATATGAAAACTGCTGCATGCACATGTAAGTATAAACTCTTAGACACTGTAAATGCTGCCATTAATAAGTATAGTTATTCCTTGGGGTCCAGTGTATAGATTTTGGAAATCACAGGCTATTTGTGTACCCCAGGACCTAGAAACACTCCTTTCATATGTTATTTCAAGTCTTGTCCCAATACACATGCAGACTTTTTTTTAATCCCTAAGACAGAACTCTTATTTTTTAATTATTAAAAAAATACAACTAGCACTTTATGAAAAGAGGTATAAAGATGCAAAACTTTTTTTTTAAGCTAAGAACATAGAATTTTATCTTGTTACTGTTAAATCCACATACTAATTACATGCTCTCTGTAACAACTTGCAAAAGAATGAAGGGGAATAGTTAATTTCCTTTTTGAAAAAGGCAAAGCCATGATAAAAAGCCGACTAAGCAAAATCAACTGACAAATAAAACATCTGACATTTTAGAATACACAAAACCAGAACAGCAACACTACTTCTTGCTCTTTACTCCTAAATGCCTTCATTCATGAAAAATGAAAACATTCAAATTAAAAATGGTAGGAGGATAAATATAATAAAAATATGATCTACAACAATAATAACAGTGCAAGTTATTAGGCAGCAAATAGCAATTAGATATACTATAATACCTTAGTGGCCCAAATATTTTCATTTTCCTGAGACATGTTCCCCATGAAACACAGTTTTTAATTTTTAGAGACTAGAAATTTATTACACTGTGGTAAGTTCTTTATGGCTCCATCTCCCCTGAGCCATAAAGCAAAGAACATTTTGTTAGTCCAGTAATAATATAATGCTATAGGGAAGACTCAGTCCTAGCATGAAAAGGTCCACCATTTCACACGGTGTAATTTTTTTGTAATATTGAGCTTGTAGCAGAATGCTGACTTCATCCAAGGGTATGTCACTTAACAGGCAAGCATGAGTATACTCTTCTGCCCTGGAAAGACAGGTCAAAGGAGGTTTCTGTACATAAGTTACAAAACAAACAAAGAAACATACCTTTACCATAGAAAAAATTATTCAAATGAAATATGTCTCAGTATACACTTGCTCCCCCTTAAACCATTAATTTCTTGTACTTCAAACCTTCTGTTACACTATAATCCTAATTTTTTGTTAAACACACATTATCTTTCACTTCATTCTTCTAGTACTAGTACAGTTTTTATCCTCTTGCTTAGAAATGTTCCCAAATGACCAGTACCAGTGTCAAACTCATAAAACATCCCAACCCAAAAAATATAATCCCACTTATCACTGGTCAGTAATCAAACAAAGGTATATTCTATTAGTTTGAATATGTACTCTGTGTCAGTTTACATTACACACAAATGGGGCAATCAAAGCAGAACATAATTTTGAAGACGCAACGTTCCAAAAGATGTCCTGACAGAAACAGGCTATTTTCTGTATATGGTGACACTGTTGAGAGGAATGACAAGATTTGTCTTTACAAACAAGCGGTGGGTCTGCTGGTAGATAAAACTAGTACAGAGGGATAAGAGAAACAATGGGAAGGATTCTACTGACTGATGAATGGAAAAGAAGATATTTGCCTTTACAAACAAACCATAGGTTTGCTGCTAAATGCAATTGGATATTGAAAGTATTGAAAGATGAAAGAAACAATGGGGAAAACCCATAAATCCCATAAGAATTAAAAACTGGGGGGGGGGGGGGGGGGGACATTATCAAAAGNGTTATACGTTAAAAGGGGAATCTTAGGTCTTGGGCATTCCGGGAAGTCTGTACCTGTCAAGTACCTCAGCCAATGGGGAAAGAGAGAGGGAAATGTGGCCGGGAAATTAGGATAAAAAGGAGGCTGCACCCTCTGAAAATTTGAGAGACCCCAGGGGAAATGCCCCATGGCCCTTCCCTTTATTCCAATAAAGTAAAAGGACTCCTCTGTCTCCTTTTTGGGCATAAACCTCTGGCGTTTGTGGATTAATTTTCTGTGTGAAAGAGACCCTGAGTGAACTCATATTTATGCATGGCAGACGATCCATGCCCAGGACTGAGCAGCTTGGCAGCAAACCCAGTGTGCAGGAGCGCAGCACATGCAAGCACAGGGCTGCTGCAAAGGCCTAGCACGAGCCCATCCTCTGGAGAGAAAAGGTGACACAGGGCCCATTACAGCAGGTCAGCGAGCACGCATTAATGAGCTGGAAGAACGAGACACTGTAACACTGGCCACATTATATAATTACAAAGGTCATGAGTAAATTCACAAAGATGTTAGACAGAAAGACTGGACTGACAAATAATAAAGTGGGCTTTCCTCTCAAAAGCCTAACATTACCCTAAGACAAACTGCCTGTGAAACTTATCCAAAAGAATCACATACAGGCAAAGGCAATTCAGAAAGGAACAGCAGAGAAAAAAGCAATATTTGGAGTGCTAACCCATAAGTGGTGCCCTGTAATGACTGAAGCACGGACTCAGACTGGCAGGGAATCTAAATCATTTATTCAAACAAATGAGCTTTATTTTTTCTATAACAAAGACAGAGAGCAAAGTCTTATATGCCTTTCAAGGCACAGTGTTTCCCCACACGGTCATTCCCACCAGGTGACCCATGCCACGTTGCCATGCCAGCGACACGCTTTCTCAGTGTCCTCCTGTGGGGCGCTGTTCACTCCTCTGCCAATTTCTGGCAGGCTCCTCTCCCCAGGGCTTTGCCTGTGGCACCTCCTGCCCCCAAGGCCAGGTGGAGACAAGCCTCTCTGCGCCACCAGGTGCTTCTGCAGGTGCGTGCCATATTCTGTAACTCAATTATACCCTATCTCTAACTACAGTGCCCAAAGGAAATCATTCATGAACTAGAAATAAACTTGTTTCATGAGACACAGTCTATTAATGCTTATTTGATGACTTTAACAAAAATATGTCATATATTTCTAAGGGAAGGAGGAAGAAAAGTAAGAATGCATTTTAAAAAGAAACCAGCTATTATATATAACAATAACTTGGAAAAGTACTTGAGAAACAGCAAGCTAGATGAAAGTTTTTCCAAAACGCAGCATCAGATATACTGCCAAACTACTACTGACTATGGTATTCATTATAAGTGGAATAAAAAAATAATAAAAGCTGCACAAGAACAGAAAACATACATGGAGACAGCAAGAATTGATACTGTTAACAGATATGCCACCCTTTAAGAAACAAAATATTGCCAAAAAAAAAAGAGGTGAAAAATGTTTTCAGCCATCAAAAAAAAAAAA
>WBMY01012339.1:184189-354702 GCA_013397315.1 Donacobius atricapilla
AAGACAATAAAGATACATTTTTCACCAGTTATTGAAGCAGAGGAAGCAAAAAACAGAGATAAAAAAATACAGGATGGTTTTCACCTAAGTACCAAAAAAAAAATTTTTCATGAAGGTTAACACTACCTCAACAAACCTTAGGTCAGCAAAATCACTTTCTTATGAATATTATTATCAAAGGGGGGTGAAAATGGATAAGTCAAGGTCAGGAGCCTCTGAGAGAACCATTGTAAGCCACAAAAATTATTTTGGTTATGTAATTCTCAGTAGTCTTGTGAAAGAAATTAATATCAATACAAAAACGTACATACACATGTAATAGGAGCAGCAACAATCACTAGCAATATCTACTTCATGCCAGAGATGTCCACAATGAATGCAATAAAGTTTGAAAGGAGAATATATTTGGCTTAATTGATTCTGTATTTTTAGTTAACATGGTTGCTGGTCTTAAAAAGAGCAATCGTCATAGTGTGAAAATTATCACCTCCATTAAGGACTGTTGCCAATAGAAAAGAAAAATGTTAAAAATAATAACAACCACAATCACCCATCCTCCTCCTCCTCCACTAGAAGTGTAAATGCCAGTATTCTAGAGCAGGATTGTGCCTCAGAGAAAATACCCCAGCAGAATTCAGAGACCAGAAACCGCCCTGCCCAAATTAAGATGTTCTGAAAAATTCCACTCTCAAGAGCTTAATTAGCCAACTCACAACAAGGCTACATGAATGAATTACAGCTACTCAGAACAAGACATGCAGAGCTGGGTCCAAGATGGTACAGAGTGTAACTACTGCCAGTATGCAGAATAATAAATCCAGGGCCGTTAATGCTATTTTTCTTCCTTAGTAAGAAGAAAATTGGAATACAGCAGCTAGAAATTGTGTTATTATAATGGAAAATTCTATGCACCTTTTCTTTGTGTGGAATTCTGTTCCATTTATGACACCTTTTATTTGCATTCAAAGCAAAATAATTGGAACTTTATACACAAAACAGTTTATGTATGCAACAAATCCTTATCATCTACAAACAGATTTGAAAATCTGCTTTTAGGCATAGGAAGAGACTAATTTTCATAAATGGTCAAACTGCTGTATGTGCCTCTAAAATCACTAAACAGAACCTTAACACTCCCAGCATTTTCAAAACATACCTCTCCACTTACTACAGGCTCTCTATACAATTGGAAGTTTGTAACAGTCAGAAAACAAAAGCCATGTTATTAAAAGGGAAATTGGAAAACTCTTGAGATTATCTTGTTTGGCATTCAGTTTCTCTTTTTTTTTTACCTTATAACCAAATACTTTGGGTTAGGGGCAACTAATAAATAAGCACCAAAAATACATTGCATTTGTATGTAATATCTGTGCATTATTAAAATCAAATCATGGATCTTTCAGCTCGGGAGCAGTCCTTGGTTAATTTCTCAAGAAAAAAAAATTACCATTGTTATTGCTGCCCATGGCATTTTGAAATGGGGTAGCCACTACAGAAATCAAAACCAAAACCCACAAAACCCCCCAACCCCTTGAAAGCTGAACCTAGCTCTAATTCTGGATTATTCTAACCACAAACAACAAGCAACTATGTGGATGGGCAATTTGTAAATCAATCAAGGGAATAACAGAAGTCAGACTCTGGGTTAGTATGTTTGTAATGTTCTTGCCAAAATTTTTCTTGCTGTTAAATTAAAATGTTAGCTTTAAAGCATATGACAAATCTTATTTACCGTATTTATGGTTAGTTCATTCTCAATGAGGAGCTGTTTTACTTAGAGATTTGCTCATGAAGCATCTATAGGGTATTTTAATCTAATATCCTTAATCTTTTTAGTTTTGCAACGAATTACAAATACTGAACACAGGGGAAAGAGACTCATTTTCCTTCCCTCTTTGTTCCCAAAAACAGATCGAAAGTGAGAATGACAAGAAAGTAAGTTTCCATCACGCAAAAGCAGAAAATAGGCTTACAAAGATTGCCAGGTTATGGCCTAAGAAGATTAATTCCTGCAGTTAAGGCATAACATAGACCAATCTAGAGAGGGCTGATGCTTAATTGAATTGGTGTTATTTGCTTGGATGCAGAAGAAGTAGGACGCTGTTTTAAATAAAAGCATGCACATAAGCAAACTCCAGTGCTGAACTCTCATCAGTTTTCTTGTAACAGCCATCTCCTAGGCAACTTGTGCAATAAAATGAATGTATTTTTGACTTCTGACCTTGTGACAATGAGTAGGTAACACTGAGGAGAAAGAAAACATGCTGAAAATCTTGTGAATCTCGCAATACTACAAAAAAAATTAACTGCAAGCTAATTTCTTCTGTATTACAGACCAGAGATGACCTGTCTGGCCAGCCATGCAGGAGCGTCCTAGAAGTGGCACAAAACACAGTGGTCTTCACACAAAGGAGACAGCAGCTATAAAAGCAGCAACTTCTGATCCCAGTTGCCTTAATTACTTTTCATCCCTCTAGAAAAGGTGACAAGCTGGCCTATCTGTGCCTGTGCAGTCCTACATGACTTTGAGTTATGGCAAAGGCATCTTGCAAAACTAAGCTGCTTTAGGAACAATCTCTCATAGCTGAACACACTGACTTATCTCATGTAAAGATACTGTTTTCCAACACTAAGGGGCACTGGCAAGGATAATAATTTATGTAAAACAATCTGTACTCTTAGCAGAAATTGAGAAAAAATAAACACAAGACTAAACTTCCTATACTAAAGTGTCATGTTCTTTGCATGTTAATAGAGTTCTAGTACAGCTTTAAGCACAATGCTAAGAAATATCTTATCTTTGCAGCCGTTTTCCTAAGTTCATTTGTCAGTTGGGAAAGGTTAATATTATATATGCAGCTTGTAGAGAATTTTAAACGTTTTCAGTCCTCTATAAGTTTAAGCACAGATCAACAAGGCAACATTCGATCCTATTTGTGTTTTGGTAGTAGGGTAGCCATTGGCTACAATTATGTAACAAAACCACTTGTCATAGCTTTAAAAGAAACCTATGTAGCAGGTTTATAAGATAGACCCTTAGGGGCATTACTCTAGTTGTATATTTTGTACAAGTTAAATAGATTTTTCCTTCTCTATCTTTAGCATTGATTTGGTATGTTTTTTCAATATGCTAAAACGCCAGGATCCAAACTGTACAACTAAAACAACAGGACTCATTTAGGTATCAAATCTCTAGTTTCTGTTGTTGTTGTTGGTATTACTATGATTATCTGTAACCCCGTAGTATGTGTTGGACAAGTGCACACATAAGCAGGTTTAATAACTTTAACTATACCGCATACTAGCTGTTAGAACAGTACTCTTCTGCAGGAACAGACTACCTCATTTAAAGAAAAAGCAACCCACTTTTCTGAGCATTTAATGTTATTACTTGTTGTAGGGAATCAAGCAGAAATTTAACATAAGAAATGCAATGCTTTAATTGAAGTGCTGGGGGGTTTTGTTGCATTTTTTTGTTGTTGTTTGTTTTGGGGCTTTTTTTGAGAAAGTCCAGCAGTGTAACAAAAATTGAGACGTAGTTATTCCTTTTCCTCTGGTTTCTACTACACAGTGCACCACTAATCAACTATGCTAATTAATGAGAAGCTGCATGAGAGGGTGATCAGTCACTGGAACAGGCTCCCTCAAGCAGTCATCATGGCAGCAAGGCTGTCAGAGCTCAAGGAGCATTTGGACAAGGCTCTTAGTCCTTTGTTTTAGTTTTCAGAAGTTGCTGCAAGGAGCTGGACTCAATGATCCTTATGTTTTGGGAAGAGATGGGACGGAGTTGGGCAGCAGGCTGTGGCATGCACCTGCAGAAGCACATGGCGGCACAAAGGAGCACACGGCAGCACAGAGCTGACCTGACCTTGGCAGGCGGTGCCACAGGCAGAGCCCCGGGGAGAGGAGCCTGCCAGAACCTGGCAGAGGAGTGAACAGTGCGTGATGGCCCCACAGAAGGACACAGAGAAAGCGTGTCGCTGACACGGCAACATGGCATGGGTCACCTAGAGGGAATGACCATGTAAGGAAACACTGTGCCTTCAAAAGTGTATAAAACCAGCTCTTTGAACTTTCTTTGAACAAACGATTCAGATTCCCTGCTGGTCTGAGTCCATGCCTCAGTCATTCACATTATGTGTCCCTTTAACCTGAGATATTCTAGTATTCTATGTATAACAAAGAAGGATGCAAATGCTGTACATTAGTGAAAAGTCTGAGGTTTTTATACTAACAGTGGGAGTTTCCTACATAAAACAAGTCCTCCAATTAATTTTACCTATTAAAAAATGAGCTATCTAGAGGTGGTGTCACATACTTCACTTACTGAGTACATTGCTTTAGACTGCTGAATTCCTGGCAAGTGCAACAACAGGCAAACCCCCTAAGATTTCATACAAGAGCTCAAAGGGAAAGATTAGGTAATAAAAAAAAAAGGAAGGGTATAGATTGCATTGATTAGAAATGCAATTAGAAAAAAACGGTGTTGGATAACCTTTGAAGCAATGATACAGAAGGACTCTGAATGAGAGTTGAAGTATTTCCACAGGCAGTTCAGAGGCAGTAACTTCAGTAGTAAAAGTAAGCTGATATATCAAGGTGGGACTCAAGGACGACTTAATCAGTCTCAATTATGTTACAGAGGGAGGGGGAAGATAAAATATCAGTTGATCAGACTTGGCAACACTTCCACACATTAGCCAGTAAAGTATAGGATGCAGGTTCTATAGGGTAACCCTTGGATTGTTTCTAAACTCAAGAAACTTGTAAACACTTCTTTTAAGAATTTTACACTAACTAAGATTTTGAAAATCTTACTGTCAGATGATATCCTTACTTAGAAGCAAGTATGTCTAGTACAGAAAGCAAGTTCATGGCATGTTACATCCGAGAAAATTAATGCTCAATTGTTCTCATCATTTATAGATCAATTTATATTTGTTCTACAGAATCATTGGGTTTAATTGAAAACATCTAAAAACAGTCATGTACATTTGCAGACACTACTTTGTTGGGAAAAATTTTTGCAAAACCTGTAGCTTCAGATGCTAAAAATTGCAGCCAACTATGGGGCCACTTAAAAAAGTTAGCAATAATAGATACACCAAAACTTTTATTTGTGCTCTTTGAAATGAAGTAATTTTGGGCCTATTTTTTAGCTTCTTGAAATATGTATTTTATTCATTTTATCACCTCCAAATAACACTATGTGACCCATTAAAAATGTTTTAAGAAAATTATGGGGTTCTTACGTAGGTTAACATCAATATGACCATTTGTCTCATTCAGAAGATTTACAGCAGATAGGTTGGGCAGAATGAATCTAATTTGTACCTTTTATCATTCTTTCCTCCAACTTATTCCAAATTTCTTGAAACATTTAGGAAGCTTGGGAAAGTCCAAGTACTCTCCTGACTGACTTTTTGCCTCCCAAGGGTCACTGCTCACCATGAAACAAATAGATTCATCAAAAATATTAAAGGTTTCAGTATTCAGAGGCTGAAACATACCGAAGTCCTCTGAAATGAAGTGCACATTATGAAAATTACCAAGCTAGTGTCACTTTTACTCCTCTGTACTGGAAGCTACTTGAGTATTTTCAGTCTAATGCCTCGCAGCGGAAAGATTTCTGAAATACAATACCCACTTCACAGGTAATTTTTTTAAAATAGAAGAAATCACATACATGTATCATTACCAATACTATCCTGTTAAGGTGAACATGGTCTGTGTGAAGCAGATTTCCAGCTTCGGAGAAAGAGTAGTAGTAACTAAAAAAACGCTTGAGTGAAACTTCCAAGAATGAAATTTAAAAAACTGGTTCTGGATTGCAGGATTACACATACACAAACCCCCCTTTTTTACACACTCCTCCAGACCGCTCTCCCTGGCTTTCAGCACCACCCTGCCCCTCACCAACCCCGCTCAGCCCTCCGCCAGCTCAGCCCCGGCTCTGTTACTTTAAGGAGAAATCTGACCCCGAAAGGCAGCAAGCAGCGGAAGGAGGAGAACGAATTGATTCGTTTCCTGTTGCTTTAATCCCGCCTGGGGCGTTTTGGCTGCTCGCCCGCAGCGAGGAGGCCGCGAATGAGCAGCCACAGCCTGGGCCGCTCCGGCCGCGGGAGGCGGAAAGGGAAAGGGAAAGGGAAANGAAGCGGCCATGGCGAGGCGGAGCGGCCGGAGCGCGGCGGGAGCTGAGGCAGATGCAGATGGAGCCCGCGCGGGGACGGGCGGCGGTTTCGGCAGCACCCCGGGCGGGGCGGGCCAGNGGCACCTTTGGTCTGGCTTCTTCCGCTTTTTAAGCAAAGTCCATTTCGCTTCTTGGGCCCTCTTCTCTTGCAGAACACCGCTTCTTGGCCAGGGGGGTTGTGGAGGCTCCCTCTCTGGGCATACTGAGGAACGGTCTGGATGCAATTCCGTGCAGTGTGCTCTGGGATGACCCCGCTTAAGCAGGGAGGTTGGACCAGACGACCCACGGTGGTCCCTTCCAGCCAGACCTATTTTGTGATTCCTGAATCTCGTTTGGTACTGCTGGCAGGAAAGACAGAAGAGTGTCCCTTCTGCGTGCCTGTGTAGAGATTTAACAGGGATAATACTACCTCCAGACTGTAGTTGAAACAAAAAGGTGTAAAACTGTGAGCGAAGAGNGGGGCGGAGCGGGGGCCCGGCCGAGGAGGGGAGAGGGGCTCCCGCTACGCACCCAGCAGCAGCCCGTCCATGTCGAAGATCAGGTGAGTGGCCGGGCGCAGCGCGGCCGCCGAGGAGCAGGAAGCGGCCATGGCGAGGCGGAGCGGCCGGAGCGCGGCGGGAGCTGAGGCAGATGCAGATGGAGCCCGCGCGGGGACGGGCGGCGGTTTCGGCAGCACCCCGGGCGGGGCGGGCCAGCGGCACCTTTGGTCTGGCTTCTTCCGCTTTTTAAGCACAGTCCATTTCGCTTCTTGGGCCCTCTTCTCTTGCAGAACACCGCTTCTTGGCCAGGGGGGTTGTGGAGGCTCCCTCTCTGGGCATACTGAGGAACGGTCTGGATGCAATTCCGTGCAGTGTGCTCTGGGATGACCCCGCTTAAGCAGGGAGGTTGGACCAGACGACCCACGGTGGTCCCTTCCAGCCAGACCTATTTTGTGATTCCTGAATCTCGTTTGGTACTGCTGGCAGGAAAGACAGAAGAGTGTCCCTTCTGCGTGCCTGTGTAGAGATTTAACAGGGATAATACTACCTCCAGACTGTAGTTGAAACAAAAAGGTGTAAAACTGTGAGCGAAGAGTAAAGTAATGGGTAGAAAAAAATCTGTGAGGAAGGAATGAATTTGTCTCTTACAGGTTGCTGAGTGCAAGAATGGTTAATTGAAGGCTGGTTTGAGTGTTCTGTGGTTTTTTTCTGAAACGTTCAGGAATTTATGAAGTTCAAGAAACAAGACTGTTCTTGAGTTGAAGCAGAATCGTCCTACCTGGACACATCATCCGATTTTTACTGGGCAGTTGGGAGGCAAAGAGGGCACTTAGCTCATCAGTTTTCCCTTTTGTGTTTTTTCATGCAGGTAACTCTCCACTGGACATCGAGATCATTGAAGCACCAGTTGTAGAGGCAGACATGAAAAGAGCTGTATCAGGCACCCAAGGTGACACACTGGCTTGAAGCTTGAAGATGGGTACTGCTGTGCCGTTCTGTGTGAGGGCAGTGGTTAGTTGCAGCTTCACATAGGGGAAGTCCTGTCTCATTTGTAGGTAGGCCTTGCCACAATTCTTTTTTCCTAACAGTGCCTTCATTTGAATTGGCAACGCTTTGCCATTTGAGCAAGTCAGTGGGGGCTTTTAAAGCCTTAACTGTAGGTGTCACATAGCTGTATTCAAATTTTAATTTACCCTTGTTAAGCATCTTACCTACCCCCAAAACCTATCCCTTGCAAGTACACTCACCCTCCTTTTGTGTGAAATGTAGACACAGAAATCTCCTCACCTTCACCTGTTTGGGAAATAAGAAGACAAATAAAACATCCTTGGCCTTTGCTTGTACCTTTTGAATAATAAAAACTTGACTTTCAAACAAAGTTTTTTGAGTTTTGGTTTGGTTTTCTCACTTTTTCTCATCTCATTCTGTAATGATAATGCTGCCTAGGCCCTGTGTAGGCTAGGAAAAGGATTGTGTGCAGTACCTTCAATGCCTTTTAAAAATTCCATGTGTAGTCATGAAATTGGTTCCTGTGTAGATTTAAGAAAATGGCTCCTGAGCTTTCAGGGGATTTTTTTGATTTTTTGTAACCTTACAATATATGAGTATTAGAAATGCCTATGGCTGTTTTGTTTCTGCAATAAACACTGTGCAACAAGTCAATATGCCAGTTTTGTTTCCAGCAAATGTTCATAGTTTTTTTTGTAGCACACTTAGGTGGGAGCATAGCTAGAATCAATAGAGGTAAAGTCCTAAATACAGTATGTCAAAAAAAGCGTAAACCTTTTAAAAGGAATTTAAGAAATAGTAATTCCAAAACTTATAATGGTAGTGTTGTGCTGTCCTAAGAAAGAATGTGGTTCTGCTGTAAGAGTATACACTTGTGACAAACATTTAAAGAGGATGGGTAATGATGTTGTATGACAGGAGTACGGGGGGTAGATTTATCAACTTTCTAATTGGCAGATATTCTGAAAAGCTGGTTTTTAATTGTATGTATGGTGACAGAGTAAAACCTTTAGTTGTTAGTCAGTGGATGTAGCTTTTTCTTGTTACCTTGATTTATTGTTCTAATTAGAAAAAAGTATTTGGTCACAACTTCCATTGCTTCTAGCCTGCTAAAAAGGGGAGAAAATCACTATTTTTAGCATGTAAATTCCCAGTTCATCTGAGAAAACAAGGGTTTTGCAAAACGTCTGAGTATTTAAAGTGGAAATAAGTCATAGGCAATCTATACTGAAAGTAGCCCACAAAATTAAAGTGTAATGCAGAAGCTTTTACATACATAACATACAGAACATATTTAGGGTTAAATGGTCTGGCTTACAAATCCCATGGTACACATTTCAAGACTTGTCACATTGCTGACAGGCTGGTGATCTCAATTTGCTTTGCTTTGCTCTGGCTCATCAGTGATAATCAGTGTGATGTTAGCTTACTTGATTCTTCAAAGCTGTGTTCAAACACAGGAAAATCTTCCCAAGATAGACAACTGTTTAGGTTTATTCTGCAAGACTAAGTCTTTACCAACAGATTGAAATTAAGTAAAAGTCCAAGCAACTCTTAATTCATGGTGGAGCATAGTTAACAGATAGATGTATAAGTAAGAGAAGGTGCTAAGTTTTGTTTGAGCTGTCTTAAAATCTGTATCTAATGACTCACCAGTAGTATTTGGTTTTGTTGTTGGGTTGTTTTTTTTTTCTCGAAAGGGAGTGAAAATTGATATTGAGAATAGTGCCATTGAGTTTTTTGTTTGCTACTATTTTTTATTACCTATTTGAAGCTGGCTTTGAGTTAAAAGGACTTCAATAACTTTAGAGTTGTGGGAAGCACATTGTAGTTGAGGTTCAGTGTCTATGAACACCAATAATTAATTATATTCCTACAAACCTGATACATACCTATAGAGAAGAATGAACTTGGATGTAATGACTAAGATGTTATTCTGTAACTAGACTTGAATCCTGTCTAATTGTGAAGAACACAATTAACTTCATGTGCATTTTTAAAATACCTGCTTTTTAACACCAAAGCAGATATATGGTGTTTCATGTTATATATATATGTGGATGTCCAGGTTTTTAAACAACTGTAAATTAACTGCCTATAGGTAGCCCTACTTAACACCAAACAAATCTGTTTTCTCAGGTTTCTTAATAATATGTTAAAATCTCATTAGTTTTATTGTTCTTGAATGTGAGATAAAGTGAAAATACTCAGGTGCCTGCGGTTATTAAGTATGCAACACAATGTTTTATGTACTTGGTCCTCTTAACCTTATTTTAACTCCTATATTTGTTTGAGTTTTCTTTACTTTGAGGCTGAAAGTTTTGTACATCACTGAAATATATGTGACTGAGTTCTTTCCTGGAGAGTAAGAAGCTTCAGAATATGCTTAAGTGTTTTCATAGATAATACATTTGATTCAATAATTGCAGTTTCCTGTTTCACTATTTCATATTATGCTCGAAGCATGGATTCACTTACCTATTTTTCTGCCTTTTATAGGATCATCATGCACCATGTGTTTCACACAGAAATGACTGACTTTATTTTTCTTTTTCTGCAGGCACCTTGACAAAGAGGATAAACAGATTATAATCCGTTCTGGTTTGAATATTAAAAAAGAATCAAAAGACTTGAATAAATCCAGTAATTTAAAAGCTTTCATAATGATTTACATAAACAGCTGTTAAACCCACTATTAGTAACCAATTACTTGAAATGACTTTAGAATTAAATGTAAATTCAGGTATCAGCTAAGGTTCAACAGTTGCTGCAGTTAAGCCTATAAGCCTTCAGAAACTGAAACCCCTCTCAGTGCTGGATGTCACCAAACATGAGTTTTTCACCTTAAGATTATGAATTAGGTGAATTGTATTGTTTCAGTTCATGTTTTTATAGGTGCAGAATGGAAGATGACCACAGGTCTTAAAGCAATTAAATAGTACCATACAGCTCCTGATCTAGGTCGTGTTTTATCGATTACATAAGTTAAAAGGGTGTATATGCTCTTTTGATCAATCAGGTGTGTCTTCTCTCAGCCAAGCAGTTGGGGATAGGAAAGCCGTCTGTTTTCTAGATTTTGGTATTGACCACCAGTTACAGTGTATTAGTTACAAAGGCAAGAAACATGCTGTGTTAAGCTGCAGGAGAGTGATGCATTTCTCATGTGTTAATCTCAATAAATTTAGTTGAGGTACTATAAAAAGATTCTTAAGCAGCGGTGAGGGGTGAAATTCTGGAAAAGCTAACCAAGCACACAAGAGGGAACAAGGGAGTAATGCTTTGATATTTTTAGATGTCAGTTGCTATATTTATGGATGGGATTGCACAACAGAAGAAAGTTTCTGAAGCTGGGAAAGGAAGCCATAATATCATACTTCAGGGCTATTTTTGCTTCTGTTAAGGTCACCATTTACTCTCCTTTATGGATTGTGACTTAGCTTGTTGACATACTTTTTGGTCTTCTAGTAAAATATTGGCTGCACACAGGTAAACTGTTCAGGTGATGATCAGCAGTGTTATTGTATTGAAAATCCTGAGGTGCCTGATGGCTAGGTCCTGCTTAGTCTTAAACTATCAGAAAGATTAGGACAGAAGAGGTTGCATCCCCATATGACGTGTTGTATCCTGCTTTATATTTCCTGTGATAGGAGTGTGCTGTGTAACTGCTGCGTAACTTTTATTTATCTAACTTCTCATTGTTACAAGAACCTAAAATATTTGTTATTAACTTGGTTTTATTTCTTGTCTGCGTTTGGATTTAATTGCTTTTTTTGTTCATTTTACTGCATTTTGATTGCTATGGGCTATAGGGAAATTTTTGTATTTGTACTGTCATGTGGAAAGCACATTCTGTGAACATTTCTGAGCAAGTATCTATCGCTTGATTGCTGGCAGTAAAGGTGAAACTGAGTGCAGTCAGCCTTCCAGTGGTCCTTTTCTTGGATTCCTAACCTCAGCCTTTTCGAAGGCTGTGGTAATTAGATCTTCAGATGGAGAAGAGAGAGGAGGAATTGTGATTCTCAGGGTCACAAGGTCTCTAAGCCACCGATCTGTAATGCTGCTCCATGTTCAGGTTTTATATGCGTGTTCCCTACTTAGGATGCAACAAGCAGGGGAATTGAATCTCCAGAGCTCAGACATTCTGCCTACTCTGTGGCTGTGTGCCCTTAAAAGTTTGTATCTACCCAGAAGAGTTGAGTAGAAATAAATGAACTGGCTGACACTCAGCCCAGAGTGTCTGTGTGATCTGGGAGAACATGCTGACAGCCTGGGGAGTGCAGGGAGGCAGCTGGAGGCCGGCTCTCTTACAGTACCATGACCTTTCTTTCTTTGCAGTGATTCTGGTGGTCTCAGCTTCTAGAACTATCTAGGCAGAAAAGCAGTAGTACTGTGCTGGTACATATGAAGTAACAACTCTGATCGGGAAGCAGAAATGGAGAGAGGAGAAGGGGCAGTGCCAAGCAGAGTTAGCCAGTTTCTTGAGTCCCATTGCAGCAGAGTGGTATTAGACTTCCAGGCTGTTCCTTACTAGGGAGTCAGAACTTGCCTTGGTTGCCGGAGTTAGTGTGCCTCCCAACCAAGTCATAATTCAATTTTTTGAGTTCTCTTGCCCCAGAAGCTACTGTCCTGTTCTCCTCCCATGTACTGGTTGTATGCCTCACAACATGCTCTTGTACACAGGCAATGGCAAATACGCTTTGTGACCACTGCCATGAAAGGTACTGATTAATTTTGGGGTGAGGAAATAGTCCCATCACTATTCTGTCCACTTACTTTAAGTTCAGTTTATGTTTACCTGCCTTAAGGAATTAGGTTCAGTGTATTGTAACAAAACAGATGAGTAAATGTTGTAGCTTTATTTCTTATTTTAGACTTTCAATGGAAATATTCTTTGTAGAAGACCAGTAACAGACACTTATTTTCATAAAACTATTGTAAAACAAGGAACACCAGTTGTAAATACTGATGCAATTAGATATTAGCTATACCTAGAAAAATGCAATGAAGTTCAAGGCTGTCAAGCCAATCAGGCCCTGACTTTGTTCCTAAGACAGCTAGCTCCACTTAATCAGGTAATCTCAAACATTTCACCTTGAGTTTTGTAAGGTGAAGGATTGCTTTCTCTGACACTGCAGGTTTGAAAGTCCTGGATTTCCATTTCATGTACTTACATATAGGTAAGACTGCAAGGGATATTCAAGATCTAAATGAATTCTTTGCAATAGAATTGGATAGGCTTAAAATATCTGTCCAGACATTATGCTTAAAATTTTCTGAACCTTTCAGTGAATCTTTTGCTCTGCTAGGATATCCTGTGTTTTTCCTCTACTCTTTTTGTTATTCTTTTACAAATTTGATTTCTTTAACCTATTGTTGTAAGTTAAGCTTTCTGAAGCTTTTAGCATTTTGATTGCTCTTCAGCATTTTAGGTTTTCTGTATCCTTAGAGAACTTCAACATGTGGGTACATTTATTGTAGCTGTGGGGTTTATAAATGACAAATAGAAGGTCATTTTTTTGCTAGATAGATCAACACGTTTGAATTAACACAAGAGCTGAATTACTGTCTTTGCCATAGTTTGGTTTTTACTGCTGATTAATCAGGTTGTTCCCCATGTGCCAAGCCAAAAGCTCAAAACTTTTGTTGCTATTTGTCCAATTTAAAATTTTCTTGATGATTCACTTCTATATGTAGTTTCACTAATTAAGAGGAGTCAGTATCATATTTCAGTGAAAGAAATCAGGGACAATATCTATAGCCCATTAAGAGCTTATTACTTCTTCATACAGTTCAAAATCTCTTTACGCATTTTTAAGTATGAAAAAGTACTATCTTGCAAGCCTAATGAGGCAGATATCTGCAAGAATCTCTGCTACAGAATGAATTGTTGTATCCCAGTTTCAGAAATGTTGTATGTGTCATTTAGACCGGTGACTGCTGCAAGCAGAAGGGAATAAGTATTATATTAATGACTATGTTTGACAGCCTGGCTCCATAATCTGTTTTTCACTGACTTTTCCTTTTTATGCCAATAATTATGCTCTCATCTGGAAAAATTAGACTAATGCAATTTTCCAAAAGCTATTAACAAGACTTTTAATATTAAGATGGCTGTATATCCTAATGTGCCATGCCAAAACTAAGCTTGTATTGTGGTCATGAAATGGGGCATGGTTAGGGTGTAATCTGGAGTTACAGAACATGGAGGAAAGCCTTCAGGTTTAGAGGGCATAGAGTTTCACTCAGGATGTGACATTCTTGTGGCCAAGTTTCTACCAGCATCAACTAGGGTAATACTTGCACCAATACTCTCTGAAGTTGATGGAAATAAAATAAAGCCTTGCCTGATTTCAATTTTTCAGGATTTGGATGATTTTTGATTCTTCAAGGACATGACAAAGTGTGGGGACCTGTGTATCCATATGCTTTTTCTGACTTCATCCCATCCAGGAAATAAAATAAATAATCTTGTAGATCCAATGAAAAATATTTTCCCCTACCTGTTCAAGCCCATCTTTCCTTAAAAATCCTGTTCTGTTTATGCCTTGTGGTAGCTTAGACCAGTATTATTTGATAGTCAGAAACTATGGTTATAGCAACTACAAAACCTGAATCTTTATTCTTGCATGGCATAGCCAACACATTCTTCCAGCTAAACTCCCATATGTAAGTCTTAACAGAAGTTAATCACAACCATCATAAAAACCTTTAGACCAAAACCTGTAGATAGTGGCATAGAGTTCTATGTATAAAAGTCTTTGGGACTTCCTCAGAACTGTATGAAGTCCTCTGCAATCCACAGATTTCGCAAGTTCATGTAATGATTTTCTATCAAGATACCTACATGATTACAGAATTTTCAGAGGGAAACTTGTCACTCGTTTTTTAGACTAAGTTGAAGAATGAAGTTTAAGCATCTTTTTTCACTGAAGATTTGTTGATATTCGCTAGAATCCAATAACACAATTTGTACAACATCCGTAGAACAGCAAAATCATTATCTTCAAATTCTGTGTGTCTTTCAAAAATATTCTCTGAAATTAGCTATATTCCTTGGGTTTCACGATGATAAGATTACAAATTCCCTTTGTTTCATTTTAGCTCTGCTGCTAGTATGTTTCATTTTAATCTAAGTAAAATACAAGTTTTTATTAGCAGATTTATGTGGAAACAGAAGCATTTACATGGGCACCAGCATCAGGCAGGCTAAGATAGCAGTGTTTGATTTTTTTTTTTTTTTNTTTTTTTTTTTTTTTTTTTACCAAGGCACTGTATTGTACATGATGGATGAACATTTAGTGGTGTGGTAAAGTTGGATCCTAAGCTTCTAAAACTTTGGTAGAAACGTTTTGATTTACTGAAACAAAGGGGTCTGCCTTGCTGCAGCTCTGCCTTAACACTAAATTCCAGTAAATTGAGTCATGCATCTTCTACCTCCTTTTCATCCCAAACACTAATTAAAAACATAATGTCCTTTACCAGTTCATTGAATTGATCTATTTTATACATAAGAACATCCATAAATAATCTGGGAGAGATTGAATCCCATTTGTGACCAGAAGTCCAAAGTACCTTAAAACAATGTTTCTAACATATTATGAGAGGAAAAAAAAAATTAACTCTCTGTTTATATCCCTGCGGAAAAAGAAACCCAAACCACAAAAACACCTGTTGGCCAAAATTAAGTAACATAGATCATGGGAGAATGCATTACTGGGTAACGTAGTACTCTATTGGCCATGGCTAAATGCAGCCTCCCTGTTGGCATTTCAGTTTTCACTCCTGCTCAGGCTTTGAAGTCAGCAAGTAATTGTCACTTTAGCACCCTTTAATGATGTTTAATCAAAGACAGAAAAGAAACCCAAACAAACAAATAAACCTCCCTCTATTCAGTCTTCCTTCAGTACTCAAATTTGGATATGAGAGGATATTTATTTTTCACTCAGTAACTCATTGTCATTTTTTGCATACTTTTATAGTTAGAATGAATAGATCTTTATACAATTCATTTTGGTTTTCCATATCAAGTGCCTTGAATTGTCATGCTAATTAGCACAGACAAGTCTGCTTTTCATTCATTTTATTTATATTTGGTCATACAAATCCTTGTTTTATCATGACTTTCTTCTAATTTACATAATCACAAGGTTTTGATTTAATGTAGCTTAATAATTATTTGTTTTAATAAAATTTACTGTAAGTAAGTAGTTTTTATTATGCATTTTAAGAGTTGCAGTGTATATATGCCAGAAATGGTGTTTTGCCAGTGGACATTGCTTCTCATCTGTTATATCTATAGTACTGCTTTGTCCATATACAGGGTTTTTTTTAGTACTTTCTAAAATATTATTAATCTAAAAAGTTTATTCATCAAAGGGTTTAAAAAGTAATTGGCTATTCATTTTAGAAAGATTGACAAGATTTTTTAAAAATTGTCTTTATATTCACTTGTTTAAACTTTGAATAAATGCAAGACAATAGCGCAGTTTTTCAAAGGCTTAAGGTAGGTCTAGCATTTCCTATTAGTATTTGAGATAGAGGAAAAGTTGGTAATTTAAAATTCTTGCAAAGTTTTAAAAATAGAATAATATTTTAAAATAGAAGACAAAATGCAGAAGAAAGCTCAGGACAAGCTGTACTGATTTCCTGAACCACAGAAAAATGTAATTTAAATTTTGCATTTAGGCAGCTGTTCAGAAATCTTGGTTCAATTAGGTTTCTCACAGCCATTGTGAGCTGTTAGGTTTTGCCTGGAAGAAAAGTAAAATTTCATACTTAGATTGTAAGACTTGGATGCCATTAAGTTTCATCAGCAGTGGTTGTCACACATATTTGGACATCCATCTTTCTCTTTCTGATCAAATTTCCATGTGACAAATACATAAATTGGGGTGAGGAGGACAATAGCTGAGAAGGAGGTAATACGTCAACTAGCTAGGACTTTTTGAAGTTTAATGAATGATTTTTCACATTAGGGTTCTTGGGCTTTCTGGAAGCAATCATTTTCTGGGAGCACATACAGTTTCTAAGACAATGCATATTAAAGAAACCAGGATGGGCTATGTTGTATGGTATTTATAAAAAGAGAATCTCAAAATATTCTGTGCCTGCAATGGAAAAGT
Source organism: Donacobius atricapilla (assembly GCA_013397315.1). Classification (NCBI taxonomy): domain Eukaryota; kingdom Metazoa; phylum Chordata; class Aves; order Passeriformes; family Mimidae; genus Donacobius; species Donacobius atricapilla. The sequence goes on from WBMY01012339.1 coordinate 200,989, forward strand.
TTGAAGAACACTGATCTGAAATTATACTTTAAAAGGTATTTCAGTGCAGTTTGTCCAAATTTGTTGTGTAGATATTCTGTAGGAATGCTTCCCATGTGCACAGAAGGCAGAAATGTACTTGAGATTCTGGCACAGCCCTTGTTTTCCAAAAATGCAGTGCAAATTCACAAAAAAGTCTAACAGGAGATCTTCAGTAACAAACTAAAACAACCATCTTGGTTAGGCATATCTATATATCTATTATGAGAACATGCTGAGATTGTTTCGTACTAGTGATGCAGTGTCTTATCAAGAACTCCTGTCAGTCTTGTATAAATAATCTTTTTCAGTGTTGTCCTTCTTTCCCTCCACCCTTCTGTTTCACTTCACATGGCTGGACTTTGTACCTGTATACTGATAAGTGCACAGCCATCTTGTTTGCGTAGGAGAGGCAAAAACTGAAACAATTCCATGCTGCAAGGTAAAACACCCTTTCTGCCCCGAAGTCTGTCATTTACGTATCGTTTAATTGTAAACATTGGGGTAATATGTAGTTGGAGTTCATATTCTTTGACAGCTCAAAGAAATTCTTCATGGCAGGAAGTTAGAAATTATAAGAAATAATAACATACTCAGTGTTGTCTTTTCTGCCTTAATACATTTTTTTTTTACAATGAAAAGGAGATTGCTGAAACCATACACTCATGTCTGTAAGATACTATCAAATATAGTGGCAAATTATTTTGTAACAGAATGTACTTTGTTATCAGGTATTGCAATGGAGTAGAACATTCCCTGCCTTGAACAGATTTAAAAAAGCATAGGCATTACTTGAATTGTGAAAGCATTTTGAAGAAAATAGAAAGCAGGGTCTTTATGAACGAGAAGATTCTCCAGCTGTGCTACAGCAGTTTTTTTCTTAGCACTTAAGCTCTAGTTGTTTAAAAAGTAATGTTACAAGTGTATGTAATTTTGATTATGGAGTCTATTTCAAGGATCAAATGGAAATGAATTGTTAAATAGTTTTGGAGGGTGGTAGGTTCTGAAATAAGCTTGTAGTTTTGTAGTGACTGGTTCATGTGCAAGTGTATGTAATCTGAAAAAGTCCATTCAGTTCAAAGGTGAAAGCCTGCAAGACTTGACTGGAACTTTTGAAGGGATAATAAATAAATCTAATATTTTCCTTTGTAACCTCATACGCATTCAGCTTGCAAACTGGAAGTAAACACAGCTACTGAGGGGAGAGTATCTGTGAGAGAAATCTCTAAGAGGAGAATGGCAAAGAGTAATAGAGAAAGGGAAAAGGTACAGAAAAAAATCATCACTTCTGGATAGGTTGTATCTGCCAGGTTTAAAGAATTTGAGCGACCATACTGAGAGAAGAGGGAAGATGAAAGAGAAACCTGTATAATCAAAACAAGTGTTGGAACAGAATCTGACCATACATATTGCTTGCTATACAGCTTTGTAATGACTCATTAATAATATGTATTCCATACATCCAGTTTTCTCACAAACATGTATTTTGCTTTTGCCCTTAGGATGTTCTGTAGGTGGATTTTAGTGAGACTGATGTTAAAGCTCCATCGGTCCAAGAGCTGAGACTGTGCTAACACAGGGAGAGCCCCAGTTGCCAGCAGAGAGCACTGTGTAGTGCTGGCCCGTGGAAGGGCCTGTGTTCAGGGAAGTCATGGAGGAGGCAGGCAGCGAGGCACAGCAGCACTGAGAGCAGTGACCAGCGCTAGAGAGGCAGTGACAATAGCAGCACCTGGGCAAGCAGAGTTGGAGGAGTGGAGCCACTGCATCCAAAAGGTATTTTGCCTCAGTTTACATCAATGGCACACTGATACAGGATTCTTGAGTAAGAAGGGGTTTGAAACAGGGTAGGGCACGGTTTAGAAAGATTAGGATTGCAGAAGAGTTAGTGGGGCGGCTTCTTGATTGTATGAGCAGAAGTTTGGGGATGAGGAGGAATGAAATAAAAGTAGTTTGAGTGAGAAGTTTACTTGAGGACTACAGGACAATTGAGATGTCTTTTTAAAAAGTGTTTAACAAGAATTGTGACTATGGCACTCTAGGCTTTGAACACACAAGTTTGAACAGCTTCAGGTATGCAATGACACTGATTTGTGATTTTTTTGCATCCTGGACAAATGTTTTGAATTTGGTGCAAAAATTGCCTCTTCTTTTTGTCTACTATGCTAAAGAATCAGTTGGCTAGCCATACTCATAAGGAAGTCTTAGGGTAGAGAGGTCAAACAGATCTGTTTTTCCCTGATATTGTTTCTATTCTGCACTGCTGACAGAACTATTATGATGAAGAAAATTAGAAGCTTATTGACATGAGTTAGTCACAAGAGTAACTCTTAGCTTTACACCTCCACATCCTATATTATTATAATAGGCAACTGAGTATATTCTCTAGTATAGCAGTTGTCTAATGAAGTATTGTCCTGAAAAAAGGCGTTTTGGACACAGGAATTGATATGTTCTTTCTCATTAATGAACAGAATTCATCCTTTAAAAACATAAGGTTGTATTGTACCTAAAGGCACAAAGCAAAGGAAAACATCTTTGCTTAAAGACTTATTTAAAAACATTCTCATACAATTGGAAAAGCATGTTATTTGCTTCGGAAATACTGGCAGCATGCTCCAGACCAAGCCAAAAGATAATGAGACCCCTGGAGCTATTACTGAGAAACCTTCAAATGTTAATGGAAAAGCTAATGCTGGTGTACCAGAAGCAAAGGTGTGCCATAAGAAAATAGAAAAATGCTTTTTCTGAATAACTTTTAGTTTATTTATCATCTTAAAATGTCCTGCAAAATAAGATGAAAATGAAATAAATTGCTATAGTTTTGAGTTACTGGTAATTTTCATTTTGTCATGTTGAGGTTTTGCCTCAGCTCCTATGTGCAAAAAAAGTGCTGTTCTAACAGCAAGAATTTACAAGTTTTGTAGAGTTCCTATGTAAGTAAGGAGTAAAGAACTAGAGGAAAAGAAGGGGAGGAAGTGGGGGAAGGAGCAAGAGTTTCTAGTTACACAGAGCAGAACAGTCCCGGATACTTCTGGCTTAAATTGCTATTTTTTCCTGTATTGCTGTAACACAATATTTGCATTTCTACACTGTTTATTCAGGTATTTTTATTTTCTATCTGTCTCTAAGGATCCACTTACCATCGTCTTGTATCATAGTCTTTCTTATATTATATAATTATAATTATAGTCTTATATATATTTTAGTCTTAGAATTATTTGCTGTTTCAGGTATCCTTCATTTTAAGACATTCATTTTAATTTTTACATAATGCAATGATGTTTGAAGTCTATGCCTCAAATATTTTGCCAAGCTAAGTATAGTCACTTTTTTTTTATTGATGGGAAAGTCAGTTTTACTTTTGTAGCATTATTGAAATTAGTCAATGATCAAGTCTTTGGAACTGGAATACTGATTTGGTTAATGTGAACATACCTTGTTTTGTAAATGTCTTTGCCTTTTGTCTGACATTTTTTAGCAGACTCTTGATCTATGTAGTTTGCAATCAGACAACTATTTAGCCACTATGCAGCTCATCATCCGTCTTTTCCTAATTGTATACATGTTCTTTCTAGGGTAAACATTTTCCTGGTTTGTAAGACCTCCTAATTTCATGATCCTTATGTATTGTTTTCAATTTTGTTTTGCAATTATCGTATTTTATTTTTAAGCTTTTTCATACTTTTATTAGTTTAGTGAATAATGCTAATGGAGTATCTCTTCATTAAAGGTGGTTAGAAAATTAGGTACCATCTTTCTCCTCCCCTTACCCCTTTTCTGAAGCTCTTTTTTCATTATGTTGTTTGGGGGGGGGTAAATAGAAATGGTGACTGGATAATTCAAAAGCTATTATCTTTGTTTTAATTATGCATTAACTGCTAAAAATTGGGTAATTTGGGAGTTAATCTTGTAACTCAAGTCAAAATAATACAGTAAAAATATCTTCCAGCCCAAAAGAATTAAAAAAAAAAGGTTTGTTTTCACCTTGTAAGTGCTAAGCAGGCTATTTTTAATGTCTAAAATTAAGGGAGAACATTTTCATATTTAAATTGCCTCATTTAAAAAAGAAAAAACTTTGTTTTGGTTTAAACCCACTTTTTTTTTTCCTGATAGAGAGACTTTCGTCAAAAAAAATCCAAACTATTTCATTCATAACCATTTGCGGAATGAGGACAGCATTCCATGAATATTAGTTGTAGGACAAAAGTAACATAAACCAGATTTTCCGGTTTTAGAAACTGTAGGGAAGGAGCTTGGTCCTTAATAAGCCACTGCATGTCTATTTTTAATTTCTCTTACCCATGCAAATTAAAAGGAAGGAGAAGGTGTTTGTTTATGTCCTGTGAGCCTCCTCCTTACAGCAGCAACACCATGAAGTCAGTTGGTCTCAAGTTATTTTTTGCTTAATAGGCTTTGCCATTTCTCTCCCTGGTAAAAAGTTCACTTTTAGATCTAGATGGATTCAATAACAGCAAAGAAATGTTTGGCTCCTGGTAATCAATGGAAGTAATTTGCCATTGGATCCATTTATTCCTTTTCATTTTAAATGAGGAGGGTTTGCCGTGGCTAACAGCCAAGAACTCACTCGGCTGCTCACTCCCTTCCTTCCTTCCCCAGGGATTTAGGGAAAAATTAGTAGGATTGCGAGTGAGAAAACTAGTGGAGAAATAAAGACAGGAAAATCCCTGTCATAGGCAAAAGCACTTGGAGAATACAAGATAATGTATTGATAGGTAGCATAAATATTTAACTGGTTGGAGTATTAGGAAACAAAACAAAACAAGAAAAAGGACAAACATTTAATCTTACAGGGAAAACAGTTTTCCTCACGCTCTCCCAGGTTCAGATTCCTCTCTTTCACTTTCCTAGTCCCCGCACCTTCAGTCCAGGCATCTCCTCCTTCTGTGTTACTGCTGCAGGCTGTGCGCTGTCCCTTCAGGGAGGCACTGGGTGGCACACAAGGCTGTAGTCAGTGCTTGGTTGTTTCCCTATGCTACTCCTTGTTGCTCCATGGACCACAGTGCCTTTGGCCATGTTCCTGATCCAGTGTGGGGTGCTTTCTACTGCTCTGGCCTTTTTGTTCTTTCCTCTTCCTCCTCCTCTCCCACTGCTCCTCACAGTCTTCTCTCTGTGTTCCTCACCCCTCGCCCCTGCAACCCTCCAGTATTTTTGCCCTTTGTTAAATACGTTTCCCTAAGGGCTTACTTGTGATCCCCAGTGGGTCCAATGCAGAGGTGGCTGGAACTGACTGTGTTCAGCATAGAGCAGCTCCTGGTCTGTGCTCACAGAGGCATCCCTTGGAGGGCCCCTCCACTGTCAAAACAACCTACCTCTTCTTCTGTCTCTTAGTGACAGGACAAACGTGCATCACTGTTCCATGATTAGAATGAATGAATTTCCCAGGGTGTGAGGGGGATCAGGAAAACATATACGATACTTGTACATGTGGGTGGTGTCATGACCATAATGTTCACTGTCTGTGTGACTTGCTGAACAGTGCCCATGGACAATAACAGACTTTTTCTTACCACGTATCAGGAGCTGTAGTGTTTTTGCTTTTGTAACAAGGACCTCATGAGGGAAACTGTCATTGTTAGACACACAAACACACAGACATGCATACTCACTTTGGTGAGAGGGTATGAGCTGTTTATTACGAAAATCTGACTCCATTTTATAGTATTTCTACAAAGGCCAGGGATTGAGGGAGAAGGTTGACACCTCTCCCCATCCCATTGGTCAAGACAGCTGTCCATCAGCTGTCCATATCTCTGAAACGAAGAATGTAAACTACCTTGACTAACGAAAACATTGCTTTTATTTGTAACATCCGTGTGTGAGAAACTACCTAAGAACTATGAACTGTGGGACACAAACAGAAGGCTGAAAAATCAAGACGACAGGAAAGTAACATGATCTAGTGGTCACTGGTGTCACAGGCTATTTTGGTTGCCCTGTGTGTACTGCTTTCAGGAAAGTAGGCAGGGAGTAGACAGGTTGAGCTCACAGTCTGTTGACTGGTGACCTCTGACAAGAGCTTCTTGATGTATCATCCTGCTTGAATAAATTCTATTCTTTTAGAACTATGTCAAAATAAAGTTTATTTTTCCAGTCAGGTTTGTGACTATAACCTAAACATGTGTTGGCTATAGCTGACTTCAGTTAAAGAATTACCAATATTTCTATAAAATAATCATTGCTGTTGGATCGATCACTCTTGTCTCTTTTGTTTTAGAGTAATGAAAGAATAAAATATTTAAGATGAAATATTCATCATATTGCTATACAGTCTGGAAAGTAAAAATATCTAAATTAATCCCTTGGAGGAAAATTTTGCTACTAATACTCATGAGGAATTGTCCCCAGTTCTTAGATTTCTAGTAGGAATTACTGCTCACAGAATAAGAAATGGTTACACCAGTGAGATTGGTAGAGCACATCATACTAATTGAAAAACCTCATATTTGTTTATTACAAAAAGTTTTTTTTTTCATATTTCATGCTGAGAGCAACCCATCGTCAGGGTGGGATTTGTTTCACATAACTATTACTTTTGTATAAATCTAGTCTAAATTAGGTGTTTAGGCTTTCTAGTCTATGGAAAAAGGTCATGAGCACCCCTTCCAAAATTTTTATACCAGTCTTAAGAGGAAACTCTTAAGGTACCTGCATCTCCCTATTAATTAAAAAGAAAGCTTAGGTAAGACCAAGTGCCAGACTTAAAGATGAATAAATTCACATGGATTGGTTTGCCCCATGAGTGCCTATTTGGTGTTGGCTGTATAGGTAGTTAAATTCTACATGGGTGCAATCCCTATTGGTTGAATTTAGCCTTGTCTTAATTTTTCTATCTGGTACAATCAGCAATATTGAGAGTCCTTAAGTGTTACCATAATGAAAATATAAATAACAATAGAAAGGGTATAAAAAATAATAGCTCTTTGAGAACAAACTAATTCAAATGGCTTTATTCTTTAAATGAAGTCTCATTTTGGAAATAGCAGAACATACTGGGTCATTTTGTTGATGCGTTACTTGGTAGCCTTATGTAGCAAAGAAAAATTAACTGGCTATTTACCTGAAATTTTCTCTGGTAAACAACTCTGAGTAGAAGAGTGATTGTAGGTAGAGGAATATGGAATTTTAAAATCCAAAGCTTTGATCTTGACAGACTGCAGAGGATTCCATTAAGTAATTCAGGGGAGAGAGGTGGGTTTTGGTTCGGGTTGTCTGGGTATTTTTTTTTTTTCTGTTTGGTTTTATGTTTTCCTCTGATAGACATTCGAAGGCTACCATTTCAGCGAAAAGGGTTTAGAAACCGCTTTCAAATTGAAGGAAAATAAAATTCAGTGTTAAGTAGTTGGTTGTGCTACTGTCCCTTCAGTGACTTATAGCAGGACTTAAATATCAACCTTCAGATCTGTGCACTATCCTGTGAAGGCTGTCACTGTGAAGGCAGCATGTTGGTGAGCTTGAGTGTTTTAGTCTAGTATTACTTGTAATTAGAACTTCTGTTTAATTTTTTTAGAAATACTGCAATGAATATGAACGAAAACTCAAAGGTGACTGACTCCTTTGGCTGCAGTTAGGAAAAGGTGAAGAGTTTGTAAGCAGTGAGATGAAGCTGTGGTTTCTGTGTTGTCCAGTTCAAATGGATGTAACCAAATGGATAATTTTATGTGTAAGAGTCACAATCTTGCAGAGCTTTACAGTCCTTATCTGCTTGCATAATTCTAAAGCGCAAAATTTTAGGCACATGAGTTCTTCCACATGTCCGTTTGACACTCTTGAAGAAGGCATTGTCAAAAATAGTCATTTCACTCAACATCTGTGTATTTAAAAAAAAACCCTGACTCAATATCTTTCACAACTATTAAGTAAGCTAAATACCATGGTTGAGTTTAGCTAAGTCCTCAAAGTATGTAAGAAAGATTGCTTTTAATTGTTTTGGATACTTATATCTAGTCTCCAGGAAGTGACATGACAGTCACCAGTAGTTAGTTACTCACAATTGGCATTTTTAATGTATTTTTTTGTTTTAAAAAATTTTTGGTTCTGAGGATGGTGCATAACTGGCAAACAAGATTATTACCTGTTTTATCTCGAAGATCTTTCTTACGTTACTGACCAGAACCTATAACCAAAATCAACTTTTTAATGAGCGCTTAGCTAACAAAGAATATTGTGAAACAGTAGCAGGGTAAAAATGTATGTGTTCTAATATGTGTATCTAATTATATAGGATTTTTATTACAAATAAAATAATGACATTATATTGCAGAAGATTATATTTTAATCCATTCAGGTTATAATTTGCTAGCAGAAAGAATGTTTCATTTTTATTAATATTGCTTTTAAGTTCTGTAATTTAGTTGAGACAAAAGTAGGAAAATACTTGGGAGACTGTTTTAAAAAGATACCTAAACTAAATTTAGATCTGATAGGGGCTCTGTGGCTTCATCTCTGTTTAATTCAGATTCAATAATTATTTGCACTTAAGAGACATAATTATTTGTTTTAATGCTTTTCCCAGCTTATATTAAGTGGAATTTCTTTCTTACAATGAGACAACTTTTAGTCAATTAAATACAGGTTTTCATATATGTATATAGTTAAGATACGTACTGAAATATAATGAAAAATTTCAGAAAAGCAGTCATATTACATCAAAGATTCAACACATATTACCAACTTGTAAGAGAGGATTTAATTGAGAGAATTTAGCAAATCTTAAAGTGATACCAGAAAATAATCAATTATACATAATATTAGTTTGCCATTTCTTAAAATTTAAAAGCTTACTCATCTTCTTTGTTTCTCATTAAGCTGAAGAATTTTCTCTGCAGAATCTTATGGAGGGCAGGGTTTTCTATAGTTAGTTTACACTGTGATTTTTATAACTAGAGAAATTTTTAGAGTTCAAGCATTCAGTTAAGCATGGCCAATTTTTTTTCTTTTTTTGCATACTGCTTAAGGATAACACAGCATTTTTAATGAGGTCAGTGTCTTTAAATGTTGCTTATTTCATCAGAAAATACTGTACCTTCTAGGCTAAAGTATATTAAGCATTTTCTCAAAGGGTTCTGTTACATTAAAAGACTAGTTTACAGATAAATTGCTTAATCAAAGTTAATAAAAATGCTGAGATGTTTCAGTTGGGAAGGTATGTTTGAAAGACTTTTATTTAATTGTTCTTGTAAAGATGCATGTGTCTGTAATAGATGATTATCCAGCACACAGCTGGATAAACACATCATGTGACAGGAGAGCAGCTGGCTCATGGGTCAGGCACAAAGGGTTACAGGGAATGGGGTGACATCAGACTGGTGACCAGTCACTAACAGGGTTCTGCAGGGCTCCATCTTAGGCCTGGTACTCTTCAACATCTTCATAAACAATGCAGGACTGGAAAGTATGCTAAATAAGCTTGCCAATTATGCTAAACTGGGAGGAGCTGTTCACTCCCCTGAAGGCATAGAAACCCTGCAGAGACCTTAGCAAATTAGAGGATGGGCCAATGACCAACCATACAAAGTTCAACAAGGGCAGGTGCCAGATTCTGCACCTGGATGTACAAAGACTGGGGGAAGAGAGGCTGGAAAGCAGTGCCAGGAAAGGGACCTGGGGGTCCTGGTCGATGGCAAGTTGAACATGAGCCAGCAGTGCCCTGGCAGCCAGGAGGGCCAGCCCTGTCCTGGGGGGCAGCAGGCACAGCATGGCCAGGCAGGCAAGGGAGGGGATTGTCCCCTCTGCTCTGAGCTGGGGCAGCCTCACCTCCAGTGCTGGGGGCAGTTTGGGGTGCAACCATATAAGGAAGACATTACACTATTAGAGAGAGCCCAAAGGAGGGCAACAAAGATAGTGAAGAGCCTTGAGGGGAAGCCGTATGAGAAGCAGTTGAGATCACTTGGTTTGTTCATCCTGGAGAAGGGGATACTGAGGGGAGACCTCACTGCAGTTACAACTTCCTCGTGAGCAGAAGAGGAGGGGTAGACGCTGATCTCTTCTCTCTGGTGATCAATGGCAGAACTCAAGAGAATGGCCTGAAGCTGTGTCAGGGGAGGTTTATGTTGGATAATAGAAAACGCTCACCACAAAGAGGGTGGTTGGGCACTGAACAGGCTCCCCAGGGAAGTGGTCACAGCACCAAGCCTGAGAGAGTTCAGGAAGTGTTTGGATAATACTCTTGGGCACATGGTGTGATTCTTAGGGATGTGCTGTGCAGGGCCAGGAGTTGGACTTTGATGATCTTTGTAGGTCCCCAACTTAACATATTCTACAGTTCTATGACAGCCATATCTTGAGTCAATTATCCTGATTTAAAAAAAAAAAAAAGACAACTCTTTGACCAGCATTTTTAATGCAGAAAATGAAAACTTAAAAGAAGTGTTTGGTGGAATGGTGGATTGGATCTGTTTGGGGCTTTTCATTCATTTGTTCTTACATATTTATACTTTGGATTTTTTAATTCTAATAGAAAATATGTATTAGAATCCCAAAAATAAAATTTGGAGATATGTAGAAAAAGTAGGACCTCTGTATATGCCCCCACATACATGTGTATATGTACATATTGACACATACGGGTATGTATGCATGTCTATAGGTTCCTATACTGTGATTAAAGTATTGTAGGTTGAAATAGGATATGTGAGATACAAATTCTTATGTGACTTTTGTTTTAGATTAAGCACCTCTTGAGTCTATTCAATTTATCAGCCACCTTAGAAAGGAAGAAGCTACCTTTAGTTGTATTATATCATGGGGAAAATGAAGCAGACGTTGAAACTTGTACTTATGTGCCCCATATGCAAAAGAGAAGGAAAAATGTTGCCAGATGAATATGAAACACAAGCCTTTGAAACTGATGCCTACTGAAGGAACATTTAAAGAGTGTTATGGAAGTAAAAAAATAAAATAAAATTGTTTCAATGCAAAAAAACAAAACAAAACAAAAGTTGATTAATTAAAAATAGACTGCAACAAATCCATGAAGGTTAAAAGATCCATGAAAAGATATTCATTACAATGTTCGCCTCTCCAAAATGCCTTTAATGCTGACTGCCAAAAGCTAAAAGGGTGTACTAGTAAAAGATTTTTTTTGCCAGGTTTTTTTTTTTTTCTTTTCTTGAGCATTTGAATTGGCTCTGGACAAAGAGGAAATATTAGTTAGCTGGAAGCTTCATCTGATTTTGTGTTATCATTTTTGTGTTAGGCCTACACATGCCTGTGTTTTCACCAGGAGAGGCCCTGGTGTAACACAGACAGCCCTCAGCATCCTCAGAGCTTCATTCTTCTCACGTCCTTCCCTTTTAGCTCCTTTGAATTTCTTTGCTGTTGTCTGTTCCACTCAATTTCATCCATCTGATATTTATTGCTTTCTATGCACATCCTTTCAAGATGCATGAAAATCTACTGCAGAAAGTGTGCACCAGAGAAATCATAGTTGTTTGGATTATTTTTTCCCCTGTTTCCTTGTTGATTTCACTTCAGGGACATGATATCAGGTGAAGGCAAATAGCTCAGTGTCGGAGGGTGTCTACAGACACTCCTTCAGAGTAGAGAGGTATCCAGCAGCATTGTATCAGAGACAACCTTCAGTAACTCTACTTTTGGCTGATTTACAAAATGAGAAATGGAGATACCAAATGAGGCTACCTTCTGCAGGTCTTGCAGCCATCCATGCAACTCTCTACATAATGTCACCGACATATAATGAGTGTCCCCTTTTCAACAGGCTCATTGCCATTGGCCTTTGAGACCTTTGCAGTCTGAACATAAGAGTAGAAACACATGATCTGGCGGCAGTTTGTTCCTGTCCTCTTGGGTCAGTTTGGGTGTTAATTGTTCTCTTGGAATGCATGGGGAGCAAATCACCTCTGTTTATCCTTACAGAGAAGAAAGGTAAATCTGCACCATGGTAGGGGCTATACAGCTTCATTAATATGGTTATTTGATGAAGGATGAGTTAGATACATCCTATGCAGAAATGCATTTACTCTTTTAGACTTTTGTGTATTTATTTTCCATGTCTGAAATGAGGTAGATTGCTTCCCATGGGATAAACAAGATAACAGTTTACTGCAGTGATAAACTGGGATCTTTACAAGGTTCTAACTGAAGTCTAATCCAGAACTATTGTCACCAAAATGTTTATAAAATGTGCCTTAAGCAGTAAAGAATAGCTAATATACTTATTAGTCTTTTCTCTGCATGTGAACTAGCATTAAGAGAGTTAAAGGCCTCTTTGCACCTATACTTTCTGACAGAGCAGCAATAATGAATTTGGGAATCAGAAGTCCCAGTCTGTTTTGGTTGATCCCTACTATTTTGACCTCTTCTCACGTATGTTAGTCCCAAATCTTATCTTTCCAGGTTCTTTCCAATCAGTTCTCCTCATTAACTATAATCATAACTCCTCAGCTCTTTCCTCCCAGACATTCCCAGTTCTCTCTCACCTCTGTTGCTCAGTTTTGTTTTCCTGTTCCCTGTCATCCCTTCCAGTTGCTTTATTCCTCTACCATTTCTCCTCATTTCTTCTAATTCTGCCTATTTCGTCTCCTCTAAAATAATTTTACCCATCTCATTTCTTTGTGAATGTCTCCCTTGATGTCTAGTCTCTTTGTACCACGTCTTTCAGTTTTGACTTCTTTATCTTCTCTCCAGTTACTTTTATCTACCATAACTCATTGATTTACAAGATTTTTCTTCCTTGACTGGCTATCCCCATTCTCTCTAGAAATTATTGTCTCTGCCTCCTTTTTCCACTCTTTCACTTACAAATTTTTACCTTAGTCCTGGTTTCTTCCACTTCTTGTCCAAGAATAATGCAGAGTGCAGGTGTGACTCATGCCTCGCCTGCATTTGAAAAAGGCTGCCTGCATCCAGAAAAGGTGGGAATCTTACTAAGGGACAGGAGAAAGTCTCTGTTCTATTTGATGTGTATGCCTGGCACAGTCCATTACAGCCCAAAGGCTCCCAGTTTCAGCCAGGGCATGATTAGTGCAGTTTAACACAGTGGTATGACGAGTTCTGATTAAGGTAAAATAGGATTCATATCATGTATGTCTTCAAATACTCTGCTTTTACATAAAAGTGTATAATGTTCTATCGTGTACAATATATCCCTCTTCCTGTTTTAGGTTGGATATGGTATGAGCATTGTTCATAGAACATTGTGATATGATATCAAATACCTTTTTAATTGATTTTGCTATAGACCCTGGTATTTATAATGTTTGTGAAGAGCCCTTTCTTAGACATTCCTTACAATGATTTCATAATGCATTTCTTCACCCTCTTTTCCTTAGTATTTATTCCTTTCCAGAAACTTCAGCTGGGTTTTTTTCCCCATTGTTGAAGAAAAATTCGGTAATTTACTTCATTAGTGGAATTGGTTAACTTTTTTTTTCCACAGTGAGCCTTGGAGGTTTTTGTGCTAAATTATTTCAGTTTCTGTGTTCCTCAAATAACAGTTATAACTACAAAAAACAAAACAAAGACAAAAAAAACCCCCCACAAAAAACCCCAAACCCTGAGGTTGTACCTAGTTCTTTGTTTTTATTTAAAGGCTTAATCTGTGTAATGGAGTGGAAGTAAAAATTAGCCATATACTAAAATATGCATTTTTATTTTTAAGAAGTATGAGAGAGAAAATGTTTTTTAAAACTTTCAATTAAAAAAAGCCAACTAAAAATATTCAATCTTTCTTTTTCTCTTTTACTATGCAAAGTGTAATAATAGGAATAAATTAGATTAACAGTCTATTTATGATATTTTCCACCTATTCTTACACACCAGGAAGAAGATGGGGCTCCTTTTACTTCTAATAATTTGCCAGTGTGCCATAAACAGTATCAAAACACAGAGTGTTTCAAAGCCCAATATAATTTTACTGATGGCTGATGATCTTGGTATTGGAGATCTGGGATGTTACGGGAACAGAACCTTAAGGTAGGATGATAATTTGGTGAAGTCAGAGCTTTATATTTTGTTTTCAATGGATTTTTAAGATTAAAAATGCCAGAACATTCGGAGGTTTGATTAGGTTTTTTTATGTGTAACCAAAGGTAATAATTTTTCCAGAGATTTGAATACTCAATCCTTTTATTTTTTTGACCAAAGACATAGCTAATGCATTTATCCTGCTGAAAAGTTGCATTATAAGCAACCAACCAAATAAGGGTAGCTCTAGAGAACTGAAGCATAATCAACAATTTTCTTTTAGAAAATAAATGACATAAATACTATGAATTAAACATATTTTGAAGCACTCTTGATTTGGGACAAGCTTGTTGTTAACTAATTGGAAATATAGAGCTGATATTTGCCCTTAATTTATCTTCATACGGTAGTAAATATAGTAATTAAATCTTGAACAATGCATCAGTGTGCCCTGGGACGTTTCTTGCTAGCAGCTTAGATGTGATGGTTGTGTTAACAGAGCAAGTGATATCTAGCCATTGTGTTTCAGTGGTGCAAAGTCTTTGGAAAAGTTAGATAATACATTCAGACTAAAAGCACTGTTCTGTCGAATGTTAAATGCTCTTGTCCCTGCTGGTGTTACTTAGAGGTAAAATCTTCTCATAACTCAGAAAAAAAAAAATCAAGTTACGGCTTCTGATTTTAAACAGGGAAAAATATATACAACCGTGATGCTTGGATCAGTCCTCTCACAGGCACCAGAAAGACCCCACAATCTATATTTTCTGCTGGGAGAATTTCAAATTAGAGTTTTGGAATATGATGAATTTTCATCTTACTGATTGTTATCAGTAGGTGACTTTACAGATAGAAAATAATTCCATTGGAAAATTAATGTTTCTGACTATTTAGACTTAGATGCTGGGAGCACTAGTGTGCCTTGAGGTCACGGTCATTAATCTCCAGGGTCAGAGATCTATTAGAGCATGCTGCAGCTGCTGGCCAGTCTGCATTAGTAATTTTTATCTGTAGAACCAAGGACATAGGATTTCTTCCTGCAGGAACCAATTTTAATCTGCATGATGAGCCAGGTCACAGACAAGTTTCCCATACAGATATGAAAGCTTGGTTGTGCCCCTGGGTCTAATACAGCAGTCATAATCATGTCAGATATGTAGACATTGTTAGTATAGAGCATAACACAGAGTCATAATCATTTGAATCTCTTCTAACAGCTTATAGCACCACACAACATTATCCCTACCCCAAAAAGCTTTTGCTGGGGAGAGACAGAAGAGACATCAAGTTGGGAGTAAGGAAGCACAACCTTTCTCTAGTCTCTCTTGCCCTCATTACTGAAGAGAAAAGGTTGTAAAATTACAATTTTGGCCAAGGAACACATTAAAAAGGGTTGCAGTACTGTATGTCCAGGTGTTGCAGTTTAACACTGGCCATGAAGACTAGCAGAAAGTGGGGAAAAAGATTTTTGCTGCAGTGTTACAGTATTTCTGTTCAGTATTGACACCTAATGTAAAAATGTTTAACATGATGGTATTTGGAATTGGTATCCAAACCATGCTTTTGATAATTTACATACAATAAATTTTAACTGGATTTTCCTGATAGTTCTTGCCTCAGATACCTTGTGCTTAACCATGCCTGTATCCAAATCATCATCTTTGTGTACTTTTTTTCACCTGCTTGTGTTTTTCCAGAACCCCTAATATTGACAAGCTAGCAGAGGAAGGAGTGACACTTACTCAGCATATAGCAGCATCCCCACTTTGTACTCCAAGCAGGGCAGCTTTTCTGACAGGGAGATATCCTATAAGAGCAGGTAAAATCCCATCACTTTATATATAAATATAATATTTTATTTACAGTAGACTATATGCAGGGTTTTTGTCTGGCCTTTCTGGATTTGTTTACCATTACCAGGTTAAGTACTGGTAAATGATCAATCCTTTCAGTGGCTGATCAAGCTCAACAGAGTTTGTCTACATTTGAAATATTTCATAAGTATGGGGACATTTCACATTTCAGAAGAGCTGACACAAAGTGAGTAAAAATTTTTTTGTTTAAATACTGACAAAGTAATCTGACTTGGGGTTTTTAACGCCAGCCATGTCCTGGACTGCATCAGGCACGACATCGCCAGCCAGGCAAGGTAGGGGATTGTCCCAAACTGCTTTGTGCTACGGTGGCAAAACTGGGAAGAAGAGAGCAAAAAATCTCTCATCTATTTGAAGTGTTATTTTTGTTGCATGTCTACTCATACACAGTATAAAGTGTCCTGTGAATACCTTCATTTAATTCATCTTACTTTTAAAGTACCCAATCCAAAGCCTATTTGAGTCAATGAAGATCTAGTCTGTTTATTTTAGTGTGCTGGGTCTGAGCCTCTCAGTGCTTAGCCATGCAGCTTTAACATTCCCTTAACATCATTTTTAGCAAGGATCATTATACATTAATCAGATCACTTGTTCATTAGTGATAAAACATCCTGTCCTTGCTTCTGGGAATGAAAGCAAAGCAAGACTCTGGAGCCTACTTGATATGTTCTTGCTCACTTAAATCAAGTAACAAGCTTCTGCAAAAGTGCCAGCTAATATAACTTGGTAAATTTTCCATTACATTCATCTGCAAAGGAAAATTTTATATACCTGTTACAGATCTATTGCTATTAATATTTACTCTAGGTAAAGTCACAGGTCACTTTCCATTATGTTCCTTGTTCTTATTTCTGAAAAATTAGCACTTGAACTAATTTTTTTCTTCGCTAATCAGCTCTCAGACATACTTAATCATTTCCATATAGGTATAAAAATTGAACTTTGTCTTACTTAAGTTACAAGATTTCTAAATATGGATTGCTTCCAAATATCAGTGAAGAACTAGTAAAGGCTTATTACAGGAGACACTAAAATCATGATATGGAAAAAAATGTTAGAAATATAAAACTCCTACTAATAGAGCTGAAGAAAGATTCCAAAGTGCAGTATTGGATGAGACACAAGCTCAGAGAAAGGTAATGATGAAAAAAAAAGAAATCATGCATCTGTACTTTCATTTTGATAACTTAACAGAATTATACTGATTTCAGTTACAAGAGCTTGAAATATGTAAAAATAAATACAAATAAATAAAATGTAGATAAATATATTACTAAAGCTATCAGAAGCATCGATTGGCAAAATTATATGGGGTGGAAAACTGAAGTCAGCTTTTCAACTGAAGGTTGAGTTCTCTTTAATAAACCGGTCTAACAAGTTTTTCTCATGTAACCACAAGGGATACCTGAAGGAGGATTCTAGTTGTCTACATCAGTCATATAACTTGGGCACTGTAATCATCCAGCTGCATAATTTAAACTTCCTGAAGATACATCTGCACAGATTTGCATAGATATTCTCTGTTCTTACTGTCTATTTTCAGTGCCAGCTCTCATCTGGAATCCTAGTAATCTAATTTTCATGAACCTGAGCTCTCAAGTTCCTCATCCTGAGAGCAGTTTATAAGCTCATTTGTGTTTCTCAGACTCTTAGTATGTAGAAATCACTGTGCCTTATTTAGATGTTGTCTTGTTAGCCGGTACCTGATGCTTCTTTAGTGCACTCACTCTGTGTGCATTGGATGATGTGTCTTCATGCCACTGGAGCACCCCATCAATGCTGACGGCTCAAGCCACTCTCTTTACAGAGTCAGACTCTCTCTTGCTCTTTCTGACCTCATGGGTTTTATATGCCCAGTAGTAAGACTGCCCTATTTCAATATGCCTTCTCTCAAAAAACCTTAAAGGCTTATAGAAAACCACATATGAGGACAGGGGAAATTCTCAAAGTAAAACTTGGAAATTATCTCACTTAGTCCTCATCTTCCTTCCCTCCCTATGTACAAGAAAAATAAATTATGCAAGCTCAACAACTAAAAATTTTGCTATACCTTAGAAAATCTACAGAAGGGGCTGCAGCTGTTTAGGTGATGTCTGGCCCCATAGTTATAAGCTCAAAATTTTTTCCTCCGTGTCTCGGTTCCTGGTGTCAACACAGAAAAGACCACACTCGGCTAAATGGATGATCATATCTTGCAACACTTAGTGTCTGATTGTAATATGTCATTTAAGTGAGACCACCTAAGGCAAAAAAGTGCATGCAGAGCTAATGAATGGTCATTCTTTTTTTGTATTATCCTAGTCTCATTCATTTTTATTGTGTTTAGGGATGGCTGCCTTCTCACGAGTTGGTGTCTTCTTATTTTCTGCCTCTTCTGGGGGACTTTCCTCTGAAGAAATAACTTTTTCCAAACTCCTGAAGCAGAAAGGTTATGCAACAGCTCTAATAGGTAAAATTGCAGACATGCACAGCACTGTTTTCTTTCATTTCAATAAGAAGAACATTAGCTTCCTGTATTGGCTTTAAAAGGCCTGCATTAAGCTTTTCTCCCTCACAGCATAATTAATTTATTTTTCTGGAACTAAGCTGAACACATTCCCATGCCTATGTGAAACACTAGTCAGGTAAGTGTATCTAACTTGTTTTGTTGCAGTCTCATTTTGCAAGGTACTAAAGAAACATAATGAAAACTGAAACTGAAAATTAGTCAAGCTCTTGAAAAGTTTTCAGTGTAAATAGGAGTTTGATTACATCAGAGAGATAATGAGGGATTGATCACAGGGTACCTGTCAGCGCTGTGGTTGTTTTCATTTCACCAGTGTTCAAGTTCCCATAAAGTAAATAACATTGTATCTGGGCTACCATCTTAGTCATCAGACAGAAGTGGGTGTTTCTAGGAATTTTTTCTTATTATTTGGTAGATATTTAATATAAAAATGTATTGTTTTCTCATAATAAGGATAATTCAGACAACTGATCACAGCATAAATATTCAGTGATGGGCAAAAGGAATCATACTAAAATAATATTAAATAGAATTGGAGTTAATATCATAAAAGTATAACATTAAAGATTTCTGAATTTTTTTCTTAATTTGGCCACTGACTTATTCTACTTTGCTTATAGTTTAGAAGACTCTTGTGAAGTTCAAGTTGTATTACATAATGTGTTTCTGTACTGGAATTGTCAGGAAATAGTTGTGCAGAGAACATCATACTGGAATATTACTAAATTAATTTAGATGAAGGATGCACACATTTTTTTTTTTTTTAATTAAACAGAAACTTGCAATTTTGAGAGTAATTTCTGTTTAAAAAAACAGGTTATTTAGCAAGGCTAACATTTCATGCCATGTTCAAAAAATGTCAGTATTATGTAGATAAACCAGTGTCAGTGTTCTAACTAAAAATCCTACTTAGCTATATCCCATCTTATAAAGCATAAAATACCATGATGTCCTGTAAGAATGAAAATAGAAAACCTGAAATTCTTATCAGAAGTTTATTTATTGTAGGTGTATTGGAACCATAGTACAAAAACTCTGTTCATAATTTGTCATGTTCCGTGTGGACTTAATTCCTATTTCTCCATATTCAATTAAAGACTGAGTTTTTTCTGTTTGTACCAAGCACAGTAATACAACTCATTTTCTGGGGCTGACCTAGTTAATGTTCTTTTTTTAACTACTTTTGCTGCAACATGACAGCTTGCCACTTCGATCTCCAGAAGTTATCTCCATGATGCTTAATGAACAATTCTTCCAAGTGGCCTGAATGATAGCTATGAGACCATAAAATGTAATATTACCATATCCTTAGAGTATAATGAGGGTTTCCAAAAATCAAGAAGTGCATTAAAATTACGGATAAAGCATATGTAAATGACAGAAAGAAAAATTATGTAGATTTGAAGACTAGATAGGCAGTCTGATTCACAACCAATCCATTTTATGCTTTTGCTTGTATTCTTACCACATCATATTGGTCTAGATCAGGTAGTCTTTGCTTGGTTCAATCTAACTCAGCAGTTCCCAAACAATTAATTGTCAAATCAAGCACCAGTGATGGATTGGCATAAGGGTAATTTGAAGCCTTTCTCTTCCTCAAGCCTGTAGTGTCATTTCTTTTTTTTTTTTTTCCAATCTCCTCTCTAAGGACATTATTTTTCTTCCCTAGGTGCATTTTTGTTACTTTTTAAAAAATTCTTCTCCTCTGAATATATGCTTCCTTTTTTTTGATATGTCCCAAAATATATTTTGGCTATAAATATACTTTATGTATGCACTTTTCTACCTCATTGTTTTCCCCTGTGACATAAAGAAGGTGACAACCAATAGATATGTCAGGAAAGCACACAATCAGATCTGCAACAAAACAGATGCATAGAATATGTAATATTTCACCAGTGGGAAGAAATGACAATGTTTTGCTGGAAATAGCTATTCATAATGCAAAAATTCTCCTTAAATTTGATAGGTAGTATTTTAACTACTGCTATACTCAATTAAAGTTGAATAAAGGTTAAATTTTTCTTGCTATTGCTATCCTGTGTGCTGTCCAGCTTCCAGATATGTTTAAAATCCACCTGTGCATCTTATCTCCAAAGCTAAAATACTAATTGATAACTGGTACTTATATCTTTCAGAATGAAGTATTGTAATGTTTGGGCACATCACAGTAGTAAGGTGTCCAGTTCGAGATTGACTGAGTATATGGAGTGGAGTTAATACAACAGTTATTCATAAAACAGCTTAAAGTATGTCCATGCTGATACCATACACATATACACATTTATAATTTTTGCTATGTACTTCAAAGAAATTTATTTCCTTAAGAAAATAAAATATTTCTGCTTTCATCTTGCTCCACATCTTGTATCTTGCCATTTATCTGAAAAACACAAAATCATTCCAAAAGAAATATATTGTTATATAAAAATCAGTCTTTGTGTTGTTCCCATTTCCATTATCTGAGGGAAAAATACAGGGAAAACATGGATTTCTGTAGTGTCCTCAGGATTCTGCGTTCTGAAAAATGGAGTTTCAAGTGAAGTTTCTTGGCTCAATAGGACTTGCCTCTCGCTTGCACTTGCCTTTCATTGCCTTGCTTTCGCTCTGCAGAAATCTTAATTGTGGCTGACAGAGAGGGAAAAAAGCCTAAGTCTCAAATTATTATGGTACTCATAATTTACAATTAACAGCATAAATTTCACTCAAAAGCTTGGTAGAATCTGCTGAAATGCTTATGATGCTTGTGTGAAGTGTCCATTCTATGAAGCATCACTTGGCAAAGAGATGAGAGCATTTTGCATTGCTCTCAGATTCAGAAGGGCCCCAGAATCTAAAGCACATTACAGTAATCTGTTCAAGCACTAGCTCAAGGCAGGGGTTATTGTCACAAGGAGTGAAACAAAACATGTATTGTGGACCCAGTCATCCCTTACTTTTTCAGAGTAGTTCAGGATCTATCAAAACCTTCTACCTCCCTAGCCATTTGAGAATGGTAATTGTGTCATTCCGTCACAGCTGCCGATGTAATTTGAACTGGGGCTTCTGTTGCTTTTCCTGATAACCTGATTTCTGCTTTGTTTGGCTTAAGTTGCTTCTCAACAAATCTTTTTCTGAGGCACAAGTTCATCTTGACATTGAACAATTTGTTGTGCTTGCTAAAGCCCTTTTGATAAAAATAGGACCTACATTTCCCCCTATCCTAATTTGTTACTGCAAGGTTTTTCTGTCCTGGCTTGTAGTTGAGATACGGTTAAAAAAACATTACATACCATTATAAGTGAAGGTATGCTTAATTTGTTTGAGTTTCTTTTTCATATTTTCTTACTGAACTATTGTCACTTTGAGATGAACATATAATAGCAAAAAAATTAAAATCAAAGCCTGAAGATCTTTTATGTACATGACTATAAACCTCTGCCTTTAAATCCCTTATTTAACTTGATGACAGTTGTTTCATTCTCCCTTTTTTATGCATTTGGCTTTATGATTTTTCCATTAAGACACTCATCCAAACCTAAGAGAAAAACTGAAGCATTTCTTCTCTAAAATCTGCATCTTTGTGTTCGGGAATGAAAATCATTGTTCCAGCATTTCCTCGCCCTTTATAGCACCATTATAACTTCTGAAATTTCAGTACAATGGTGTGTACTGCTTGTTTTTTAATTGACAATAATTGCCTGATATACAGAAGTTATTTTTAACTTACCACCATCAAGAGACGTATGAGGACAACTGGACTCAGCTAAGCACTCAGATTCAAGATTTCTGCTTTTTCTCAACCTTTGCTAACAGATGAACTTAGGCATATGACATTCTCATCCTATACCTCAGCTCTGTTATTTGTGGAAGAGAAATAAGAACACCCAGATAATTTGCTAAATTTAAAAAAAAGCAGAACTGATCCCCATGTTCACCTTTTTTGGTAGTGCAGTTACCTCCATTTGTCACAGCTGAAGGAAAAAGTGCAGCATGAATATGCTGGTCTGGAGACCCAGGCTGAGATGTTCAGGACTTTTACATCAGGACTCTCTTACAGATGTGTAAAAGCTGGGAAGTTTTGGAAAAGGGGAAAGTTCTGTGTATGCTTTTTTTTTTTCCTGTTTTGCATTTACTGCCATGTCTATTCTGAAGTCTCTAAAACAAATATTTCAAATTTCTCTGGGCTAAGTTATGGGAATGGAGACTTACTGGGTTTGCAGGTTTTCTTGTTTATTTCTTTTACAATCACAACTTCTGAATTATGCTGGTCATGTTTAGATGTTTGATTCAGAAAAATAAATAAAGTTTGGCTCAGCAGTATATAATGTCATTTGTTTTGTTGAGGCCAGCATGATTTTTTTTAAATATTCAGCACATTTTCCTGCTGAGAGCAAAGACCATGGCTCTATCCATAATCTATCTCAATAAGCTTAACTGAATTTGAATTTTTTTTATAATTATGCATTTTGATTCAAATAACAGCTACCAGTTAGGTCTGTTGTGCTAAGCAATGCATAAACATATGGTGAGAGGTTGTACCTGAGTCATAGAATGAATTATCTAGATACTTACCATAATCAGCATGAATATAGATTATATTGGTATAATGCAAATCAGGCTCAGTGGTTTCTTGTGTCAGACAGTGTCCAACATTATTGCAGAATAAGAGTGATTTCATAGTAGGACAAAATGCTGTGAGAAATAGTATTTGACAGCAATTAACTTGTTACTGTTGGTTTTTATTTATATATATGAAATATATAAATACATAATAATCAACTTCACTATATATGTGTGTATTTTGAGGGATATTGGCAAATTCAGAGATTTTGCAATCATTTAAATAATAAATGCTTTAATAATCTCCTTACTCTTGATTTATTTTCTATTTGTTAGTTTTTTTCTTCTTTTGTTTTTTTTTTTTCTTTTTAACTAGTCAAATTATTTGCCAGAAAAAATTCAGAAAAGATATTTTGTAATTCCATATTGGTTCTTCCTCTTCAATCTATAGCTGTTACAAAACAGTATTTTCTCATGACAACTACACTTGTTTAATTTCCAAAGTTAACTGTCTGTTAGGGCTCCATTGCTCTTCAATGACCTGCTAGCCCACTCGGAATTTAATGTTCTTCTGCAGCAACCATGCCAAGCTATTTCTAACCGAGATGAAGAGGCAGACATTAAAAAAAAAAAAAAACTGATGAAGACACAAAGAAAGTTTAAACAGAAAATAGGGATCCACACAATAAATGCTGGGATCAGGGGGATATCAGTCAGATAGTAATGGTTTCATGTTTGAAATAATGCACATTAAAAGTAAGTTTGATGAATTTAACTATAAAAATACTCCCTGTCCTTCTCTCTTTGTAGGAAAGTGGCATCTTGGGATGAACTGTGAAAGCAGTAATGACTTCTGTCACCACCCCCTCAGTCATGGATTTGATTACTTTTATGGCCTTCCTGTGACCAATTTTAGAGACTGCAAACCTGGCCAAGGCAGCGTATTTTTAAAAGGGGTTCAGAAAGGCCTTGTCATGCCGGTCCAAATTGCTGGAATTGCTCTTGTGTCTTTGGCAGTCGCGCAGTACATTGGCCTTCTCAAAGTACCCTTCCAAGCATTGGGTTACTTCTTGTTAATAATCACAATTTCACTTGTGGTTTTGATTTTTTTCTTCTATAATTTTCGACACCTAAACTGCTTTTTAATGAGGGACCATCAGATTATCCAACAGCCACTGTCCTATGAGAACCTTACTCAGAGACTGACGAAAGAAGCCATGCAGTTTATTGGAAGGTAGGTTTCTAACTGTGTTGTAATTTAATGTTGTCATTTCATGATGGCTTCTGAAAATTAGAAAAAATAAAATTGCTGGTGGGCTCAAAGAATATGTCATTGTACATATGATCGTATTTTTTTTCCTTTAAAGGATGACTAAGGTTAATATTTTTGGTAGGAATGACCGTTTGGTTTCCTCCTATCAGGTATGTAATTCTTTTCTCTATAAAAAGGGAAATGTTTATATTTACAAGCCTCAGAATCTTTTTTTTAAACTTTAAACTTTTTTAATTCTAAAGAATTTTATGTAACTTGAAATATGAAAAATCTTTTGTGGGGTGACAATTCTGTGAAAACACAATGCAGAGTCATAATCCATTACTTTTCTGGAATGGGGAAGTGTTCTTATCATTGGGTTGATGCATCATAGGGCAATTTTTTTATGATACTGCCATTCATATGGACAATTTTTTAATATACTGGCATTTTAGATGACTCCACTCTTATGACAGTAATTTTGAAATTATTTGATTTTCAGAAATTAAGGTGCTAGTTTCTGCACCTGGGACGGAATAACCTCAGGCACCAGGACAGGGTGGGAGTGACCTGCTGGAAAGCAGCTCTGTGGAGAAGAACCTGGGGGTGCTGATGGGCAGCATTCTGTCCATGAGCCAGCAATGTGCCCTGGTGGCCAAGAAGACCAGTGGGATCCTGGTGGGCATTAGGAGGAGCATTGCCAGCAGGGAGGTGATCCTGCCCCTCTGCTCAGCCCTGATGAGATCACATCTGGAGTGCTGTGTGCTGTTCTGGGCTCCTCAGGACAAGAGAGACATGGAGCTCCTGGAGCTGGTCCAGCAGAGGGCAATAAAATTGATTAAGGGACTGGAACATCTCTCTTATGAGGAAGGGCTGAGGTGGATGGGCTTGTTCAGCCTCAAAACCAAGGGAGAACCTTGTCACTGTACATAGGTATCTGCAGGGAGGATGTCAAGAGGACAGAGCCAGGCTCTGCTTGGTAATGCCAAGGAATAGGCCAAGAGGCAATGGACAGAAAATGATGCACAGGAAGATGCACAGGAATATTAGGAAGAACTTCTTTACTGTGCAGGTGACAGTGCGTTGGAACAGTTGCCCAGAGAGGTTTTGGAGTCTCCCTCACTGGAGATAGTTAAGAACTGCCTGGGTATAATCCTGTGTCATGTGCTCTAGGATGATCCTCTTGAGCAGGGAGGTTGGACCAGATGATCCCACTGTTGTTCCTTCCAACTTTACCCATTCTGTATTCTGTGATTCTGTGAAACAAACAGGTGTTTTGAAAACAATGTTTTTAATAGCCGTCACATTGGGCCACATAAACATTGGATTTCCGAAACCATTCTAAGTCATGGTTAATTTTTACTATGTGAGTTACTTTGCCCTAATTGTCACCAAAGGGCTCTTAAATGGAATTAAGTCAAATAAGTATGCATTTGTATATTCTAAAATAGAAATCAATATAATTGGAGAAAAAATATTTAATCAATTTAACTTCTGGGAAAAAAAATATGTATATGTATTTTTCTCCACCACTTTGACTAAAGGTGCAGCATTTTTAAAAATATTAAATAAAAGTAAAATCATATTCTAAGATATAGAATTACTCTTATCCTGAATTTCTATTCTACCTCCCTGAATCACTATTCTCTAAAGTATGTAACATTAGTTTCTGTGAATACATGCATATGATGTCATTGCTGGATGAAAATATGCACCAAGAATCTGTGGCTAAATTTTCTAGATTTAATGACTACACAAAGCAGCTACTTCTAGCTGTTAGCAAGAAAAAATGTTTGTCTAAAATCTTGATCTCATATTGCAATTTTTTATCATTTCTAGCCTTATGAATATTTGATGTGGCCATTTCTACACATTATACTAAAAAAAAGAAATTTATAACAAATTTCCTTCAATGCATAAGTCTTCCCAACAATCAACATTCTCATAAGCATTTATAAATTTCCTAAACCATCTTTATTTCCTCTTGGTGATGGGAATAGATATAAACACGCCTTCTCAGATATATTGTAACTAATTTAACAGAGAAGTATTCTGTTATTACAAACACACAAACACACATATTTGAAAATTGTTGAGCAATTACTTGCTTGGTGACCAAGCATCTGGTGATTTCAAAAGACTCTCAAGTATATTAACTATATGTTGGTGTCGCCCTGATTTTTTCAGCCTTCTCTTCTGTTTTACAGTTTCATTTTTTGGGTTCTTTCTCACGGTCTGGTCTGTCAACACAGCCAATGTTATTGTAGTTTCCAAGGAAAGTTTTTCATTCCTGTTCTTAGAGATATGGACAGCTGATGGACAGTTGTCTTGACCAATGGGATGGGGAGAGGTGTCAACCTTCTCCCCCAATCCCTGGCCTTTGTAGAGATACTATATAATGGCGTCAGACTTTTAAATAAAGAAGTTTTAGTTCATGCCTTCTGATCAAAGTGTGAGTGTGTGTTTTGTGTGTGTGTGACGAACTGCGTCATGTTGGTATATTCTTCCATTATTTACAGGTATATAAAATGCCTGTGGTGATACTATTTTGGGTATCTATGAATGTTTCACTGATTTCAATGCCCTGACAATAAATTGTTTGCCTCAAAATAGGTGAGTTCGATATGGAAATCCATGGTAGAAAACTAGTAACTCTGTTAAGTGTATTAATATGTGTAATGTGCACATATGTTACTGTGTAGATTAGTGTTGTTGTTTGACCCCAGTGTTTAGAGCTGGCAAAACAATGTATCATCTAAGTCAGCATAGCTTTCTTGACCCAGCTGGAGGTAAGTGGCTTTACGTCATTTAGACACTTGGCCCCAAATGTCAGTGTAGTTTTCAGACAACAGTGATGTTAAATTGAAGTCAAGGTTAATAGCACATATTCATAATTTACAACAAGCTTTGTTACAGGAGTGCTGCAATTACAGTGAGAATTATAACAAGGAGTCTTCATAGTCAATGCTATATTAGAGAAAATCCAAACATTTTAAAGTATTGAGAAGCAATTAGGGCATTTGAACAATCTTAACTGTGCCCTTTAATGAATCCACATGCAAAGTATATGACCATAAACCTTGCTCCAGGGATATGAGTAATTAGATTAATATTCACTGAACTGATCTGCCCCATGTATTAGTGTGAGTAACAAAATCAGTATTTGCTTTGACACTCTAGGTCTGACATGATAGAGTTCATACCCATCAACTCCAAAGCACCAGTCGACCATTGGTTTTATGATTTAATCTACTGGCTTTGGCCATTTGTAGGTGAATGGTCACCAAGAGGCAACCAAGTTGCAGAAGTGAAGGGGCACAAGGTTTTTGGAAGTCATGGTGCTTGACAGCATTCTTATCATTCCAGTTCTTTCAGCCCTTTAGCCACATATTTGAACACTGAATTTGTCACACAGTCTCCTTTTCTTCAGCTGATACATTAAGTAGCATATTCAGTACACTGTTAATCCTTGTGCACAGTTATACCAGAGTGCAAACAATTCTGAAGTTAAAGAATTCAAGTTTCATCTTACCTGGTTCTGAACACACATTTCATCATCAAACTAAAAATCATCAGATGTCTTTTAATTGGTTAAATATCTTTACAATAAATATATGATGAAGCTCCAATCTTCAACAGCACTGTTATTTCCTGCAAAGCTTTTTATGCTATACTTATATACAATGTATATGAAGATATATAAATTTCCCCATGTTTTATCTATGTAAGTCTATTATACCTGTTGCCTGTATTACCTCCATAAGTTCTTCAGAGTTCAGGTGATGGAGTTCCAGACATTCTCTTTCCTAGCTGTTTGTCAGTCATTTTCAGTTTTGTGACTTCTTACCATGTATAAGCATCAAATTCTTCAGAAGGAATAGGCAAAGAAGGAGAGGTGTTGGGGGTAGACCTTTATGTTAAGGAATGTTTTGCTTATTTAGAGCTTAATGATGGGAGTGATAAGTCTGAGTGTTCATGGATAAGAATCAGGGGATAGGCCAACAAAGTAGACACCATGATGGGAGTATGTTATGGACCACCCAGACAGGAGGAAGAGGAAGACAAGATATTGTATAAGCAGCTGGGAGAAGTCTCACAATTCCTGACCTTTGTTCATGAGGGGGACTTCAGCTTACTGGAGCTGGAAATGCAGTGCAGTGGACAGGAAAGTGTGTGAGTGGTTCTTGGAGTGTATGGAAAACGACTTCCTGACATAGCTGGTGAGTGAAACAACCTGGGAGGGGCCATGCTGCACCTGCTATCTGTGAGCAGAGAAAGACTGGTGGGTGCTATAGTGGCTGGAGACTGTTTAGGCACAGAGATCATAGAATGATGGAGTTTTTGATTCCTAGCAAAATAAGGAGGGGGGTCTTCAGAACTACTACCTCAGAGTGCTGGATGCTGACTTTGGCCTGTGGTTCTATATAATCATTAGAATTTGTATTTTTAAACTCTTATATAAATGTCTTCATAGTGTATAGGTATATGCTGTTGTACTTTGGTCTGGTTTTTGGAGAGGTGGTATTGTATTTTATCTTTCTTAGCCCAGTGCATACATATTACAGTTTTTGTTTGCTCCTTAATAGACTGAAAGATAGCAAATACAAAATTCAGTGCCCAAAAATGGCACTGGAGAAGAATGTATGCAATTACAAGTGTGAGATCTGGTGTGTGGAAACAGGTAGTAGTTTAGCTGCTTACCCTAATTGTAAGTGGGCAAGTCAGCTCTGTGTATGTTAATTCTAATTGCTTTTTCCTGAGAGGAAGTGTGTTTACATGTCATAAACCTATCAGAATGCTCTCTTGGTATTACAATGTATTTGAAAGTCAAATGGATGCTAATTATTTTATGTTAAATTCAATATGGTTGTTGCTCATACGTCTTCAGGATGCCATTCAATGACCAACTGCACAGAAAATCCAATTTTGCAAAATACCAGAGTCCGATTTCTAGCCTGTCAGAAATTAAGAACACAAAAATACCACTCCATGATATAGAATACCTCTCTGAGAAATTTCTATATCTGAGCACGGGTAATAATAATATTTTTTTAAAGTTTAATGAAATCTAGTTTCTGGAAAACAGTATTTAAATACAAGCATGATTGTATTTAAAAGCTGTGCTGAAGGTGTATTTGAAGAACTTTCTTGCCTAGTTTTACCAGTCATAGATGGCATAAGCATAATTTTCAAAATTTTATGATGACAGTTAACAAATTGTAAATTTCTTCTTTATCTATTCTATTTTAGTCCTTGAAACACTGTTGCAACACCTATTCAATTTTTTTGTTACCTACTCTAGGAGACTGTGGTTTAGAGTCTTCATATATCACAAGGTCTTAAGATCTAACAGTTATCATGTGGTACTGAAGTTACAGTTCTCAAATCAAGTGTTTTTATGAATACTATGAGAATATTCCTTATAGTTTACAGCAAAATAAAAACTATAAAGAAGAGTTTGTTTCTCTCTATACATATAATGTGCCTGTATATTAAAAAATGTAACTTATAAGCTGTAGCAACTCTACTGGATCTTCATGCCTTTTCTCTCAGACCTCTGACTGTGCCTTTTGAACAAGAGGGCAAAAGGAAGAAGATGTGGGTTCATATAGGGCTTTACTAAATCTTTAGATCATTTAAGAATGATTAGGACCTCACTAGTTCTACAATGAGCAGCAGACTGAATGGTCAATGGAACACTTCTGAAACAGAAGTAGATCTGTATAGTGGATTCCAAAGCTTTGTGGATGAGAGGGAGTTTAATTTGTACTAGATGATAAATTTCTTTTTTTTTTCTCCATGCTTACAGAAATGTTCTTTAGGAGGGAGAGAAAAAAAGTTATATACAAAGCTAATAAAAACATATGTGAATTGTTTACCTTAAGTATTTAAAGGAAGCAATGAAGGCATGAAATTGGAAAAGTAGAAGTATCTTGTCTATTGGCATGGAAGAATTATTTCAAAAACGCAGATATAGTAGTAACAAATCCTACTTTTATTATCTACTAGAAAGAGTCAGATTTCCTATATATTTACATTTCCCCCCCCTCATTCTGTTACATTTTCAACACCTTTTCTGGTTCTGGTAAGTTATCTCCCAGTGGTCTGGAGTTCTCTTTCTAATTTTGAAAAAACCTGAAAATATGACATCTGTGTTTGAAGGTGTGTATTTGTAAAGAGCAGGACAGAAGCATTCATTCATGGATTCATTCAGAATAACAAGAATTTTAGCTCTGTTAGGAGTCCAAATAAAGCAGTCTGGCATGTTGAACAGTCCTGCTTTGATACAACTAAGCCTAAAATTTGGCTTTTCCTACTGCAGGAACAAGAACGTTTTATGAGGTTCATTCATCCAGTCCTATCACAAAGAGCACTGTCTTACTGGTGATCTAATCTGGATGTAAAGGAGGCATACATGGGGAATAAGCACTAATGATTTTATCCATTGGGGGGATACTGAATAAGATGAACTTTCTTAGTAGAAGGCAAATTACAGGAAAGGAAATGTTATGTTTCTGTCTGCTTGTGTTGACACACTGTTGCTACACCTAGAGTGCTGCATCTAGGTGTGAGGTGCTCAGCACAAGAGAGATGTGGACCTCTTACAGTGGGTCCAGAGGAGGATCAAGAACATGATC
This sequence comes from Donacobius atricapilla, assembly GCA_013397315.1. NCBI lineage: Eukaryota > Metazoa > Chordata > Aves > Passeriformes > Mimidae > Donacobius > Donacobius atricapilla. The sequence goes on from WBMY01012339.1 coordinate 231,760, forward strand.
AATGGGATGAAACTCCTTTCCTGTATGGACAGGCTGAAAAAGCTGAAGTTGTTCAGCATGGAGAAGAGAAGGCTCCAGAGAAACCTCACTGCAGCCTTCCAGTGCCTTGAGGGGGCTTATAAAAAGGGGGGAGAGGGAATTTTTATAAGACAGATAGTGAGAGGTGGTAGTTTTAAACTGAAAGTGGGACAGACTTAGGTTTATGGAAAAATCTGCAACTTGGAGGGTGGTGAAGCACTGGAACAGGTAGAGGGGTTGTAGATTCCCCATCCCTGGAAGTATTCAAGGATTACCTGCTGGTCGTGCTGGTTTTGGTGAAGCCCTTCATACAGTTGGCTTTATGGGCTGCAAGTCCATATTTTGTCAGCTAATGTGGAGCTTCATGTCAACCAACACCCCCAAATCCTTCTCAGATCTGCTCTCAATCCATTCTTCATCCAGCCTGCATTTGTGCTTGGGATTGACATGACTCAGGTGCAGGCCTTTGCACTTGGCCTTGTTGATCTTCATTAAGTTCTCATGGGCCAAACTCTCGAGTTTGTCCAGGGGCCTCTGGGTGGTGTTCCTTCTTTGCAATGTGTCAACTGTGCCACTCAAGTGCACAGAAAAGCAAACAATTGCCCAAGGAGTTTTCAAAGCAGCAAGCATTTGGAGCAGATTTACAGGAAAAAAGTTAAAAGATTTGCATTTGAAGCACAAATTCAGATTAGTTTTAATTGCTCTCTCACCCACTTTAAACCTGTGTTTTGCAGCTCAAGCCTGAGCTGAATCCTTGAGTAGTATAAATGCACCTCACAATAATAAAGAAGAAGCTGACACTTTGCAATGCAGAGGAGTCACCAGCAATGTGATGCTTTAAAATGTTTTCAAGATCCATTAAAAACACCTTGAAGAATATATTATGTCAGATATATGTAATCTCTTTAGCTACTTGATAAATTGAAAAAATTGTGTGACTTGTGAGGATAAAAAATCTCAAATCTTTTGAAACGGAGATTCTCTGTGTTTGGGCTGTGTAAAAGACAGTGGGAAATCATTTTTGAAAGGAGCTGTTTTTGAAGTGGTTCAGGAGTTAAGCTGTTATTGTCAAATTTCTGTCCTGCGTACTAGCTGGTATTGTCATTCCATTTTCAAGGTCAGAGTAAAGGTATTCAGTTAAACACTCAAAGTGTTTTGGTAGGAGATAAATAGCTGCCTCTGATCTTTTATAGGATATTAATTGGTGAGACACGTCTCCACCTGACAGCAAGCTGTCAATCAAAAGCTGTCAATTTTAGTAGGAATAAAGGGAATGATGTAGTACCCTTCCATATCAATCGTTGATTTGATGACTCTTTGTGAAATTTAGATCTTTCTGTGAGTTTAGCAAACAACAAACAAAACAAACTTGAATTATTACATCTTGGAAATAACATTTGTAATGGAAGCTTTTAGCAAAGCAAGTAGGCAGTTACAAGAATGCAGTGTCTCTATGGCATTAGAACAAGGGAGTTTGCATGAAAACTAAATTTAGCCTGCAGTGTTAAAAGTATAAAGTAATTTTTTGTGGTGTTTTACCCTAGAATTTGTATATTAATCTCAATTCAATGAACTGTGTTTAAGGAAAAAGTCAACAATAATCCCAGTCACTAAAAAAATGCAAGTTGTAAAACAAAAATCATCTGCCTTGCCGTAGAGTTCTCTAGTGAAAGGTCAGTATTACATATATATATATATATATATATATATATACATTAAATATGTAACTTCAAAGTATACCTATTTTTTTACTTCAATTGATGATATTTTCAATCTTCTTAATTGACTCAGGGATCTCCTATTATTTGTTGCTACAGTTGTGAAAAGTTCTCACTTATATGACCTTTCAAATTGCAACAAACAACTTTGTGGAAAGTGTATCTTTTATGAAAAACCTTGTCTTAAATTTTTTGGATCAATACTTTATATTAATAAGATAATACAGGACTGATGCACACATGTTTGTAAGAGAATTAATTTTTTTTTCTATCAATTTTCCACTTGAAGAATGTTGTATTTCTTCTAGGTTTCCTAAAAAAAAGATTTTTTTTTTTTTTTATGAGAAAGAAAACCCTATCAGAAACACATATATCAAGTGAGTAATATGCATAAAATTTTCTCGGTTTGTGGTTTTCTACTGCTGTATATGCCAGCAGAAAAGAGCTTTAACCATGCAACTTGTGAAAAAACAGATCCAACCAAGAAGAGAGGAAAAATGGATCATAAATATACTAGATTAAACTTAAGTATTTTTCTTTAAGAGGAAAATATGGATATCAGATTAATCTCTTCTACTAAAAGACTGTGTTTTCAAGTTCTAAATTTTAGGATTTTTTGTTAATTTTAAAGAAATGTTTTTTATAAGCATGCATGTATGGGCCTCCCCTCTTTAAAGGATGGATGAGCCAACTGCTTGAAGAAATACATGGTCTCCCTTGGATGTTGATGTGAATCACAGATATTATCCACCACAACTTGGTGAGGCAAAATATGATAAATAAAACTAAAAGTAGTCTGCAATTAGCCGTGTGCTTTAAGGTGAGATCCAAACAAGTTTTGTGGGCACTGCTTTTGTGGTTCAGCTGAGATTTACAATATGCATAATGTACTGCAAGTGCTGGTAGAGCATGTAGCAGTAAATTTGGCTAGTACGGCACAAGTTTAAGTAAAGTAGTATACATAATGTATAAGGAGAAGTACTTGTTTGAGCTGTGCTTTCACAGCCTGCTGGAATTGATCATAAATATCGTGTTGACAGATCACATGAACAGGAAAATTTACAGAGTCTATATCTTGCGCTCTTTCTTTTGTGTCTGTTTAGGAAGTAGACAGAAGACAATGAGACTGTTCATTACATTGAGAAGAAAAATTTTTTATATTAGTATGACTTTGAGGTTATCTAGAGTCAGATGCATACACATACAGAGCTTTAAAAGAAAAGAGATTTGGTCACATACCTTAGTCCAGAATAAAGACCCAGATCCCCATAACAGTTTAGTTGATCATCTTCCACATGACTTTGTGAGGAAGGAAGCTATGTTTCACATAGATATGTAGTGCTGAGGGTATGTTTTTGGACTGCAATTGTATTCAGATTTTTAAAAATATACTTGTAAAATGAGGAGAGGGGTTTGTATTCAGAAACTTTTAGATTCCTAGTTTTAAACAAGTCCTTTTTCAATATATATATAGCAAATAGTATTTAGATAGATTTTATAATTTTTTTTTGCTTTCAATTCAGTAAAAGAGTGGCATTTTTAATGGGTGTGTGTTTATTCAGAATTACCCTGTAATCAATTACAGTATTCTTTTTCACTGTTTTTTGTTTTGTTTTGATGTTTTTTTGTTTGTGGGGGGATAAGGAGCCTTTTTTTTTTTTTTTTAAAGAACTATCCTGAAGAAAGAGTTATTTGTAGAAATCTTATTATAAAATATACTAAAGGTTCATGGTTTTGGTTTGTTTTGTTTTCCAGGAACACTGGTACACCATTTCTTCTTGTCATCTCTTATCTTCATGTCCATACTGCTCTATATGCTTCAGAAAATTTCAAAGGAAAGAGCAGGCATGGTCTATATGGTGATGCAGTGGAGGAAATGGACTGGAGTGTAGGTATGTTTACATGTGCTTCTAACAGCAGTGGACGGAATTCATGATGACTTGTGTTCATGTTCACCAAATTGAGACCAGCAATTATGTCTACAGTAGATCTGTTCTACTTGTCCTTTATACTAAGGGGAAAGAAACAGTCATTTAGAAAGCACAATAATCTGAGCTTTTGCAATATCTACTTTATTGCCAAACTTATTGTATCCTACACAAGCCCATTCCCTTCGACTGTGAAGATGGTCTATACAGCATGGACTTAGCAGAGATAAGGACATCTAACTGAGCACTTTTGAAGCTTAGTAGTTAAATCCAACTCTCTGAGCTTCTGAGTGCATCTGGCCTATTCAGATTATCCTTATAAAACAATATATTTATTTTAAAAGTGACCTTATGATATCAGGATCAAAATATTTTCAAATGAAGCGTATAATATGCATCGTTGGAAAAACAAATTTGCTAACTATTTCAGTGAGTTCTCTGAATTACTGAAATTACTAAGGTAAGGTCCACTTCTTTTTATGAAGAATAGTCAAAAACAGGCTTCCTGTATCTCTAGATGTATTAAAGTGTTTCTCTGATTCCAGAGATAATCACTTGTGAAAATAAGTAACAGTTCATATTTGTAAGTAATCATATGGTAGAATAGCAGCATTATAAGTGTTAAAGGTGACTTTATGGTCCTTCTTCCTGTATACCTCAAGTTGCTTCTCTTCTCAGTACAAGTCAGTGCAAATTGGCTTTCTTCAAGAAAACTTTCTGACTAAATAGCTATAAACAGATATTTAGCTTTGGTGCCTACATAAATTTTGCCAGCACGTGCAGTTAAACATGTATTCTTTGCATGTTTTGCATCAAGAAGTCTATTTGCAGAAACACTGGGCAAAAGGCAGCACAACATGCTTAGTGATTTATAATATACTTATTGCAGTATTTACAGGAATGGGGAAAACTGTTGTGGGAAACTGTGATGTGCTTAGGAAATGTTTTCAATGTAGGAGATAACAGAACAATACTTTTTTGTAAATCAGTTTTCATAAAGAGAGAGCAGGTTTTGTTTTATTCCAGTTCTATCAACTCTGAGTCTTTACCATGTCCATGAGTAGCCACCAGCATTTGGTCAGTTGAGCACTTGGATTAGATAAAAGAATGCATGTGTTATAATTTCTGTTTGCATCCACATTGTAGCACTCTACTGGGCAGTAGCTGGTTTTACTGTCTGTGTTTGATTTCCTGTTTCTTTTTCTGTTGTGCAATATTTAGCTTATTCCAACCTAATTGGTTATTTGCCACTGCCATTACGTTTTGCTGTTTCCTTGCTTCCCCAGAGAGTGTCTCTAGGGTTTAAACAGCAAGCTGGAAAGCAGGGTAGCTGACATGCTTCTGTTTCAGGCTATTTATGATGCAGAGGTGGTAACAGATTGACAAACACTGCTCTTTTCCAGAATGACCTCAGGCTCTTAGGAGATGTGTCAAATAAACCAATTGTAGGACACATACATGCGATTTAAAAAGCTTGGGATAAATCAGAGATACAAATTTAATGGTGATAATATAGGAAAATAGTACAAATTTGGAGGAGAAACACAAGATTCCTCATGTATTGTCCTGGTCATTGCAGGAGCATCAGGGACAGGAGAGCTGGCTTAATCAGGAAACAGATCAACAACTGTCATTTACTGGTATTAAAGTAAGATTTTTTTCTCAGTTGGGATCTGATTACTCAGTTTTTCTTATGTCTTGTAAGATTTTGCTGATGAGAGATGGCATATTTGCTCCTGGATGTAGAAAATGTGTTTAATTCCTCTGCTACTTTTTACTCCATTATTAGCCTGATGAAAAAGAAAGTTATGGCTGTCATTTTCAAATGAATCTGGAGGAATATTATAGCTTTTCTTTTTTTCAGTTGAAGGGAGTACATACTTCCATTAACCTTCACTGAAAAGTCCAGTCTTAATGCATCAGCTGTGTCAGAGAAAGTAGATTGATTCACTGCTGATGTCAGTAACCAGTATGTTCTTGGAAATGCCTCTGAAGATGCTACAGTAGAAAAAAATTTTAAAAAATTGTCTAGAAATGATGAAAAAGTGAATACTGTGAGCTTTTCAAAAATGGAGGTTTTCTCATTCACTTGACAGAAAATAGTATTTATGGATAGATTAATGTAAAAGCAGTAAGAAAAAAAATAGCCCAGATATAACAATATGCTGCAAAACATCTAAGTAAAGACAGCACAGCATATGAAAAAAACATGAGCATGTTGAAAACTACATTAGAGAACAACATCAGAAATCTTTGAGCTTTGGTAGGGAAAATGCACCAACTTTAACTGTGTTCTAGAAGAAATTCAATGTTTTCTGCTGACTGAGACATGTTGTGGAAGACCCTAGTGGATGACTTAAAAAAAATGGGGTAGAAAAGAGTGGAAGTTGCAAGTAGAAGTACTGCCAAGTACCAGTGATGACAAAGACATAAAGATTGAACAATGAAATCCAGCGGGAACATTATTCCTCGTGTGAGAGATCAGATGGAATCAGAAAGACTTTAGGTACCATTTTCAAGAGAGAAAGCAAAAGCTTTTCTTGTAAGATGGAAAAGTCCACTCAAGACTCAGAATTCTAAATACAAAATGGTTCCCTTTTCATTTGTTCATTTATTGAGAATCAATACCAAATTGGACAATTATTCAATTGTAAGGCAATCATCATACTAGGAGGAGAAAAGCCCAAAAGACACATGAATAAAATACTTCTTTGAATATTTAATGTTTGTGACTTGTTAAACCAATACTGAAGAGTATGATTACAATCCACGTCAAAAATTCAAAATACAAAGCCTGTTGATAAGCTTTGGGTCTATGTATGTCTATTGTTTTTTCATACTGACGCCTGTATAACAGAATTCAGTGTTGAGAGCATTCGCAGTTATAATGTCACTGCATGTGACATGCCTTAGAGAATTATTCTCTGGCTAATAACATTATTTTCTTTCAATGTAGGTTAAGCACCTTATTAATACTATTAATTATAATTCATATGAGAGCAGAAAAAATCTTACAGTTTAAAAATGGAAAAAGAAATGATGAATGAATCAATGAATGCACTATCATCCTTTGCTTCCTTCCTCTATTCCCTTTTTTCATTCCTTCTTTCCTGATTGAGTATTGGAAGAAAAATGGATATGTTCAGAAATTGTTTTTGATGTAAATTGCATTACATTAATTTAATCCAAAACAGATCACTGCAAAGAGTTTTGGAGCCCCCTGTAGAATTGCATGCAAGCTGTGTGAAGACACACTAATCCTTTTGCAAATGGCTGGTTATTATTCTGTTAGCAATAGCAGAACTATGTATTAGGTCCTCTTCCTTTCTAGGATAATCCCAACTGAAAGGCTTAGATGTAAAAAAAATCTCAGAAATAGTCATGCACAGGCTAGGTAACTGTAAAGTGGGGGCCTTGTCTGGGTGTCTTTATTGTATAAATGCCCTGAAAGCTGAAAAAACTTCACAGACTCTCTTCCATGATCTTTTGACCGGTCTTAGGATGAAGTTATTACAAGAAAATATTACAGTCATCTGATGGAAAGGAAAGGAAAGGAAAGGAAAGGAAAGGAAAGGAAAGGAAAGGAAAGGAATCTTACATGTAAATTTTATTTGAAATGTCTTAAGAAGTTTTATAGAATTTTATAGGAAGAGTATAGCTCAATATGCTCCCAGTACCAGAGGGATAGAGAGCAACTGAACAGTGTCCGGCAAAGGGTTATAGGAGAGACTAGAGCATTTTCTAAGAGAAAAACCTGGGAGAGCTGGTACTGGGGCCCTATTCTGCCTGGAGAGTATCTTATTGACCTATATAAGTACCTGAAGGAAGGGTGCAAAGGGAATGAGCCCAGGCTCTTCTCTTTCCCAGTGGCAAGAAGAACTGGGCACAAATTGAAACATATGAGGTTTCCTCTGAACATCAAGGGAAACTTTTTTACTCCGGGGATGATCACACACTAACACAGGTTGCCACAGAAGTGGTGGAGTCTGGAGATGGTCCAAGGCTCCAAGTGGCCTATTTAAGCATCAGGCTTGGCAAGGTAGCTTCCAGAGGGCCCTTCCAACATCTTTCATTCTCCGATTCTGTGAGATGCTGGAGAAAACAAAAAAAGAGTCTGTTCACTGGAGTCAAATCATATTTGAAACAAAATCAAATGCAACCTTTGAAAGTCAGTGTAGAGGAACAAAGGAACTCTAAAACAAACAGAAGCAAGATGCTGTCATGATACTTTCCTCTTATGCTTCTCTCTAATGTTACCCCACCTGGAGTAATGCATTCACATTCAGAGGAAAGCCACAGAAATGTTCAGAGGTCTAGAAACATTTTTCTCTGAAGAAAGGCTGGAAGAGCTGAGGTTCTTTAGCTTGGGGAGCTGCGATTGTTTAGCCTGGGAAGGGAAAGGTTCCAGGGTTATTGCTGCCTTTCAAAATATAAAGGGGGCCTATAAAAAAGATGGAGAGGGACTTGTTTCCCATGTCTGTACTGACAAGACAAGGGGCAATGGTTTTAAACTGAAAGAGGGCAGGTTTAGGTTAGCTATTAGAAAGTAATTGTTTGTAAAGAGGGCAGTGAGACACTGGACCAGGTTGCCCAGAGAAGCTGTGGGTGTCCTACCACTGGCAGTGTTCAGGGTCAGATTGTACAGGGCTCTGAGCAACGTGGCAGGGAGATTGGAATAGATGATCTTTGAAGGTGCCTTCCAACCCAAACCACTTAGTGATTCTCTACTACTGTAGTGATTGACAAATTTTGAGGATGCTAATGATATCTTGAGTACCTTTTCCTTACAAGGAAATAATAACCCATAACATTTTTTTTAACTAAAAGTAACTATGTAATTAAACCTTAGATATCTGAAGAAATTGAACCTTACATGAGGATCATTTATGACTTGTTGAAGCATTTGGAATACTCTGCAACACAACTGTCTGGGGTGACATGTAGCCTATACTGAAATACAGCAAGGCAGATGTAAAGTATACTTCACTGAGAAAGGGCAGCTGGGGTACAATCTAGTAGGACTAACTGAAAGTCAGACCACTTTTCAACTGTTTTTCTTTGATTCCACTGTTATCATTATTAAGAATTGTCTATAAATACATGTCTGCACACAGAACTTTCAAAGGGGAAGAGAAGGGTATAAACTCCACCAAGCTAGCTCCAGACTTTTGTGAAAAACATCTAATTTATTTATTCTCTAATGAGATTTCCTAGTGTTGTTGAAGAGATTATATCAGCAATATGTTCAGGATTAAGCTATGGCTCCTAATCTCTTTATCACCCAATTGTGAGATGATGAGAACTAGATCCTTACATACATTTTATCTGATGAATTTGTGCATGTTTGAATAGTTAATATGCTAAGTATGTGAACTTGATCACGTCCTCTACTTTTAATCTTTATTCTACTATGGAATGATATAAATGAAGTGTCTTAAGTGAAAACCATTCCAAGTTAATATAAACTATTTTTAATGACCCCTGTGGTATCTTGTTCTGTTTTAGTAATAGATGTACCACCACTTCATTAATAGATGAAAATAATACTTTCAGAAACAAAACAAAAGTTACTTTGGAAAACGTAAAATATTTAGGAGACAGAAAACTGAGTTATGCCCAAAAGACTCATAGGAATTCTTGCTCTGATTAAAGTAACATAGTCTAACACATTCACAAATCAAAGAGAAAAAGGAATATTTTTTTCACATTTTAAAGTAATTGTTTTAAACTTACAATCCTTTAAGCTCCTAAAGTTGACTTATTATTTTTAATTACATAGTAATTAAAATTTAATCTTAATATTTATTTCAAGCTATTCTGGCCTGAACTTACATTCCTAGAGGTTGGGTGTTTGGGGTTTTGCGGGGGATTTATGAGGTTTTTTAATGTTCTTTCCAATACTGAACAGTAACTATCTTCCTTCTGGTAAACAGCACAGTATTACTAAATTTAATCAGAAATCAATATTTCTTCTTTTACATGTAATTGTTAGTGGTTGTTATTTTGAATTCTCGTGTCTTTGTATCACTTTGCAGTGTTTGTATACTTCGAACCTCTATTTAGAAACCTATTCTTTAAAGAACAACCTAAAAATGTACCACAGATCTTCTGAGAATTCTGAATTATACTAAAAATCAAAATAATCATTATTAATAATGTGAGAAGAAAAGGGAAAAAAATCCTGTTGTTTTGAGAAAAAAATGAATGAGCTATCCTTAATTTTATTTTTTTTTCCAAGAAAAAATCCTGCACACCAAGGTAAGCCTAATTTATCATAGCTTTTCACCTCAATTGTAACAGTGCAACATCAATTTAAAAGATAGAGCAGAATGATGCCACATGATCAGAAGCAGCAGATAGGCACTGACCTTATTCAGTTACTATGCATCTGACATAATGCTGGCTGAACCTAAAAACTTAAGAAAAGAATTTAAAATCTGGAGATGGATGCCTGATGCTGATAGTGCATTCCTTGACCTTGTCTTTCTGAATGTATACTGGTCTATGTCTCAAATCTGTAAGGTTTAATATTAGGCTGGTTTTCTTATCCTAAAAGATGTTCAGCCAGCACCTCTGAGGAAGAAGGTATTCAGCCAATACAAGTACTCTGTGACTAGGATAGAATTTTCCCATCGTCTTGTCATTCTGTTCGTATTGTAGCATTAAGAGACTGTTTCTTCAGCTAAGACAGTAATTAAGTTTTTGAAGCACATTCACTCTTTAGGTCACATCTGGGAAAATTGTCAATGTGGGTGCAGATTAAAAGCATTTGTGGTTCTGCCTTTTATGATATGGATGCTTTCCAGTTACAATCTGCTCTAAAACCCAAACCCATTTCATTTCACTTAGCAGCAATGACTTTCAGTCATAACTGAATGGGACCAAATTTAAGAGGTGACTAGGTGATGAAAGACTCCTGTTTCCACTATGATAAGCCTCCTGATCTACCTAATCCTCCTTAAGTACAGTTTCCTTTTTTTGTATCACATCTTTGTATACAGCAAAGCTCCTTCTCAGAACATTATTTACAAGATTACAAGGCACATCTTAAGTGGCCGTTTCTGTAGCACTTTTTAATCAGTCATGTTCAAATACTGTCTTAGTACTCCATGACAGAAAAATTCAGGGTAATGTAGTTTTTGGTGATAGTGCTGTGTGGTTCAAAATTTGCTGCCAGCTGCTTAAGGAGTTTCATTTGCATTTGATATTGCAGAAGTTAAATTGTCAGCACAATGTGTGATAGGGCACTGTGCATTTTTCTGTACAAAAATATAATCATGTAATGTTCAAAAATGTAAAGGCTTTCTGTTAATTATGAAGCTCTTAAGATTCGGTCTAATACAAAACCAGTGACATGACATCTAACATTATGTTAGATCAAAATGCTGTAATCAGTGAAAAAAAAATAGCATTACTCTTAGACAAGCTAATTTCCATTAATAAGAGAAAGCTCAAAGCTTGTTTTAGGTAAACTAGAAATAAGTGAGAATCCTGATGACTCCAAGCCATGAGGATAAATCCAGTCAAGGACGATAGGAAGTTGTCTAATGAAATGTACAACCAACCTTTGGTTTAGCCTTTACCTCTGAAGTTTAATTTTACACATAGATGATATGGTTGGATTTTGCTCCTTGCTTAAGGTGAGTAGGGAAAACCATTGTCAGTGAGATTAAGAACACAACAAAGATTTAAGCTGAAATTGACCTACAGGAATACAGGTCAATATGGACACAGGTCTGACTATGAATACTCAGATAAAGGTTGCAATAAGGAAACAAAATAGGGCTAAATTTATTTAAATTGTAGATAATCTCCAAACTACAGACTGGAAAAACAATTTTAAGGAAGATGCTAAAGGTTTTGCTAATTGAGTGCCTTTGCATAGCAGCCTTTTTAGCACAGATACTGTGAAGCTTTTAAGAAAAATTACATTAGCACTGTGCTAGGAAAACTCCACGGGAATTTAGTAAGTCCATCATCCAGAGCAAGGGTTTAGGATGATAGACGTTACTTGCTTTGGCCGAAGTGTTACTGTTGTCAACCTTTAACCTTCAGTCCCAAATTAGGAACATGACTTTTGCCATCCTTTTTCTTCAATAGTTGGACATTTGAAAGCATTTTTGTGTGTAGGTATTAATAGAGGTTATAATCATGGTTTTGTAATGTCACTGTGCTAGTAGGAGAAGGATGTTGCTGGTAGTAGTGGCATATCTATGAAAGCAGCCTAAACATGAAACTAAGGAACAGAGAAACTGAGAATGCCAAGGATTTTTAATCTGAGTGTTTGAACTTCTCATCCATGCCTCTTCCTTGTACCTGCAGATTGTTTTGTAGTGGATTACCCAGTACCTTAACATAGCTGATACAGCCCATAAATGCATACAAAGGTGCAGAAGGCGCAAGTGAACATTGTAAGACTATGAAGTCAAGGACTCAAAGATAGGGAAAAATCATTCTTCCTATGCTTGTGTCTTGTAGTACAGTTTTTTAACATGTGCTTACATGCCATTTCTTTTCCCATTGGAATCCTATCTCCTCATCACGGAGTGCCTTCTTAATGAGCAGCTTCTCAACAGTAGGTGTATTCCTCATTGTTAAATATGAATTCTCATGTTTTATTTAACACATACTATTGAAGTTCTGTTTTGAAGACAGACTCTTTGACATCTCTCATCTTTTCTGTGTCAGTACTTTGCTACAGTGTATAACAGATTTGCAAATAAGCATTTTCAAAAAGCCTTTGTAAGATAGGGGAACCTCATTAATCTGTTTCCCAGAAGAAAAACTGAGACACAGAGATGATGTTCAGTTTTACCTACTGAGATATAACTTTGTCGCTAGTCATCCACTAATCCAGATGTGGATCTATAGTAAAGCATTAGGACTTTAATTCAGCTGGCAAGGAATTTGGGAAGGGGGAAAGATAAGTAGTTTTTTTCACGGTCTTGATCCATGTTGGATGCTGGAAATTGTTAGAATGTGCACCTGGACTGAAGAACTCAGGTTTTCTTCTGGTCCTGGTGATTAAGTGGTATTTTTAAAGGATAATGAAATATCTTTTCCAATATATGAACTATAATGATATGAACAGTTTCTGTGATGACTTCCAGCCTTTTACCACTTTTTCATAGCTGGCTGCATATCAATTAGCTGTAGAAAAAAACCCCAAAACTGATCATGTGCATTTCAGTTTCAGTGATGATACTGAGAATAATAGAGATTGGTTTAAAATAATCCATTATATTCTTTGGAGAGAGACATGAAACTTTTTCATGCTTCTTTTGAAATGCATGTTAATTGTTTTGAGACTGTGCTGCTTAAAAAAAGGTGAGCTAATTCTGAGTGAAAGCAATAATCATACAATAAAGCTTATGACAATATCGATTCTGTATTATTCATCAACAGACTTGTTCCTATTAGTGAATTTCCATGCAGAATTTCATACTGCTGAATCACAAGGCTCAAATTACAGGTGGTAGTAAGCTCTTATTCATGAGGTTTGTAGAACTGCCTTTTTTTTTTACTCTGGCTGCTAATTTTTCAATGGTACATTTGACTGGTAAAACAACCACACAGTATAATAGGAAGGGTGGTAATACTACTAAAGATCATTATTTTTCTAAAACCCAGTTATTTATATTGTATTAAAGAAAGCTTTTTATTGCTTTCTGTATAATAAAGAAATAAAATCATGTGATGAATAATGAATTTTTTAGGGCTAGGGGAAGCAGTAGAGTAATGATGCAGTAATTAGTGAAAGGCAGACTGGTAAAGTCATAATTTTGCTCTACAGCTTTTTCCCTCACTATTTGATTGTAAAAAAAAAGGCATTTCTTTTTCAATTTAGGATGCTGTTTAAGAAAAACTGAAACTGAATCTTTATTTCTCTGTCCTATCATTCTTTTTTAATACTCATGTTTGTGGGGTAGGGGTTGTGTGTTTCCTAGTATACTCAAGTTATTTTTTACTAGTTCAAATACATTCTTTTTGTTTCTGCTTTCTTTTGACTTTGTATACACATTTCTATTTTTAAATCATTCTTTCTTCCTACCCATGAAAATTCCTTTATAACATTTCCTTATGAAGAGCACATTTCAGTAACCCTGAGAACACTGAACTGATTTTTTATTACAGTAGTAAGCTCAATATCCAAAGGAACACCTGACCCCTAAGGGCTGAGTTGCTTACTTGGGATGAGCAAAAAAAACCTCCATGATAATCAAATTCTTGCCTTAGACCAGCATGAAGTTATATTCCACAGCTTTAGTGGATCTTGCAGCCTTATGATTCCACAAAGAGGGGAGGCAGAGCATCCTTCTCTCCCTCACCTCATTTTTTTCTAGCCAGCTTCCAGAGAAAATAGAAGGAAGGAGAAAGAGGAGAAGAGAAGAATCTTCCTTTTCAAAAGACAAGTGCCCTTTTAACAAACTACTAGATGGACTCATCTATAGTGCAACACTTATTTTACCTACAATTATGTGTGACTAACTTAGGTCTTTCAGTTTACATGGTTTTATAGTACTGCTGCCTTTTCACTGTTGTGAAGGTAAAGGATTTTGGCACTTTGGGCTCTTGTATCTCAGTGGTTGAGATAGTTGTGGGTTAGAAATCAAGCTTACTTTCATTTCTTATTTAGAGTAGCTTTTAAAAACAAAGCAGGAAACAAGAAATAATACAAATGTAACGGTATTTTAATCTTAAAGAAAAGAATGGCCTAGCCCAGAAAAGCACTCTAAACTTTTTCTTCCTGTGGATCCAAAGATAACTGAATGCCAGATGTTTGAAAGAAATTAATAGCTCAGGATGCCTCATTATTTCTAGTAAAGTCAAGTAAGATATTAGTTGTGCCTATGTATAGTATTTCAATATAAAGTATCGCTGTGTAAAAGGTGGCAAAGTGCTTCTAATCGAGAGTTCAGTTGATTTTGACCTCACAAAATCACAAAGCATACATGAAGGAAGTAATAAGTGAATACTTTTTAATTTATTTGTTTCTAATTCAAACACATATAATTTATCCTTTCCATTTGGCATGAGTCAACACTGTGAATTTGCAGCCCAGAAAGCCAACCATGTCCTATACTGCCTCTAAAGCAGCTTGGCCAGCAGGGCAAGGGTGGTGAATCTGCCCCACTACTCTGAACTTGGTAGATCCCACCTGGAGTGCTGCATCCAGCACAAGAAAGATGTGGGGACTCTCAAAGCTGGCCTAGAGGAGGTTGGTGAAGATGAGCAGAGGGCTGGAGCACCTCTCCTATGAAGGCAGCCTGAGAGAGCTCCATTGAGAAAGACCCTGGGGAAGAGAAAGCTCTAGGGAGACTATATAAAGGATAATAAATTATAAGAAAGACTGGAGAAAGACTTGATGCCAGTACTTGTAGTGATAGGCAAGGGACACAAGTTTTAAGCAGCAAAAAAGAAAAGAAAAAAAAAATCCTAAAACCTTTCTACAGGACATAGCCTAAATATTCTTGCCTATTTAGAGCTGAGGTAGTCAAGCTCCATATCCCAAATTTTTCAGTCCAACTTTTGTATGATTCTGCTGCAGTTTGCCAGTCTTCTTGTGCAATAACCCCCAGGTGCTGCTCGTAAAAAAAATAGATGCCCTAGATAAAGAGAGCTTTGAGGACTTTCTTGGCAAAAAATACTAGACAATAATTTCACATTTAACTCTCAGAATGTAAACTGATTTTTGATGAGATATCTAATTACTTCCCTTGTTATATAATAATTTTTGAAATTCATGGTAAAATAGTAGAAAATAATTGTTTTAAATAGGAGGAACCGGTATAATAAATATATTATCAGGAAATGTATGCAAATACTCTATACTGAATATACTACCATATATATTTGTTGACTCTTGATAATGATAGAGTCATTTCCTGGGTATAGCCAGCCATAATTTTCCAGTGCCTTCTAGAGCAGAAATCTATTTGCTGGATTGTACTTCTCTCTGCATGAGATACTGAAACACCAGTGTATTACAGAGCTATTCATGTGAAATGTGAAGATTCCAAATATTTCCTGTTCAAAGACATCTTTTTATATACAAATTCTTAAATTTGATTTTATAAGTTCAGAAATTATATAGTTCATAAAAACATAAATTAAGAGGGAGGAACTAAATCTCTACCTGCCTGTGTATCCATAGGAATAATGCTGTTATAAATATAGTGCTAAGTAAGAAATGTGCTGCTTGGGGCCTTCAAGTGGTTATTTGCCACCTGTTCTTTGGAGAGTTTACCTTGGCAAAAATTCCTCTCTTCCCCAAATAATGTCTAATTACAGTAAGACTAATTTTTCCATGTATCTATGTAAATATTTCAGCTGATCTCTGATGTTTTTTGAATGATCTTCCCTCATCTCACATTTAATCTTCAGATTTATCCTAAAAAACACATCTCACTGTGATCCTTATATGCAAGGCAGAGCCCTTTCAGAATTCTGCCTTACCTTAACACAGAAAAAAAATATATTGGTCCGTTTTTGTAACTTCTCATTACAAACAAAATGACACATAGAATTCATAGTGTTAAACCTTTGTAAACTCAGATTAATTATTAATTTCACATGTAACAAACTCATTTTATTGTTTGATTATTATATGAGTGAAAATTAGAGAAAAGGAAAAAAAAAAGAGCCTAATGATCTCAGGGCCCTCTCTGATCTCATGACTCCACCATGTCTTAGGGGCATCAAACACATCTTGGCCTAAGCAGAGTCCTCAAGTATTTCCAAACCAATTTAAAACAAGAATGGCATATTTCTCTTTCCGGGCCTCAGACCAGAAAAAGGCAGATTTTCTTTTTCTTCCTCATAGGTAGCCACTGTGCTACTGAATACTACTCTAAAACTTCAACAAAAAACTCTTTTTTTAAGAGGCTGTGAATAGTTTTTCAAGAGTACTTAGATGAATTAAGGAATCAAAGTGCCATTTCATGAGATGGTGAGTAATCTTTGTGAGCTAGTAATCTATCATCAATGAAGATGGCTGAAAAATGATTTGCCTTCCCTTCAGAAAGGATCCTCTGGAATTTAAGTGAGCCTATATTTGTCATGTTTAACACACGTACATATACCAGGGGAAAAAAGTGCCAAATCATAATTTGTGGATCTCAGTGTATTTTGTTGTATTTTTTTTTCCTAAATTCTGAATGTCATCTAGAGAAGACTAATAGATTCTACATCATTAGTGGAAAAGTCCCTTAAGACAATTTTTGTAGTCAGGTTTGCTTTCTTATTGGTAGCAACAGTGTCTATACAGAGATTCATTATCAAGTAACATGTTTTGGAGATGGTGATTTCACAGTAGGCTTTGAGTGTCTAGTAGCACTTGGACACAAAAGTTAGAGAAGTAGGTGAATTAACAAGTGTACATGATGATCCTCAAGGAGAAAAAAAGATGTATTGGGAGTGAGTTAATGTGCGCCTACTCTCATGTTAGATTAGATTTGCACAATTAAAATCAGAAAACCAGGAAATTAAATTTGAGATTTCATGATAAATATACTTCAGTCTTGATAAAACTCCTCTTAACTATATGGCATGTAATTTATAGCAAGTGTTTAGAACCTGCTTCCAAATTCAACAAAGATTAAAAAATTTGGCTGCTGAAAGACAATAAACTTACGCTCTGATGTCAGCCAATTTTTCACAGTTTGAATTTTACTTAATAAAAGTTATAGAAATGAAATAAACAACTGACTTGGAAGTTTTTAGAAAAGTGCAGAAGATTAAAATGGGGGGTTAAATGTTTTTCCCTACCGTAAATTATTTATAATTCTTCATACATTAATCTGGTAAAATGTTGTCATTATGCATTTGGTTCTAGGACCATATACATATTCGGTTGTAAACTTAGTCTGACATTAATGTTGTAAGCTTTGTTTAAATGTTTAAAGCTTTGAAGTCATAGGGAGGAGTCTATTTTATCACACCCCATTTATGCAATCAGCATATATTGGAATGATCAAATACCTGAGGCCTTAAATTCACCTGACAGTCTAATTCAAACTTGAATAGTATCCCTCAGTTGTCACTACAGTTTGCCAAGGTCACACCTAAAGAAATCTGTTTCATAATTTGGAAGAAAACATGGGAGACCTCAAAGTGGGAAATGAGACAATGTCTTTTTCATTATTCATCTTAGTTGTGTGCGTGAAATGGCATCTTGTATATGTGCAGAATGAAGATGAGAATTTACATGAAAAGTTGTCACAGCTGTCATGCAAATGCAATGGACCCATGGACCCTCCTAAAATTGCATCACCATCTCTCATATTTCAGCATTTTAAACAGGCTAAAAAATCAAGATTTACATTAGAAATCCATGGATTTATGTTCAACAGATGTAAGGTCTAAAAGTAAATTTCAAGCATTGCATTTATTAGCTAATTTAAATACTAATAAGGAAATAGCCACTGATTAGTTCTAGTTTTTGACGTGTAATAATCCATCATTAGTGCTGCAGTATGGGAAACTTTTCCATCCCGCACTGTCTCTATTGCTTCTATACTTGCAGGTCTTCAGACATGTTAACTCTGTGCTTAAATATGCACGTGTATTTATATGTATCTAAAGTATCATTCCAAATTTCATATTTAAAGAATAACTGAACCCTTATGAAAAAGAAAAATAAGAGATGTGGTACTCATGTTCAGGAAAAACCTTATGCATAAGTCAAAATTTGCTTGATTTATTCAAAGCTGCTAAGCAGTGTGTGTACCTAATCTGCTATTCACTATGCTGAAAATTTATCCTGAGGGTCTGAAAGACACATTATACTTATAAAACTGTACAAACAGTCATAAGTGAGTTGCAAGTTTACAGCTACATGGCAATCCGAATCCAAACGAAAAGCAAGTTCACACTGATAGCTTAGCTGACTCCACACCAAAGTTGCCTTGTTTTCTGTTTAAAGACTACTCTTTTCTAAGCACTTCCACTTGTCCCACTCTGAGTCTTGGGGAATCTACCAGAAAAGTGTTTGGTGTTCTACAGGTTATCAGGACCTAAGAACTTCTTATCTACTTTCTAGTGGTAGGCAGTTATATTTGGGGCAATAACCTTACCTTACTTCATATTGAAAAAACTCAGAATTTTGGGGTCAAATTCTTCCATTAAGTGAGCTCCATGTGAAAATCTGTACTTTTTGCTTTGTGTACACTGTATGTAAATCCCACCCTCAAGGTATCTACAGCGTGCACAGCTGGAGCTGGATTGTGCCTACACTAGACTTTCAGTGGAGGGTTCATAAATCCTGCCATGTTTAAAGCTGTCAACAGTGGCAGGTCTGAACTGTCTTCTGAGCTGGAAAAAGACTGTCAGCACAGCAGAAGAGACAAGAGAAACCCACTTCAGACCAGCTCTACTGTGGGTTCCTGACTGAATGCCCATCAGTAACGTGAGTGCCTTAGTTGCATTCCCAGAATTCGTCCTTGAATTTAGACTTTGAAAGAAATTCAGGTCACAAAATCTAAGAGGGCTTTGCTATGGAAACATAAATATATTAACTGTCCATGATTTGATTTCCTGTAAGTATGCATTCCTGTTACAAATTAAAACACTAATATAGATGTGTTTTTTCAGAACCAGATGCTACTTTTTGGCAGATTTTCCTGTTGACCTTGAAGATCCCACTAACGTATCATAGCAGGAGCCTAGCACATTTGAGACTCCAGCTTTATACTTTTGGAGAAAAATTCATTTTATGGATTGTTTCTGTGGTGTAACTTTAGAAATAGTGCAGTAGTACTGATTCAAGGCCTTGTACTGAATGTACATGCTATGTTCTTTCTGCAGGAACCTTATACCTTTTGTAATTAGTCATGCATCTATTTTCTGTTCTAGCCAAAGAATTGTGCTGCCTAGTATTCACTCTCACTTTTGAGGTTCATATGCTAATATCCTCCGTATGAGAATCACTTGTCTTCTTAGGTGGATGTATTCTGTTGACTGACTAGATAATGTGCCATAGCATATCCTAATGCTTTGTCCCAGAATTTCCACTCTACAGTGGTTGTGTTGTAGCTCTGAATGTTAAACAAGTTACTTGCAGAGTTTATGTACTGTTCACCATATGTGCAGCCACTTCTTATGTTGCTGTCAATGGTTTTATTATTTTTCGTCTTTACTTTAAGTGTTGCACTCAATGACTAGGTCTGAAAGTGATAATTACTTCCCCACTACAGAGACAAACTGATTTACATATTTATCAAAGGGAAACTGGATGGCTCTGAGCATACCACAGGAACATCTGCATATTTATAACCTGAAATAGTCAAAAGTTAAAATTAAGATAAGGTTGTCTTGATCTTAGTTATAAGCTTGTTTTAATACAAAGGTTTTAGTCAGTGGCTTTTGTAATCAGATCAGTGCATTAGAGTGAAGTATCTTTTCTTCATCACAGAAAATCAGCTTAGAGACTAAAATGATTGTTAGCCTGTGAATGATGGTATGCAGAGCTGCAACATTAAATTTTCATAAGGTGAAAATCTTAGCCTTTGAGCCTTGAAGAGATGATTAACTGTGGAAAAACCTTAAACTGCTGTAGCAGAAAGGGGTTCCCAAGAGGCTTACTATGTAGTAAACCTATGGGTATATAGTTGAAAGGTATCAATATATTTTCTGGTAAAAATGTGGGTTTCCAAATACTTAAGCATGTAACATTAATTTGTAGGATTTTATGCATATATTCAAAGGCTTGCCATTCACAGAGGTGAATGCCTGGAGCTGACTACAAATTGTGATGCTGGTTAATGATGCTATTCAAAACCAAACATGAGCAGTAGTAGCAAGTTCTGAACAGCAAATAAAAACAATAAAATCCCAACAATAATCAAACTACTTCTTCTAGGCAGTGATATGATGGCTTATTTTCCCAGGCTGATCTATTGGAATCTTTTTTCAATAATTGTCTCAAGCTCGCTGTAAGTTTCTGGGTACAATGGAGGCATGTGAAAGTTTACTGGAGTTGGAAGAGAGTGTTATATTAACAGGAATTTCCTTTACTGTCAACTGTCTTTTCCTCAGAGAGATCCTTAACCATCATTCTGAAACATATTTTGTCTTTGAATCTGGCAAACTGCTTTAAAGCTTTCCTCACAACTAGAGAGACTGTTTTTTTCTAAAGCCTAGATTACACAGAGGTATTCTGTTTCCTCCAGCTTTTTATTCACAATTTCAGCAATACTCTAAATTATTTTTGAATTATTACAAATAATATTTCTTTCCTATTGACTTGAAATGACAGTTAAACTAATTTTTGAATAAAATGCATTCTTTCATATGCTTTCCTGACTAAACCTTTGAACACTTTTCCAAATCACTAACACGTTTGTAAACACATTATTGTATTTCAGTGTTTGTACCTTGTTTACAATTGAATAGTCATTTTTTATAAGCCCTCTCTCTTCATGTAGATACATACAGTAGGAGCTTTACATGAGTCAAAACTCAGTAATTACAATCCTCATTAGCAAGGCTGGTTGAGCTACCATTCAGGCTGTGCTGGAGAAGCTGAATAGCAGCATGGCGCTGTGTTTCCTTCCAAAGAACTGAGTCAATTGCTCTTCTCACTTTCACATGGCTATCACTCCACTGAAGTTGGCATTTTCACATTCAGAATGAAACAATTTATAATTTTACACAGCTTGAAGCAAGAGTGGAGAGCAGAATATAGAGAGCACTCCTCAGTATATTTCACAAGAAGTTTCATTTAAATTTTGGAACACTGATGTGCTAATTAAAACAAGCAAAGAAAGAAAGAAAAATGTCCAACGATGTAACGCCTTTGTCTGCTAAAATGTTAGTCACCTACATTGCAGAATACATTCCTATAATGGCAGTGGTAGGAGTTGCTTGATCTGAAATTCTAGTTGCTAAATAGCTGCAGAAATTATAGAGCTCCATCAGCTAGATTGATTTTGATATTCAGAAATGTTGTCTTTCCAAATATGTTCTGTTTAAATCAGAAAAAAAATAACTGTTACCATCCACATAGATCAGTACAGCAGTTAATTTTTCAGAATGTGGCTTTCAAGCAAGGAATTTTAATTTAAACTCTTTTCATTTTTATTGATAATTTCCTACTCTGAGGATAGTAGGCTATAGTTGCTTGAGCAAAGCCATGGTTTTCCCAATGTTTTGACCTATTCATCCTACAGTTTCATATTCTGTATAAACCCTTGACATCCAAAAATTCTATTGAAATTTGTATTGCTTTCTGAAGCATGCAATGGAGCTCACAGGGGACACAAAGCCAGCTGAAGCCCCATTCTTCTAACTCAAAAGTACATGACGTACGATGTATTTCCAATCATATTTTATGGGTGAAGCAATACAATTTTACCATCATCTCTTATGCAGACATCATTTATCTGTTCACCACACTCATTAAAGTGTGTTGCTCATGGAGTTGTGTGACTAACACTTTGGCTACAATTCATCTTACTGTCCTTGATGTCTAATATGAAAGCATTTAATTTTCAGTTATTTGCCTATCTTCTCTTTTCTTAGTCAACAGGTAAAAAAGGTCTTTTTGCGGCTGTGATTCACCTCTTCCAAGGCAGCTGAAATAGTTGCCATTGCCTGGTAATATTTGTACATCAACTTTAACTTAACACTAGAGTCCCTGAAATATACAGAATTAGTGAGAGTGAGGCAGTTAAAATTACCAAAAAAAAATTAAATATATATATAAGAAAACAGTAAAAGAAGTGTTTGTCTTCATAATAGTATTTACTTCAAAAATTCGTAAAGTATTGGATATGAAAGATAACTATCCACAGACATCCACAATGCATTCTTTGCATTTTTCTGCACTGGTTACCTTTTAGAAATACTGGTAAGTGAATATATTTCCTGTGTTAACAGGAGTCACATCATTCAAATGCACTTAAACGTGGCTTATCTCCTGGTAGCACACACTTTGCTGTTCATTTAGTTTTCATTCTAGTAGGTGCCAGTGTTCAGTATCAAAATGGAAATGGAAGGTTTGCTTGTGAGTGTGTTGTGACTGCCATACTCTGACAATACTGTTTTGTATTTCCACTATAAGTCCATCTATATTGAAAAATGTTGCTGCTAAGATAAATTGTCATTTTAGCATTCATTAATTAAACCTAAGGTAAGCATTTTAAACCTCTGCTTTTAAAAACCCTTTTGAAGGAAATGGAAGTTTTACCATTGAGTTCAACAAGTTTTGAATGAGAATTTCTGTGCATTTTATATGGCTGAGTTTTTTTCTAAAATGAGAAGCATTTGAGTGTCAGAATTTTATCATTTTTTTTCAGAGCAAGTCAAGTTACTCAACCTCATTAGAAAAGTCATTATAATGTCTTACATTTGATTTTAATATTAATTTTTAATATTAAGTTTGATTATCTGTGATAGCGAAACATTTTTCGTTGCTGCTCATATCTTCCCAAATTAGTTAGGAAATCAAAGTGGCCATTACTGAATGGTTGCCAATGCCTTTGATCACCAGAGATCATTCAGTGTTATGTACTGAGTGCTATTCTCATTTTATGTTCATTTTGTTTTATATACAAGATTAATTTGAAAGTTCAATTTCATCATGGAACATGACATATGTAAAAAAAATATCATTGTGCACATCACTGCACATGCATTTCTTTGCCCAATGCTATTTATTATTACTGTCATTGTATCATAAAATCATAGCTTGATGTAGGTTGGGAGGGAATTCTGGAGGTCATGTGGCTGAATACCTACACATAATTTCCTAATTTATACTGTACTTTTTTATCATCATTGACACATTTCCAAGCGATACTGGAATCACTTAGCAAGTACCTTCTCCAAACAATTTCAGAAGCTAATGGGAAATTGCTTCTTTCTTTTCTGGCACTAAGTCCACCTTATGCAGCAAGCGCATGGTTTGTCAGATGGATCTGCATGATTTTCCCTCAACCCACCAACTTTAAAATGTCAGCTTTTGTAACAGATTTTCTCAGCTCTGTTGGGAAATTTCAACTCCCACGAGGCTTCAAATTTACATAAACAAATTCTCCTACTCTTACATTTCTTCTTTGCTCTACTTTACAAACAAGACCAACAGGTATCTACTTAAATTTAGTGGCTTTAATCATGACCCAGTCATTTGAAAAATTAAGACAGCCAGCCTTTTAAAAAGACAGTTTTAGAATGTTATAACGTTAAGAGGCAACTAGCAATAGTAGCAATAGAGAAATGTTATTACTCCTTATCCAGAAAAAGAGCATAGCAACAGAAACTGATCTGAAAACCAAGCAGAAGGCTCTGTATTTCAAAGTTCTTATCTCATCTTCTTTGACAAAATAATTGGGCATCAGATGGTGAATTAATTCTTAGTGGACAGGTTAGCAAATCAAAATTAACATTCAAATTAGACCATTCTAGGATGCTTAAGTAAAAGAATAAAGATGAAATGGTTGTGAAGACAGAATTATCTTTATATGTTCTGAGATCCCTAAAGGACAGGTTCATTGTGAGGCTGATGTGAAGAATTATATTCTTAAGCTTTGGTCATTTTCCAGGACCAGTAATTTTAGATTTGTAATCAGTATAAAATTCACTGGAGCGAGTTACAGAGAGCAGCTTCACTCTCATTCATACAGAAACAAGCTTTAAAGAATTCAGTCTAAATAGGTTTCAGTGTAATTTTTCAACTGCAAGGCCCTTCACAGTGCCAAAGTAGTGTGAGGTGCCCTTTGTGAAAATGAAACATGAATCCAGGCTGCCTAAGAGGTACAAAACATATCCCTGTGGATACTTCTGTTAAATGTGTGCACCTGGATGTGTTTATTACCTTGCACAGTTTGAGTTTAGTTGACATTTTTCTATATGATGAGATATTGAGGACTAATTATTAGGTTTGATAATGAAACAACACATACTCCAAAGGTGCTGCATACATTCTCTTACTTTTTTTGTTTTTGTCTTACTCAAACACACTGAGATTTTTGCTATGATACCTCTATAGGTTGCTAGGCAGCAAGGCTTTACCCCCAAACTGTGAGATCTACTCTGCATGCTGAGACTCTTTTCTAAGTGTTATTGAATATCCTCAGTGGCTTGAATCTTCTTGCTAAGGGATTTCCTTGATTGAGAGCAACTGCTTCCAAAAGTCACTTGCTCTCTGTGGATTAGCCCTTTTCTCTGATGTGCACAAATCCTCTCATATTGTACTTCAAGAAACCCTGCAGCAACTGAGTCATAGTCCCGATTGCTACGAGCCTTTTGTGGTTGTGTGCTGCTCCTACTGTGTGCTGCATGTGCCAATTGCTGTGTAAAAGAGAGTTTATGTGAAAAATGATCTCAAAAAGGCATAAGGACAAAAATATTTATATATGCCAAGGCTAATGAAAAAGTCATTTAAAGTCCCCAGTGTCCAGAGGAGGGTAACAAGGCTGGCAAGGGGCTTGGAATACAAACCCTGTGAGGAATGACTGAGGGAGCTGGGGTTGTTTAGCCTGGAGAAAAGGAGACTCAGAGGTGACCTTATCACTCTGTACTTCCTCAAAGGTGGTTGTAGTCAGATGGGGGTTGGTCTCATTTTCAAGGCAACAGCTGACAGAACAAGAGGACACACTCTTAAGCTGCACCAGGGCAAGTTTAGATTAGACATCAGAAAAAAATTCTTCACTGAAAAAATGATTGGGCTCTGAAATTGTCTGGCCAGGGAGATGGTGGAGTTACCATCCTTGATCGTATTTTAAAAAAGACTGGACATAGCATTCAGTGCCGTGGTTTAGTTGATGAGGAAGTGTTAGGTTAGGTGAAAAGTTGGACTTGATGATCTCAAAGATCTTTTCCAGCCTATTTTATTCTATGATTCTTAAAGTTGTCCTTTGTTTCTTTTTTCTTCCCCCCCCCCTTTTTTTTTTTTTTCACCTAGGGCAAATTCTGGATGTGCTAGCAAAGCATAATCTGAGTGACAAAACTCTTGTATACTTTACGTCTGACCAAGGGGCTCATGTTGAAGAAATCTCCAGTACTGGAGAAGTCCATGGAGGATACAATGGCATATATAAAGGTGAATATTCTCTGATTGTTCTTGAAAGAAATGATGCAAGAAAAAAGCATATCCTTGGGTTTATACCAAAACTGTAATGTACTGTGTGGCCAAGGTCAAAATTTTTGATCTAATCAAAATAAAGTAAGAATGTTTGTTTTTATTCTTTTTAATGAAATTCAATTAGTCTTGTCTCTTTATGAGAGATTACTTTCTTTTCATTCTTTTACTAGGTAGAGGCTGTGTAATTTGTTTTCCTCTCATATTTCAGGGGTCAAGATCAAATAAATCCTGCAAATTTCAGAAAATCATTCACTCAACTTGAAACATTTAGTTTCAAGTTTTGTGTTGTTTTTTTTGGGAGGGTTTTTTGTGTTTTTTTTTTTGGGTGGTTTTTTTTTTTGTTTTTTTTTGTGGGGGGGGGGGGGTTGTGTGTGTGTGTGTTTCTTTTATTTTGTTTTGGTTTGTTTTTTAATATATAGTATCACAGAACTACAAAATCTCATAGTAGTGGAGCCTGGAAGGCATCTTCCAAGGTCTGCAGTCCTAGCCCCTGCAGAGCATGGTCAACTGTAGCATGTTGCTCAGGATTGTATCCATCCAAGTTACGAAAATCCCCAGTGATGGAAGTTTCGTGGCCTCCTTGGGCAACTTTCTGTAGTGTTTGATCACACCCACCATAAAAAACCCACTTTTTCATATGTTTAAAGAGTTTTTGCCCATTGCCTTTTGTCTGTCAGCGGCCCCCCAC
Organism: Donacobius atricapilla; assembly: GCA_013397315.1. Lineage (NCBI taxonomy): Eukaryota > Metazoa > Chordata > Aves > Passeriformes > Mimidae > Donacobius > Donacobius atricapilla. The sequence goes on from WBMY01012339.1 coordinate 258,193, forward strand.
TGAAAAGAGTCTGGCTCTGTCCTCTTTACTCAGGTAAATCCATGTAATCCCTACAGATGCATATGATCCTGCTAAACATTTTCTTCTCCAGGAAGAACATCTCTCTCAGCCTCTCCTCATATATTGAATGCTCCACCTGCTTAATCATCCATCTCCTTCCTTTGAACTCATTCCAGCATGCCCATGTGCCTTGTGCTGGGGAGTTCTGTACTTGGACCCAGTGTTCCAGGTAGGTCTCACCAGTGCTGAGCAGAGAACAGGACTTGCCAGAGGCATTCTTCCTCACAAAGCTCAGAGTGACATTGTCCTTCCTTGCCAGAAGGGCACATTGCTGGCTCATGTTCAGCTGGTTGCTCACTAGAACCCTCCAGTTCCTCTCTGCAGATCTGCTTTCCAGTCAGTTACTCCCCAGAGTTTGCTTTGCTAGAGGTTACTGCTGTGAAGATGGAGGACTTGATATATCCTTTGCTGAACTTAATGGGGTTCATTTTGGGTTCCTTTGGTTCCATTTCTCCATCAAAGTCCCTTTGGATGGTAACACAACCTTCCGCTCTTGCCAGATTTATGTCACCAGCAAAACTTCAAAAAGGAAAAATATCAGGCATATAGAGTAAGAAATAACCATACAGAGAGGTTTTTAAGCAAGAGGACCCCCAAGTTTTTAGTCAGTAGGTATCTGTCTGAGAAATGACCCTTATATTTTAAGAGAGCTTCAAAGGAAATGCTACACATGAAAAAAAAGGGATGCCAAAGTTATGAGGTCTATCAGATGGGTCCCCTTGGGCTAACACCAGAGTGAAATGTATGTTGAACATTAGCACACAGGCCTTGCATAGTGATTTAAGTAATTAAGGAACCATATGGTTACATATCTGTAGCCGTAGGCACAGCCTGAGGTGTTTTAGAAGCTCTAAAAAATATTTGCCTTCTAGAGTGCCAGACATAAGGTACAGGATAAATGATAAGGGAGGAAAAAATACTCTTGGAAATATATCTTCTTGAGGAACTTCGATTAAATGGAGTCTTGTCTCTAAAGCCTTGCAAAATTTTGTATTCGTACTTACACTGCAGAAAAAAACTTGAAATAGATCTTTCCTGGATTAAGAAAAAAATCTGATTGATAGGTTTAGTTGGGTAGTAATGGGGCTTCTTTTTTTAAAAAAGGAAAAAATGTGTGGTTTGCAGTTAACACCTGTGCTGTACTGACAAATGGGTTAGAAAATAATCACAATGTAAGAAAATTATTATTTGATGAGATACATTCTTAAAAAAAACCTAAAAGAAATTAAAAGATCCATGAAATCAGTTGAATATACTTTTAACTTTTTAAAATACAATAAATTCTGCTTTATATTCCACTCCCTCCATCTCAAAATCATTCCTTAATTTAACAGGTATATTATGCTTAATTTTCAAAAGGACTTAAGTAGAAATGATCAATTAATTGCATAACTAGCAATTTTCATAGATAGGAATTTATTCATATTAAAAGTCATGTGTGACGTCTCTGGCAGAGTTAATGAGTACCAGACCTGTGAAGCCCCAAGACTCAAGAACTGATAGAGCACTGTGCCTAAAAAAGCAAAAGGACAATCTTTATGCTGCTTGTGCTTATGTGTGCACACACCAGGAATTTGCTTCCCGTGGTGTGTAGTGTAAAAACCAGTGAAACATAAACATCCTTTCTCCCTCCCTGTCTCTGCTAGTCAATCTCCACTACTTATCTTTTTGTGTCTGAGTGCTGTATGAATGCAAATATGAATCAAGCCACTTAACCCTGTTGTCAGAACTGAAGCAGTATGCTCAGCAATAATTGGTTCTGCCCTAAAATCAAAAACTCTCAACCGATCTCCACAGCTCTAACTCACTAATTTCTCTTGATACCTAGCCAAATAAGCACCAATAATAAAATTTAAGAGGGGTTTGGAGAGTTAAGCTAGTGCTGCAAAACTCGATGCAAAAAGGGGTAATTGCTGCTTGAAGGTTTTATTACTCTGGATTCTAACTACAGAACAGTTCCCCATAAATTTGGATAGCCCTTGAAATTAGAAACCAGAGCTAACATAGTCTTCAACCAATTGCTGTCATACACAGTCTGATCTATTTCTGCAGTATGCCTTTTCAGAAGATACTATATAGTAATACTGAAGTGATGGATCAAAATCTCTTTCCAGTGGCCTTTTTCTGATGGTTGGTTATCAGTATCTGTGTAGCAAATATAATCCCCAAGAAGATCTTAATCTTAGACAGTATGACCTTGGTTCAAGATGTGAATCTTGACAATTTAGATTCTACAAAGATTCTTAACATTAATTATATAAATTTTTATCATATAAAGATGAATTTCCACTTTGAGTCTTTCAAGAGTCTGAGCATAGCCTCTATCACTTGTCCATGAGAACACAGTGCTTTCATTTACTATTTTGAAATGGGACGGTTTCAAATTTCATGGAACATCTTGAAGTTTAATAACATTTATTCACTGATATAGCATAAAGAAGGGAAAAGTTTTAAATCTTCCCTAGCTTAGTTTTGTTTTGTGTACTTTTACAGTGCTCTTCACAGCGGCAAAATTCAGAAGATAGTTGTTTCTTCCATCTCTCTTATGATTTTTTTGATGAGTTTTTACTTGTCTGTAATTTCTTGTCAATTTCCTATGTGAATTACTTCTCTTCCAAAACTGAAGTAAATATACTAAAACAGTAAGGGGCTTAACACCGTGTAGCATCAAGGTACCTTACTATTGTTTTGGGGTATTTTTGTAAAGGGTCACAGACTGTTTGTTTTCTCTTTTTGTTTCCTGACTGTTAGATTTTGATTCATGAAAATCCTTTGTCTCCTAACCCATGATTAACGTTCCAGTAACTTTTCCTGAAGGTCTTTGTCAAAGATCTTTCAAAGGTTTAAGTCTAGATATAGCTTCTAAAACAAAAAATAGTGGCTATTTTACTAAGAATTTCTTTGCAACAACTGAAGGCCTTCTTACCTGAGCTCATGAAGTACTCCTTGGATTTGAACAATACACTATTAATATTTTAATTAAATTAAAAATAATAACAGTTTAATTAATACATTTATATTAACAATTTTATATTGAAATAAGGAAAGTAATAGGTGTAACTGAAGTATCTCCTTAAAACTTTCTATGTAATTTTTCCAGGGGGTTTTTTTTCAGTTCTGTAATATTTGTTTGTTGAAAGTATAGAACATTAGGGTATTGCCTGTTTATATGGTTTCCAGGATATCTGACTACTTCTTAGGCGTTTTTCACTAGCTGCCTCACTGAAGCGTGTCCATTTGACCTAATCACCATAGCTTTCCTTTAGGAGCAGACATGAGGTTAGTTTTTCCAAATAGTTTGGATTTCTACTTTCAAATAAAATGAGTAGAATAAATGCATGAATATAATTTCCTCTATATTAACAAGATGTAGAAGATGGCTAATTGAAAGGAAACCATTATATTCTTCTTTGGTACCCTAAGATTGTGAATTGAAATATTTTGTGGTAATTTCTATTTAGCTTCTTAGTGAGTAATTTCTTGAATTAGCTTCAGTGTGTTATAAAAATATATATCTATATACATATATATGCATAATTTATGGCAGTAAATGATGAAGACAATAAGAACTTTTCTCTACACTTTCTCTCACAATAGTATTTCACTGGTACATATGCAAACAGTACAAGTCCTCCCTCGCTATCACTTGTTGACGTGTCCCATTTTGTCACATACAGGATTTTCTGTTCAATCTCCTTACATCTTACTGGTTTTTGGATATGTACATTTAGCCTGTACCTCAGACCTGCATTAGAAACAGTTTTTCTTTGTGCTTATGAGGCACTTAGCATGATACAGACACTTGGCTACTGTCATGCTGCCAGAGTGGGTCATGAGTTCTGCTGCTAAGGGAAGTGGAACCAAACACTCTTAAAGTCAAACTGTGTGAAAAACATTCATTTTAAGTGTTTTGTGCCTTAGAAGTAGGTATTATCATAGTTACTTGTTAATATAAGTAAAAAATAATAATTAATGTTTCTTAAGGATTTAGACCCTGATTTTTTAAAAATCTACCGCAGGTCTGTGAGAAAAGAAACAAGAAATTAATAACCAGTATTTTTTTTTTAATTTATTACTGTAAAACAAGTTTATATACTGCAGTGATAAATTAGTTCAGCAGGGTTTCTTGAAGCTGTTAGTAAACCTTTTCCTTCTGGTAAGCCACAAAGAAATCAAGTTGACCATTACTTTGACCCCAGGAATCATGCTGTGGCATATCTAGTGATATTTGTTGGAGTTTACTTTTGACTTGAAAGAAAGCAGTAGTTGACCTTTTTTGCAAATGTCCTGTATTTTTGTATTCTCCCTGAAGTGATCCAGATTTTTAAATAATCGACCCATCTTGTAATTTTGACTGAAACAAAAATTATCTTCAGAGATCACTTCATTTGATTGGAAGAGATATTATTAGATGAGAGACATCCAAATGAGCCCTGTCTATTCCATTCACCTGACCAAGAATAGCTCAGATTAAAAATTAACAAAAATAGTACATGAAACAAGTTAAAAATCAGTACAATAAAGAATAAACTTGTTATTGAAAACAAATTGTTGTTCAACCATTTTATAAAGTAAGCAATAGTAATAATCACTCTTGATTGTTGATATTTGTGACATAAAGTCTAAGCTAGATAGGTAGAATAATTAATATCTTTGTGTTTCTCTATTATTCAAGAGAATAAATTGGGTTTGGAAGCTTTGGTTTTAGAGGACTATATGAAGGAAAGGGTAATATGGTTATAATCCAGGTGATTTAAGGAAGTTATTTAAAATAGTTTTCATCATTCATCATTCAGAATGTTAATAGTGATTTACTGCAGAGTTCTCCTTTATATATCATCCTTTGTAAAAACTCTGTTGCCAGAGTTAAGTAATAGCAGCCAATTTAAAGCCAGAGGGGGGAAAAAAAAGATATATTCTTTTAGCTTAGATTTGAAATGAGGTTAAAATGGAAATTTGACATCATGTTTTGGATGACTGCAGAGAGTTATGTCTGTATTTTTCCTGCTCCTGCAGAGTTTTCAGGAAAGGTGAATGTAGGCTGTTGTTCAATATAACACTGAAAGGTGCAACTAGTCAGAAAGCAGAGATAGCTAAGCAGGAAAATACAGCCTGGTGTGTTTTGTGCTGTTTTAAAAACATTTTTTGAAGAATTTAAGAGAATAAAAATAACACAAAGGTAGGTCGTGTAGTGTTTGCAAGGCATACAGGCAACTAGGTTGCAGACTTTTCTATGTTTCTATGTTGTCAAGTCTGAGCAAAATACAAAACTAATGAGCCGGGTCATTAAATATCTAGATATTTTGTTTCAAAATAATGATATTTTTAGATTTTTTTTAATTTTATTAGCTCTTTAGATGTTTGTTGCATGTTTCAAGCAACTTTGATTTATTTTTGTCTTTAAAGAAAAAAGAATGCAGGTATCTTGTACAAAGTTTAACGGCTAGTTTTAAAGATGATCAATGTCCAGGGATTTGTAATCATGTAATAGCATAAAGCGCGTGCAGTCACTAGGCACAATCCTAATAAAAATGAACACCACATAAGCAGAGATAATAGAAGACAGTCCTCTGCAATGACCTGTAAATCCTGCCCTGATTCCCTGCTATTCCCAGTCTCCAGAGATGTACAAAAAATTATGCTCCAATTAGCCTTTTGAAAGGAAAACAGCAGTCACTTCTTCATAGACGTAAGTGAGGAGAAAGCCCTGCTGTGGAATCCATTTTGCTTTTTCTACCTTACAGCAGGGCATCAGAGTTTGTGGAGTGTTCCTTTGTGCTTGGGTAATGTGCAATTTTTCAGTCTTTTTCTGCTGATTCAAGAAAATGGTACTGTAAACCTAAGAGCTGTGAAAGTGACCTAATATCTAGGTTTTAAGAATTTCATCATTTCTGAGAATCAGATTTACTACTTACTTTCAAATCTCTCTGTCTTCAGATAACACAGGAGACAACAGTATAACAAGACTTTATTTAAACATCCAGTCTAGCTAGCACTCTTACTAGGTTCAGACAGGCACACAGAAATAAAAGGAACATCATACCTAAAGCTACCTAAGGTATAGATCAACTCTTAGTGTTGTCTGTTGATACCATTCAGCCATAAAGCTGCTGTCATGTGTACACAGAATTAGGATCTAGCTCATGAACTAAATCACCTCCCTGGTGTAGCTGCTCACTACAAGTATGTTAATTTGAAGATATCTGTAATCTTATGGCCTTATGCTTGAAGGGGTTTTTTTGGATTTAACAACTCCTACTCAACAGGATTTTCTGTGCACCATAGCTCAGTCAGGTTATTATTTTTTCCTGCTGTGTAACACCTAATTCAAAATAAACTTTGAAAAACTTAATGACTGTTGTACAGGGATAGAGTCATCTTTTCTACAGAAAATGGACACAGCCTATTGACATCTACACTGATCTTGACCCAACAGCATTAACAACTGATCAGCATACTTTTGGGTGAACACTTCCTTCTGGTGACAGGTGTTCTACATCTCACCAAATAACACTTTATGAACTTATATCTACATTTTCTTCTGAGTTGTGTTTTGAAAATAATATTTTTCTAGAGTGTAAACAAAAATAGGACATGCATCTCATTCTTGAGTTTTAGAATAGGTAGTCACACACTTCATCATGAGAATGGAATTACAAATAACTCAGCAATGACAGTAAACTTTGAAGAGTTTTCTAGAAGACAGGTGATCCTGTTGAGATCTGATCTTGCTGCCGTTTAAAAAAAAAAAAAAAAGGCAAATATTGTCACTTGACATAAGGCTGAACATTAGAAAGTCTAACTTTTCTGATGTCAGACTAGATGTGTCCCTGACTGTCGCTGTTGGACACACAATCAACATACTCATACACACTGTCTGGTGAGAAGGCATGAACTGTTTATTACAAGATCTGACTATTTTTATAGTATTTCTGCAAAGGCCAGGGATTGGAGGAGAAGGTTGACACCTCTCCCCATCCCATTGATCAAGACAGTCGATCAGCTGTCCATATCTCCAAGAGGAAAAATGTAAACTAACTTAATGTAACAAAAACATTGCTTCTGTTTATAACACCCGTGTGTGAGAAACTGAGAACTATGAAACTGTGAGACACACAAGAAGGCTGAAAAATCAGGACAACACCTGACTATTCAATATTATGAATTCTGGTTAAGACCATGAAAAAAAAAATTAAGCAAAAATCTGATATAACAAAGAATCATGAGGTAATGATCTTTCAGTCACAAGAAAAGAAAAAGGTAAATTTATACTAAAAAGAGTTTTCTGTCTTAAAGTTACTACTTACCTTTACAAACAGTGAAAATCCTGTAGAAAACCTGGTGGATTCTGAACCCCCTTGGCCGAAATGGAAAAGATCATTGAGAAGTCAGTAGACAGCTTGTATAACAAGGCCTGGGGTCAATACCAAAGGTATTGGCGTCTATGAGGTGTTTTGGGTGTTTAAGATGCTGACGAAACAGAACTGCTGAAATACTTTGTTGTAATTTTTTTTTTTTTACTTGAAAAAGGGAGATACAGGAAAAAAATAGTCCTGTAGTAGTTTGGACTGAACCATGAATTGCTATTTGATTCATTTAATACCAGAAGTCCAGCCCATATATTCCTGTTTTTCTAGACATTTTAATTGTATAAAATAATCTCAATTTATTTCCAAATGGCCCTGAACATGTTTAACCCATCCAAAACCCATCTGTTTAATGCAGATTTCTTTTTCAAGTGATATATAAATTTTGAAGGTCACCCTGAAGTGCTCTACATAGTCACAACTGTGCAGGACATTGGTAATAGCATTTGTGATACCTCTTCATAGTCATGTCAATTATTTATTTAGCAATGATGAACATGCTTTCATAGAATAAACCTATTGCCCTTCTGCAAAAGGTGTTGGGAGGACTGGGCAGTGGTGGATCTTGTAGAAACAGTAAATGACCGCAAGTCACTGTTGAATGCATTCAGTAGATAATGCATTTGATGAAACTGTGTTGGTTTAGAAAGCAAAAAGTTCTTCAAAACATCCTGAAAATTATCATCACTGAAGTGAATTTCTTTCTAATGCCTTGAATTGGATAATTCAGTAACATACTTAAATTAGTACTTTATTCTATGAAAAGTCATTAAGCACCATTTTTAATAAAATATCATGCATGTACCTTCTCTGTGTTCATGCCTGAGACATCTAGGTATAACGTTTTTTTTTGATTCCTGGTTTTTGGTTATAGGTTCACATATCTATGGGACACACTATCTACACTGATGTGAAGATTCCAATGAAGTGCTTTTCAATCTCCTACAGCTCCTTTTTTTGGTGTAATTTAAATGCATTTTATAATTTATAATACTAATATAATACATGTTTGTAAATTTACAGTGAGAAAGTACTAAAGAAAGTAGAAAACCTAGAAAATTAAGAATAGGATAAATATGTCTAATGGAATAGTTCTAGCTAGACAGAATTTTTAATATTTGGAAATTGAATCTTATAGGGTGGCATTATCTTAGAAGAAATTGATTTCTCAGCCAACAAAACTAATTTTTTCAGGTGGAAAATCAACAAACTGGGAAGGAGGTATTCGTGTGCCAGGTCTTCTCCGTTGGCCTGGAGTGGTACAGGCTGGTGCCTATATTGATGAGCCAACGAGCAACATGGATATATTTCCTACCATAGTTAAACTTGCAGATGCACAGTTACCCTCTAACAGGTATGTTCTGTAGTCATCTCTGTTTTAGAGAGTGCCGCGTGTGTTTCTTAAATTCTGATGATATCTATTAAAATAGAGGTGAGAATGTAAATAACAAACTGGGTTTTGTACTTCCAATATTATGTTATCTCTTTTCATGTTGGCATACTGATAATATTTTACAGAAATGTTGTATGTAAGTACCGCTTAACTCACAAAACAAGCACCAAGCACCAAAAAGATAACAGAATACCATAAGAGCAGTGTACTGTCAAATCAAACTTGGAATTACTGTCTAAAAGGAAAAATGAATGTATCCAAAAAGGTCATGTTCTGCATGAGTGAATTTGGTGGAAAAAGAAACTTTAAGTGTAAATTACTTTAAACTTCATGAGCTTAGCCTTGACCTGCTTAATATCACAAAACACATCAAAATGTCAGCTAGGCTTTTCTTACAGTTTTGTTTAGGGTTTTTTGGGGGTTTTTTTATTATTTTTTTGTTTGTTTTGGGGTTTTGTTTTGTTTTGTTTTCTTTTGTTTTTTTGGGTTTTTTTTTCTCTGTACCTAGTCAGTCAAAATAATCCCATACAGAGTTTTGCAGCCTGATAAGAAAAGCCACTGGACCTCCACAATTCATAAGATGCTTTCCTGATGCTGCTACTTCCCCGGGCTTTATCCTGTTTGAGACATACGCAGTCTCAGCAGAAAAGTGCCTCTGCCTAAGTGCTGTTGGTATCCAAATCAAGTGGAGAAACCTGTTGATATGTGTGCTTTGAACACACTTATGACTCACAAACCACTTTTGATCACAAAGCATCAAGAATGCAAGTGGGAAAACCCAGTGGTGAGCAGAGTCTTCTAATTATTGCTCGCTGAGTGTTTGAAGGAAATGGCAGGACAGAACAAGTCTAAGACATAAAAAATTAGTCAGGTTGGTCCTGGAAGATGCTCTATAGGCAGTAATTCTATCAAACCTCAGAAGTTCTGATTGTTCTTTATGTGGCAGATCTTTTGCATTTTGTTTTCATATTGCTTGAGTGAATACTAAGTACTGATGTCTTCTTTGATCTCCTTTATAGAAATTCAAATATACTTGTGTAACTTCCACTTGTAGGTTGCTCCACCGTGATTCTTCTGTTAGACTGATGCTATAAGTACTGCTTCATCTTAAATCATGAACTAGCTTGAAGTATTTTTATTCCAGCAGCTGGGTCCTTATAGCTCCACTGAATTCTTCCTGAGAAATAAGAAAAATTAATATAATTAATATAATTAATATTCTGTCACTGTGAGGGAGCAGGTTAAAAAGGTATGGAAGAGATACTCCTAGTTAAAGAAGAGAAGTCAGTAATAGGAAAGAAAAGTCATGCATATTCTACTGAATCCAGCAGCTGTAGCAATGCTAGAGTACTGGAGACATTTTTCTGGAGATGCCTTTTTCCCCCATCAACAGGGTCTACAGCAGAAAGTGTTCAATAGACATGCATCTGTTAATGAGCAAGCTTGCAAGAAAAGAGCCTGTGACTTGGGCAAGAAAACATGAAAAACTGAAAGTGAGAAAGACTCTGTTTCAACAGACCCCCACAGACAGGGATTCACCCAGATGGCAGTTATCAGACAAGATAGCTTTCAGAATTCCAGGAAGTTTTCCCACCCACCCTTTGAGAAAAGTGCTAGTCTGAACGGCTTTGTTGCACACAGTTGCTGACAAGAATCTAATCCTCACATGCGACTTAAAAAAGTAAACTTAGTACCTGTCTTGTAGTAGTTACACTAACATGAAAAATGTTTTATGTAATGGTAATGAAATGATCATGTATGTAAAGGTACTGAAAATCAACATAGACCTTTTAAAACTTCTTAAAAGTTTCAAAAAATTTTTTGAGATGTTGCTCAAAATGCTTGAGAAAGAAGTATTTGCTGATCTGTGTATCAGCAAAAAGTAATTTCCTATACAACTTATTGAAAAATTTGTAATTCATACCAGGTCAAAAATGCAGACTGTGATTTCTCCCCTGCCAGCTGATGTCAGCAAATCAAAGGTTTAATTTAGGGAAACAGTTAAAACTCTTGCTTATTTTATAACTGAATTTTTATGTAAATTGACTGATTCCTTCAAAGCAAATTGTCCAGCAGCATTTTGAGAATTTGTATATTTTTATGTGTATGTGTGTGTTTATAGTTGATAAATGTATATTTAACTGTTAATTTTCAAATTTGAAATTACCGCTTCTGTCTTAAATTACCACTTATGTCTGGCATACATAATATGCTGGACAGTGATATTACCGTTACTTCTGGGGATACTAGCACAAAACAACATATTGTCTTTAGTTTTGGGATTACTTTGGCCAGACTACTCACAAAAACTTAAACAGGTATACGTGAAGGACTGTGTTGTAGCAATTTATTCTCTTATACCTGTTCACTTTCTCAGAAGTGGGAAAAAAAAAAAAAAAGAGTTGACGGAACTATTCACAATGGAAAAATGTAAAATTGTTCCCTTAGGTAATGTAAAAATCAAAGGGAAGAGCACCTGAAGGGTTTTCTCCAAATTGACCAGTTGGAGGTGGCCATTCAGATTTGGGTTTTTTTAACCAACTGATGAGCAGTTATATCTTCTCAGGAAAGTGAGGTTTGAGTTATTTTTCTGATTGTGAAATGGTTTCTAACTCAGGATTATCGATGGACATGATCTACTACCTTTACTTCAAGGAAAAGTTACTCGATCTAAGCATGAATTTCTCTTCCATTACTGCAATGCGTATTTAAATGCAGTGCGCTGGCATCCAGGAAACAGTAAGTAAACTTGCCTGTTCACATTTTAAATATTTAATATAATTTTTATTGCAGCTTGAAAAGAATCAGGAGGAAGCCTTGGGCTATAGTAACAAAAAAGTTGTTTAAAATATCTAGCCTTTTTCCTTCTTTTTCAGTTTTGTCTCTGCTGTTACATTCCTATTCACCATTTCACTGTTTGACATTATTTGGCTGTTATGTATTAATGTTAAATATGAATACAGTACTGAGATCTATGATATCTGAAAATGCCCCTTTTTTAAAACTTTAATGAGGGAGGGGCTGTGCAACAGAATGAAGCTGTCAAGGTTGACTCTTACATTATCCTAAGAATGCACAGGTAATAGGATGGTTTGCTGAATAATAGCACAAATATGATGTCAGCCTGGCCATTTTTATTATTCAGATAGCAAAACATAGAAGAATCACTGAGTCAAAGTCATAATTATCCAATAAATGAATATAGTATTATAGAGTTCCTTTTCATGCTTTTTATGAATGACATAATTCTACGTTGTAGGCCAAGGAAAAAAAGCATTTTTCACTGATTTGCTCTTTTTTAACTAACAGCTCACTGTTTCTGGCAGCACCTTCTACATTAACCAAAGAATATTTCCCTTTCTGTAAAAATCTCTGTGCTGAATGCAGTTAAACACAGATTTGTCCCATCTCAGTTGACATCGGAAGTGATCACCTGTATTGCAGTTACAAAATAATGATCCAAAACAAGCTTTGGCTTAGAATTTTTTTATTTAAGTGTTTTGGGAAGGACTTGTTTAATAATTACTACGCAAACTTAAAATATTTGGAAACTCTGTCTTGGTCATCTGTAGGCTGACTCTCTACCTGTCTTGGACTTTAAACTAGGAAAAGGGAAAATATTATATATAATATTTATTTACCATTGTTGTGCCTTTATGTCTTGCATTTGATAAATAATCATAAGAAAGAACCATGCCGTCAGATCTAGAACCATTTTGTATCTGGTGTTGGATGAAGTTATTCTGCATCATAATGAGAGAAGTGGTCAGAGAAGCTGTTTTTCTCCAGCATACACCTTTGCAAGATTATATAACCCTTGTCTGAGGAAAGGGTCATCTTTGTTATTCACTGAAGGGGAATGTGATGGGAAATGAATGTGAGCAACAATGGGGGACTAGTCTACTGTATCTACTTGACGAGCAACAGCAATGTAGAACGTGATTCTTCCTTTCTCCAAGGCATTCAAATGATAAAGCCCACTCAGAACCTGGCAATAACATTTTCATAACAGTGGGGTGGCTTTTGTACAGAAGGTTGTTACGGTTTAATTCCAGACAGCAATTAAGCCTGACAGAGCCACTCTGTGGCTCTTTTTGGGATGGGGAAGAGAACCGGAAGGGTAGAAGAGAGACTTATTAGTAGAGATAAAGACAATTTAATAGATAATGCAAAAGCCACACATGTCAGGAAAGCAAAACAAGGAATTCGTTAATTATTTCCTATTAACAGAGAGGTGTTCAGCCATCTCCAGGAAAGCTGGTCTCCATCACACATAGTGGCGACTTAGGAAAACAAATGTCATCACTGAATATTGTCCCTTCCTTCTTATTTCTGCAGCTCTCTATGCTGAACAGGATGTCATTTGGTCTAGGATATGCCCTGGGTCAGTTGGGGTCAGCTGTCCCAGCAGTGCTCCAACCAAGTGCTCCTTGTGCACCCCCATCCTGCTCACTGGTGGGGTGGGGAGAGAGGCAGAAGAGCCTTGTCTGCTCAGTAATAAATAAAACATCCCTGTCATCAACAGTTTTCAGCACAAATGTGCAACACATCCCCATAGTAGCTACTCTGAAGAAAATTGGCTCTATTCCAGGCAAAACAAGCACAAAGTTTTTGATATTCTGCCTTGTCAGCTTACATTGTAGTGAGAGTAGACAATAGCCAGGTATTCCTCTCTATTGTCTTATGTACCAGTCATCTATGAGGGCTTCACACCATGTTCAGCATCTTCTGCACTTCTCTGGTAATGGGCCCTAACCCAGTTCTCCAACTAAGGGTGCTCATTCCTTCATTAAACATGTAATTCCTATTAATTTCAAAGATGCACTTTTTAAGAACAAAGTAGCAACAACTTAAAATAGAAAGCTTAGAACTGTTAAGGAAAATGTGATGTATGTATTTATTGATTAAAGTGCAAGATAATGGTACATATATTGTGTATATGCACTTATTAATGCATATATCATGAGATTTCTTACTATATTTATTTTCTGGGAGGTCTCAGTTTGCATGTCAGTGACAACTTGCATATTCCACTATGTTTTATAGGCACTCAAAGTGTAGGATTAGCTTTGATCTTCAGGAAAAATGCATATACCAAGAATCGAGAGGAAAGCTAAATTCTGCTTAGCTATTTGGTCCGTTTTTAACTCCATCACCCCACAGTTCCCTTAGTAGTTTCATCTTTGCCATTACTGGATTTCCAATGTGATTCAGTCCAGACATCCTTTCTTTTTTGTTTATTTTTTGACTCTTAAATAGACATATAAAACAGGCAGATGTAGTGTACATTAAATTTTTGGTAGTTGAAGATCTTCCCCTTGCTTGCAGGATTCTAGTCTGACTTAAGCAGGCATGTTTCTCACATCATTCAGGGAAGGTCAGAAACTTCAGTGAACAATTACCATTTTGCATTTATATATTTAGAGGCTAAGAGTTCCTCATAACCAAATCAATACACATCTTCATTAAGTTATATTAGTTAGGTCAGTTATTGCATTCACAATTGCATTCCCCTTCATCAGTCCTTTGAAGGAGCTTTTAGAGGATGCGTGCTATGCAGTGATTTTCTCAAAGAAGTCTTCAGAATTTAAACCCTGTGCTTTCTAGAGAGTCATGAAGAAAATAATCTCTTGAGGTTTTTTCTCTTTTCTTCATCTTTCTCAGCCACAGAAATAAGCTAACACCATTTTTTCTTCATGTTGCTTTGACTCACATTTTACCTCATGGTAGAAAATAATGCACATAATTCTTCACATTCTGAATTTAAAAATATGAATGAAATATCAGGCAATTTTCTTTTGCTCTCACAGACTTGTGCATGCTGATATTTCACAGAATCACAGAGTTACAGAGTAAGCTTAGTTAGAAGGAACCCACAAGAATCACTGAGTCCAACTTTCTGTAATTACCTTGGAAAGAGCCAAGATAAATAGTCATAGTCCTTGAAGGATGATTTCCTGTTATTTTGGAAACTTATAAATATATGTAATTTAATTTATCTGTTAAAAATACAGAGAGGAAGACACGTAAAAAAGTACAGTGATTTCCTATTATCAATGCTTTTTCTGCACAGCTGCCTGGTATACCATACAAGTACTAATATATGAAAGCAACACCTTCACAAAAAAAACAGGGTAGGGTCTAATTACCTAGTTTTTTTAAAGCATTGAGTAATTTTTTTTAATCATTAAGCATTTATATTGGAAATAAAACAGATCTAGGATCTGCCTTTAGTTTCCTGAGCTGAGCCACCCAAAATTTTGTATTGCTTTCTGTGATGTATGTCAGATGATATTTTGCCATGTTTTAAATCTGATCACGTTCTTCTGCTTGAGAAAGTTGACCAGTACTTTTGTATTTTCTAACTTTATAATTTAGCATAGCTGAGTACTAAAAACTACCAAGAGCACTGTTCCCAGCATATTACTGGCATATAAATCAGTACTATTAAAAATGCATTGCTATGACAACTTAATTTTAAGGGGAGGATTAATCAGTACTGAGCAAACCTATAGTTGAATGAAACTGCATCTTACAGGTTTCACTGATTGTGGACAAGATTTTGATTTGATAAGGAGGAAATATATTGTAATGCTGTGTTATAAACATTGAGAAATATAATACATTACAGTCTGCATTATGAAGAAATAATGATCTTCACAGTATTTTGGTACTACTGATAAAAATATACTAATGCTACAGTGACTAGCAGCACTTCACCTTTTTTGTTTCAAAATAGATTTAGTTATTTCTTGGAGTATGTCATTCAGTAAACAAAAGAAAAAGAGATTTTCTGTGGCAAGTTCAATTGAAGCAGACTAGACTGCAGCACCAAACTAGCTTATTTGCAGATATAATGACTTTTAAAGACAGTAGAAATTCAATGAAAAGCTTTATATAGAAATTTCCCACTTTGCTTCACTTAACAAACAAGATACATTACAATTAGTGTTTGTATTGACTTTGTAGAATGTTGTGATCTACCTCAGTTACTGAAACTATTTCAATCAAATTCACCAATGAGGGATTCTTCCTGTAATATCACAGAATTCATAGCTATTCTGATTCCTGGCTATTGCAATGTTCTCCAGCATTCAACAGTATTTCATGAGATATATTTTGTTCTATGGCTGGGTGTTATAAGCCCTTCCTAGTCATGAATTTAGCCTTTTTCTACATTTTCATCTGTAAAAATTGAAGGTTAAAAACAAACAAAAAGTAAATGAGAGAGAAATATTTTGGTTTGCAGTTTTCAGACTGGATATAGAAAATTTTTATATAGGATAAATTTACAGAATAGTGTGTTGGGTTTTTTTTAAAGGTTCCTTACCTCCAGATTTGGTTTGACTAAAGACATTGGAATCATAATACAGAGAGGACAAAGCATGGAAAATCTACTCAGAAGGGTCATTTTGTAACAACTTCTGGTTTGGACAAGTGCAACCTTTCTTGCACAACTGAGTTAAAATAAGACCTCTTTCTGAAGAAATTAAATATGAGGAATACCTTCCACTTTTCCTTACCTCTCAAAATCTCAACGTTATGTATGCCTTAAAGGGTAGTGAGGGTTGCCTTATAAATAAGGGGGATTGCATTATTTATGGTGCCATTCTTAGCTTAGTTTTTTGTAATATCACATTCAGTGTTAATAGTTAAAACCTATAAAATGAATTCATATGCTTATAACACTGGCTTGTGAGCACAGTATTGTACTCAGAGGGAAAACACAGGAGTTGGAGTTTAGGGAACTAACAGGAACTGGAAAACTTCTATAAAGCTCTAGAACGAGCTTAAAATGGTTTTTTTCTCTGGTCAAGTTCTCAGTGTGAAGATAGTTGAATCTAGTGGTTGTCTCTAGCAAACAGAAATGCATTAATGTGTATATAAGGGAGATACTGAAGTGTTACACGGTGCCAAAACACTTGTTTATAAATGCCTGTCCTTCCTTGTTTGGTCCTCTTAGTGCATCTGTGAAATATAATTATCAAGACATCCACAAAGTAAGTGAACAATTCTGTTTGCTCTGAATTAGAAAGTATTAGAGTTTTTCCTATGTACTTAGTATTTTGAAGACATCCCCTAATATTGCTTCCACTTTCTGAATATAAACAAAAAATTTCAAATCATTAATTCTCTAAAGCCTCACAAGCTTCTTTTTAAAACTTACTTTCTTAGTAATAACAGAGAAAAATTTTCAGTGTGCTCTTTACCACAGAGTGAACAAATGCTACAGCAGCTTCATTTGTAAGATGTGGGATGTGCTTGTCATACACAGAAGACCCATTGGTAGAGCCCATACCCTTGCTTAACTTTTCCAATTCTTTTTCCTGGCTTCCCTGAGGACCTTTTTCAGTTTACAGTTTATTTGCCTTCTCTGTGGGGAACAAAGGACTTAGAAGATGTTGTTACTGGTTAGTAAAGACTCACATTGATCCTGAGAATGCCAACAGTTATAGTTGCTTTCATTGCTTAACAGTACAAAGGAACGTAAATTTAGTAGAAGCTTGATCCAGAAATTTCTTCTTTTGCACAACATCTTCAAAGGAAAGATACTACCATGTGACTTTCACTGCTGTCAAGGAAACAAAATGTTTCCTTACAAAAAAAATCTTTTTTTTGTCAAATCTTATCACACCAACCTTGCATCTTTTCTCAGAAAATAATAGATGAGATAGGATAAAACAGAAAGAGTAAACATCTAAAGGAGTAAAACTTCCCTATTGTCACAAAAATTCTAGATTTCTGGCTAGAAAGAATAGACTTTTTCTTTAGTTGTAGTAAAATTGATGCAGGAACATATCTGTCTTAGAAGGCCATTCCCCCAGTGAAAGACCACGGTAAATGTCCTTTGACAGTGGCTTTATACACACAGACTTTCAGTGATCATACCGGAGTGCTTATTCTTCATATAAAAATAGAAACCATAACATACTGGTCTATTGAATTCAAAGTATCTTGACCTAAATTAGTAATATTTTTAATGAACATGGAGAGGTTGACAGGTTTCAGTGATCATATAATGGCAAAGGCATTTAAAGTAGATAATTCAGTGCTGTTTAAACTTCAGCATTAATGGTTTGCTGTCAGATGTTTTGTCATGCACTTGTGATGTGTACAGAAGAAAAATCTAATGCATTTTTTCTGTATACTCCACAGCTAACACTTAAATAGAAAAAGATATCTGAGTTTGAGCAACATTCTGATATATTTTAGTTTATTTATAAATCTAGCAGTAGTCAAAACAACAACCGCATAAAAGACTAGGTAAAAATGCACTGTAACTTTCAAAAATTAATTTCAGCATTCCAAGTAACATTAGAAGTGAATCTTTAACAATATCTGGAGCATTACACTTCCAAAAATATCTTTAGTTCAATCTTGGATTTGAGCCTGCAGCATTTTGCATGTTACATTTAGAACATAGCGCTGATTCATCCTAATTTTAAAATTGTATTCAAATGGCATATGTTGTCTTAGGCAATGTTCTTCAAGGGAAGTAGTTAATGCATGCACAACCCACATGGAGTATTCTGTGTGCCACAATCTCTAACATCATATTGTTACTCTTAGGAAATAAAGCAAACTACCTGTTTATCAGAGAAATTCCCTGGAAACATGACTGTAAATAGGGAGGTGACTTCTCAGTATGGCATAAAAAGACCCATGAAAGGCAGAAGAAATAAATGTAGAAGAAACCAGTGCATGTTTGCAGGCTAGGTGTACTTGGGCAATAATGTAGTGGAGGCCAGTGTGCATCTGTGGATGATGTGCACTCTGTACCATGTAGTTGCTTCTAAATTTAAGTTCTGATCAGCACTTTGGACAGCAAACACAAGCAGAATTACTCAATAATCAGTGAAACCATTCTCAGTCTGAAAAAAGCTCCAATCTCAGTACAAGGAGTGGTCTTTCTATTGCTTTCACACCATTTTGTGAGGTCACAAAGTATCAGAGGGTATGTAAAACATTGCATTTTTCAAGTATTTTTTTTGAAGGCATCTGTAGTTTCCTAAAACTAAAAGTAGGGGAAAAAAAACCACTTCAAAACACCAAACAGATTTCTATAATTTGTTACTTGTGTCATTTTAAGTACAGAAATTTTATACTGGATTTGTATGAAAGCTTTTTTGTGAATGAAAGAGACTGCATTTCACTTGTAGTTTTTTATCGCAGCTCTTCCAATGACCTCCTAATAGAAAAGCAAATTAGGTGAAATAGTATAGAATTGTAACTTTTTTACATTTATTAAAAAATTCATCCCCAAATTTATTGAAAATAATTCTTCAGATGCAGTTTGTTTGTATTCAGGAGAATTTTATGGTCTCATGGTTGTGGGGCTCTGAGGTGAGCATTTCTGAGACTCAATTACTCAGTCCTCTTCAAGATTGACATTTTAAAGCAAAATGGGTTTCTAGCATTTGCAGTACAAGGGGGAAGTTAGAAATCATGATTCACTCACAACATTAAAAGTCAACAAGACTATAAAACCTCAATAAAGATAATGATAATTTAGCACTTCGAATCAGCGCTAATGCAATAAAGAAAGGGTGACCCTTTTAATATTAGGAAATATTAGTCACCCTTAGGATAATTTTGTCATTACTAGGTGTGTGCTAATTTTTCATGTACAACCTGTTACCTGTCTGCTGAACATTAATTTTTAAATGGTATTATATCATAGAAGCGAGATTCTCAATCATCTCACTTGCCCAGTGGGAAGAGTCGAGTCTTCAAGACTCCATAGAATCTTCAGGATTAACTTAATTATATTATCTGGGCTCTCTTCAATGCCATAGAATTTTTTACAGGTAGTTTTTCAGTCTGTAAGTCTTTCTGTATGATCCTATTTGGTGACAAATAGCGACTGAATCTCAGTCCTAAAAGCTCATAGTTACCTTAGCATTAGTTCATATCCTTGACAGCAAAACTACTTAGCCACAAAGCTTTATAGCTTGGACTCAAAACCAATGTCTTGATTATTGTGTTGTAGAGAATTCCAGTTTGAATTCTCTAGCTCTTTACAGAATTGAAATTTTGGAAGGTTTTAGTTAATTCGCATGGTTGGGTTTTTTTGGGGGGGTTTTTTTGGGGGTTTTTTGGGGTTCTGGGGGGTTTTGTTGTTGTTGTTGTTTTTTTTAATTAAAATTCCCCTCCCATCCCTGCCCAATGCCAAACTCCAAATACTTTATTATCTTCCAAAAGCCAGCATTGTTAATTAATCACTTGTTGTCTTGGTTTGAAAGACAGGTATCTGCTAGGGAGGACAAGACCTCCCTTTGGAATGGAGAATTCAAACCCCCTCCCTTCGAATTATTAAAACTTTGATATTAAGTCGGCTCTCAGGCAAGGATATGGGGATAGGAATAACAGCTCTTTACTAGTATGTATAACAAGGCAAACAAACAACAACAACTACAGCATTAATANTCCTGGCGACTTTGTGGGAAAAAATTCTATAGAAAAAAAAAAAAGAAAACCAAATCTAACCCCCAACACTTGTTGAAGCTGTTAAAACAGTACAAAGTTAATTAGAGGTAATAACAAAGTATAAATGGTTTCATTAAGATTTTGACTTTAGCACTATGAAAGTATAAGACTGAAATATTAGAGAAGAAAGTGTGAGCAAATAAATATACCTGAGTGAAGAATTACTTATTCTCCGAAAATAGTGTCTCAGAACTCTGGAAGTTCTTTTGAATGCACTGTTGTCTAATTCTAGTATGCCCTGGGAAACATTAAAATTCTCTCTTACCATGGTCATTAGTTCGTCATGACCACAGTATCTTAGAACTTCAAATCCTTTAGTTCCATCAGGTTCTAAGTCCACTTTATCCCACAGCTTGTCATGGAGGCACTTTCATGCACTTTTTCTACTTAATCTCTCAATTATCCCAGTCTACCAAGTGGGAATTGTTGCAACTACATTGCTCTTTGCTTTTCATCAGCTGTTACTTTTTTGTCTCAGACATAGTTTAAATTGTTTTACAGAAAAATTCAATTCTTGGCTACTGTAGGTAGACGATGGGTTTTAAGGCATTGGTATAAAAATTGAATTTGCTGGATAGGATATCCCTCTCAGTTTTATGCAGCATATCTAAATTAGAAGGTAAACCATTTCTTTTTTAATATATATATATCTGCATCAGGTGCTGTATATGATACCATAGTTTTATTGTCTGATTTCTCAAAGCCTAATACTCAAACATAATTTCAATTCATAAATATTATATAAAAGTTTAATATTGTGACTTCCGTACATAGGGGATGATACTGATAGCTCTATAATACTGAATGGTGGATTGCTTGTAGCATTTTTAGTTGACAATGATTTTTTGGCTCTGAAAAACAACTTAATTGTTACTAAAACCAATTTTCAGCTGTAGCCAGAGGCTCTAAGACCACATAGCTTTATGATTCAGAAACAACTGGAGCTCTTGAACATTCAAGTCAGTTTTCAAAAAGCAACTTACAAGAAAGCCAGAGATTAAATAAAACTTACCATTTTTTCCAGGGGAAATTGGTTTCATCAGTGAGGACTATTTGTATATATGCTGTAAAGGCATGAGCTTATGTGCAAGTATGAGGAGAAATACACGTTTCACAGCAGTGAAGACAATTTGAATTTTGCTGTGAGAGGGAAGTTTTGCCTTAAAGCTGCAAATTTGCTAAAAAACCTAAATAACATATGGAAGCTTTTATCCCAACAAAGCTGATCAGAGTAAGAAGACCAAAAGTAGAATCAGAAAATAAAGGAGAGAAAAAAAGTGTAACTCTTATGTCATGCTGAAACTGAGGTTTTATGTAGCTGACTTTTTACAAACAAATACAGAAAACGTAAAAATTTTTTTGGAGTCCTGTTTGCAATGATCACTTTTAAACTTTGAAGGAAAACTTTGGAACTTCATACATTATTTTGATTTTCATTCTCTAATTGTATGATTTGAGTAAGGAAAAGCTCAGTAATCTGACACAGTCTTTAGTGGCAGAAAATACACTATATTACTTGAAATAAGGATTATAGTAAGATTAAATCCATTATGAAAAATGATTTATGATACTTGAAATATTTGGATTATGATATTTGAACTTTTCAAAATTAGCAAAAATTACCAGGATTTTTTACAGCTATATTCTATTGGATATCATACTTTGACAGTTTTGAGGTTTATCCTGAAAATCTTGCAAAGTGCTTATAAGCTTTTTCTTAGCACAAGACTAAGTACTAAACACAAATGTCTCAGTTCAGTTTCACGGTCAGTGGAGACATAATCAGTATGTGGGTAGAAAAGCAACTGGGAATTGCAAAAAATCATACAAGAATACTCCTTGTTTTATAATATGATTCACTTCATTCCACTGTGCTCTAGTGGAGCTGTTGGGTCATTTAGAAGTTCTGGTGATTTCAAGAATGCTGAGTAGCTCCAAATACCACAGGACTTTGTTGTGGCAACAGAAGGCTGGCTTAGAAAACCATGCTGGTATTTACAGAGAGGCTATAATAATCAAGAAAAAGGTGCTGAGAAATGCTTTAACTGGATTTGGAAACATGATACTAAATAGATTATACAAAGCCTGTATCTCCTGATAATTATCAAAGGCCTCACTTTCTCCCCACCTGCCTTTTATATATAATTATATACCTTTAATACTTGAGGTCTCCAGATAGGAAGTGTTTAATATCTACCAGTGCTTTTAGGTGGTGATGACATACTGATTTTTGAAAAAATATTAGCCAAACCAGGCCAAAACAAAACAGTTACCGTGATCTAAATTCTTAGAAATATATTTGAATGTTTAGCAACAAGCAGGTCGAACTAAAATGTAAATGTGCCACTTTCACTTCAGAAAAGATTTTTGAGTACATATCTGTCAAAGCATTTAATCCATGGGAAGTGTTTGTATTTGGAAGATTGAAAATAAGAAAAAAATCAACATTACTCTCTTTAACACATCTTACATGTTAAAAAGTTATATCTCTTAATCAAGAAAATTAAATGAAAATTATTTGGCTGTTTTAAAATATTATTCCATTAGTGAGCATTTTTCAAACTAAGATGTAGGAAAATGATTACAAGGACAATGCCTGTATGTCAAGCTTGATAAATCTGTGTTATTGCCATGTCATGGAGGAGTCAGAAACAGGTTTCTACCCCATTAACATGTGAACCTTAGAGCTTGGCTGAGCCTGTCAATGCAGTTCCTATGATAATTATACTTGGTGTTTTCTAACTAATTGCAGGCTTTTTTTTTTTGCTTTGCAGACCAAATTGACCTCAGATATTTTTTTGCCACACTGCATTGTTAGATTTTTGCATTTCAGTGGCTACATACTTGCAAAAGCTGTGTGAAGAAGTCTCAGGGATGTAGTGGAGAAGCTTTAGGAAGGCTTTAACTATCTGCATTCTTGGACATCTGGATAGCTGTGTAATATGTCTGTATATGGGTATCTTACTCCTCCTGTAAATTCTGATCTGGTCCTGCAGAGCTAGTTGTGGAAACAGATATCCTTTTCTATGCTTAATGTTTTGGTCTTTTTACATTTGATAGGTGAGTAATAGTCCAAAGTTCTGAAGTTAAAACCAGACAGATCTGTGAGATTCAGCAGGACAGTCAAAGCTTTCAAAGTGAGGGTGAAGATCTGGGTGACAGGTTTAGCAGGCCCATCTGCCTGGCCTATCACTGGAGTGTACTTTGGCTGGAGGATTTCCTGTTCTCTAATCCTACCTGAATTTCAGGTTCCTTTTTATGTCTGCAGAGTCTAATTGCCAAGACCTCGCTAGGAATTCCCTCTGGGTATCAGTAAAAAGTTTAAGAGAGAGTTTAATCTTGGACATGTTCAGGGTAAGTGGCAGGTAGTTAGAGACTTCTTTGGAAATGTTACAGAAAGTGTGTTTTAATTAGTCACAAGAAGAAATTGAAGTAAATGTCTGTCAGCATGCAGTGCTCTATAGTATGAAGGAAAGGTTACTGCCAACCACTGCTAAATGCTAAAAAAACCCGGATTTACAGCTGAAAATCGTTCATGTAATCCATTTTCTTTTCCATTGCAATGGATTAGGAATATGTGTAAGGTTATTTACCCTGTGAAGAATAGGATAAAAATACTTAAGCCATGGTAGTGAATAAAATAGAAAAACATTTCCTATTCTTTCATGTTGCCATTGTCACAGATTTTATAAGGAGTATTTTGACAAAGAAAGCAGATAAAATTGAGAGATGGAGGCTGAGTTTGCAGAACTATGACTTAAAAGTGTAATGTAAGATTCAACAGTCCAAAAACAACTACCAGTATGCAGATGTTTCTATTTCACATATCATGTCATCACTCTTAACTGCAGTGAAGAGGGAGGGCATATATAAAATTTATATCTGTCATGTAGTGCCAAAAGCACTTTCAGTTGTTCTGAGAAAGTACAATGTGTAACTGAATGACTTCAGACTGCAAACAGTTTTATAATATCCTTATTTATATCACTTCTTAAAATAAGGGGTTAGAGCCCTTAAAGAAAACCATAATGTATGGCAATATACTCTTAGACCAATATAAAGATGTAGAATTTCATGCTCAAGGATAAAGCTTTCTTTGTTTAACTTGTCTTTGTAATTATCTTGCTTAACGTATCTTGGACCTCATAGTGCCACAAGATGTAATAATAGGTGTTGGATTAAGTTTATGAGATAAGTGCCGTCTTCAAATATACTTTGAGGCTTGTTAGAATTATTACATTGAATTATATAGTTAGTAAAAAATAAAAGATCAAGCCAAAGGCAACAAACATGATTTCTACCACCTCATTCACAGTAGTGGTCTACCTACTGTGCTCCAGAAACTGGAGGGAAAAAAACCCCACCAGTATTCCTTTTGCCACTCATGTATCATCAAAACTCCTTGCCCTTCATGACCCATGAAAATTGTTAGATAGAAGCTTTAAGTAATTTTTAGGAGAGATGTCAAACACTGCCTGAAGTTCTAGCACTCTGGGGGTTTTTTACGCAAAAATCTGCAAGAAAATGTAGCATCAAGAATGAAGAACAGTGGCTGGAGTTCCCGAGGTGCATTGCTGCATTCTTCTCGTTTGAGATGAACTCACTCTGTAGCTGATTGCATCTCAGCTGGGCACTGTGGGCACTGTGTAGGACTATCGTATGTTAATGAATCTCTCCAGGAGGCCCAAGAGCAGGGAAGGTGTCACGATCTGCTAATGCGAGCAGGGGTCGTGATGGTTCGTTTAGTGATCTCAGAGCGCAAAAGACACAGCAGGAAGCAAACAACAGTTTACTCACAACAAATGCACCTTTATTGAGTGCCACTGCAAATGCCATAGAGGGAGAAGAAAGGAGATAAAGGATAGTGAGAGAGAGAGACAGAACGGGGTGGGGGAATAGCTACCAATGGAGATGGAATCCTCATGGTTGTTCGCCAATAGATCCTCGTGGCTGTCTGCCAATAGATCCAGCGTCTTCCGTGGGGAGATCTCAGAATGGGGTTACTCAAGGGGTCCTTTTTATAGTCCTTTTCAAAGTGACAGGCAGTTGTCCAAAAGGTGGGGAGGTTGGTAAAAAGCCAGTTCCAGCAGCAAGCACAGGCAGCCCACCACGGATGGAACAGGCACAGGACGAGCCAGTTTCAGCAGCGAGCCACCGTGAGCTGTCCATTGTTTTCTGTACAGGTTTCCATGGGCATGCATTTGGTCCAGTGAACACACCTGCAGGCAACACTTTGGCAGACATCCCACCTCAGCCAGGCCAAAACTCCTGTGTTGGGGTTTTAGGGTTTCAGTCTCTGTCCTTGGGGTTTCAGCCTCTGTCCTTGAGGTTTCAGCCTCTGTCCTTGACGGCAGTTTTGAGGCAGATGAGAGATCTTTGGACCGTCTCTTACAGAAGGGCTTTGTTCAAATGCTGCACCCAGGGCCAGGCGTCACATTGCTCAAAACCACCTGGATTTACCTGGATATGTGAAGTAGTATGCCATGTGTACATATACATGTATGTGCCATAAGAAAAAAAGACAACAAGATGTTACCGCTGAGATGCTAAGTAACTGAGGAATGTATGTTTGGACAGAGAGGATGCTGCTAAGCAAGACATGAGTTTAATCTTCAGAGAGGTAAGATGTGAATGCTGAACACTGATTTTTCTGCAAGGTAGAGTTGTCCAGTGAACAGGACAGTTAGACCTGATAAAGCTTGATTCAGGTTGCTTCTTCCTATAGACCTTGAGACAAGATTAAATAAATTCCTCACAGTATATCCATTAATATATATCAGTGTTGTAAAGAAATAAAACAGTTTTTATTAACTGTTTTATTAAGCAATAGCACAGATGGCCAAAAAAATAACTTTTTTATTTTTTGTCAAATAGATTGAAGTAGGAGATTTGATGGAAGTTGAGCAGCATATGCAGATCCTTGCTTAAACATTTAGTTAAGCACACTGTAGCTTCAGTCATAGAATACATTGTACTTTGCTAAATTTAAGCATGGGGTTATTATAAGATAATGTAGGAATACTTTGTTGTACTGATTGCAAACAAGATTGAATCATCAGTAAATTCACAAGGATTTTAACATTCACTTCAATGCACCACAACTCTACAAAAAGTGTAGAAATGGAATTTAGAATAGACAATGCAACAGGTGATTGAGGGATGGGGCAAACAAATGAACTGTGAGACAGTCATCTACATCAAAATCCTTATTTAAACTCCAAAAAAAGTTTGTGAAGGATTTGTATTTGAAAAAGTTAGTAGATAAAACACCAAGTGAAAGGAGCATGCCAATAAAACGTCTCTGTCTTCTGCAATAAAGGAAATGAACGATAGTGGCACAAAAGTTACAATAGAAGACACCATACATCAAGAGAGCTCTTAGAAAATACATTGTGGAGAACAATTGTGCAGTGGCAGGGGGATGAATTAGATGACAAAAAGAAAATTCACTTGAAATAACCTGAAATGAGATTTTGTTCTTATTTTCTGTAACTGGAACAGAAGAAACTGTACATTTATATAAGCAAGGTAGAGCATCTTGTAAGCAGTGTTGATGTAGATGTACTGTAGTTAGTGACTGTATTTCAAAGGTCATTGAATGATCATTAAGGATAAGTAATTTTTAAAAAGTACGCAGAAGTAACATATGAATAAGGAATGCAAACCTCTATTTTCTGGCTATGGCAGTGAAATTATGTAAGTTTTACATGTACTTGAGAGGAGGAAATTCGAACACCCTATGGATGAACACTGTGGGACTTTCATAAGCAACAGCACCTTGTAGATAGATGTTTAAAAACAAAATTGAGGGTAGGCTAGAGAATACTGGAGAGAAAAGTTCAGCATTTGAAGTGGGGTGACACTTCATCCTGAAGGTAAGTCCAAAATAACTGTGAGTGACCACTGCACTGACAGTGACTTTAGTGACAGAACAGTGTCTTCCAGCACCTGAGCAGAATGAGCAGAGCTGGCTGCTATTAACAGACTCCACAACAGCCCCAGTCCTGGCAAAGTGGTGAGTCTAGTTCAGGGTCCACCCTGGGAGTGCAGTCAGGAGCAGGAGGAAATGAGAACACAGATGGAGCTGGAAGGAAGGCTTCAGCTTAGAGACCGCCAGAGACAGGGTTGGGAGCTGGCCACTGCTGCAATACTCTGGCAGGGACTGATGGCCTTGGGCTGAGCTGAAATGGGAATCCTTGTCCATGGGCAGGGTGCACTGATGAGGGTCCACCCCAGGGCTGGACAGGGCAGTGAGGCTTTTTGGTGCCCTCAAGGCTCATAACATTTTGGTTTTTTAGCACACACTGAGGATGGTGATGACAACATGTACATGTCTACAGTATGGATGCCTACAGCTGAGCTAACCTAAGCTAGTTGCTCTTATCAGAAGAGAAACAAGCATAACTCTTCTCATCCTAAACACCTCTAACAAACTTAAGAAGCAGATAAGTATAGGCTGGCAACGTTAAGACCCATAGCTTACATAAAGACCTGCAAGTTGTTTGCAGTGATCCAAAACTAGGTGAGGTGACCAAATATTCGGATTGAATGCTGAGTAGCAGCAAAGCAATGAGCAATAAATCCTATTTTAGAAAGAGAAATTTAAAACTGGAGATGCCTTGCTACCTTTTTCACGGTCTGAAAAATAGTATTAATGTGCTAAGTGACAGGAAGAACACTATAGGAGTCTTTTGAAGTTGACAGGGAATTTTGGACTAAGGGAACTTATTAAGTGTAATTTTTTCTTTTAAATCAGCAGAGGTTCAAAAAAGGGCCCATCTACAAAAATAGATAAATAAGATAACCATTAGAATGTGCAATAAAATGCAAAGAGTGAATTGGTTTTGGAACTCAAAGCAGCATTTTATCCATGCATTAGTGTCATGAAAGAACTGACAAGAGTGGTCAGAAAGATATTGAAATGCAAATCGTAACTTGGGTGGCATTGTCATAAATATCTTTAAAATCTAATTAAGAAAGTGCCACTCACTTTGCTTGTTCAATTTTCCTTTTAACACAAGACTAAAATTGTCATTTACATTGTCCGTTAGCTATCAGCTCTTTGAGAATCTTTTTGCTTTTTCTTGCAGGTGTTATTGGTGATGGGGCAGCTCTTATTGAGGAGGCATAGGTGTCCCTTCACAAAATCACTTCAAAAAACTTCACTAAGTCTCATTTAAACCTCATTGCTTGTCACTACACTTGTCTTAATAGCAGCACACAGTGGCAAAATAATCTATCAAAGAAATTGCACAAAATCTTGTGGCAAAAGGTAAGAACTTTTGGTAGATACATAGACATGTTTTACTGATATTAGGCTTTTGCATGCTATAGTTTACAGCAAAGTTGTTTCTTGGGATTTCCTCAAGAGTAGAAGACAAATGCTGCAGACCACTTTTCTAGATTTGAGTGCTGTCGTTCATGAAAAACATTGAAATGTCAGTGTGATATGGATTAGTGTTTGTTCTCCACTGAAGGACTTAAATAGCATCAAGTATCTGATTTGTAATATGTAGGTCATGGGAGAAAATTCACTTTTCCTTCAGTAATAACATGAGTCTTCACATTACTTACAACACATTTTTGTTGGACAGAGAGCAGCCCCTTTCTCCCCTCTGAACTGTCTCCTTTTACAGTGTTTTCGGCCTTTTCCTGTCTGTTTGAGGCTTCCTTTCTCTCTTTATTTCTAAGCTTCAAGTCTCACTGATTGTGAATCCTCTCTTGATCCTTTTAATTGATCAAAATCTCGTGTGAGTCTTTCCCTTCTGCAACTGCAGAAGCTGTAATGAACTCTGACCCTCATGAGGATTTTTCTGTCATTTGCCTTTTGTTTTTCAGTCTCACAAGTTCCTTCATTTTCACTGTTCTCTCTAGAGAAGCCTCCTATTTTAGAAGTGAGTTTGGAGTTGGGTTCTTTGTTGTTGATGATGATAATTTTTTTTTTAAGATCTTTATGGTTTCTTTCTTTAATCCTTATTTTCTTTTTGATTATATCAAAAAGAAATATATTTTTGCTCTGCATGATACATCTGAATCACTTATTACTGTTCCTTGCTGTAGTTCATTGCAACTCTTTCGTCTATTTGATTATTGCAGATACTTTGTTTCCCTGCTTCCTAATTTGCTTTACGAGCATCGTCTTCACTCCGTGTTTGCCCTCTTTTTTTTTTTTCCCCTCTCTCTACCTGATCTTCCCTATGTCATGGAGGCACCACAATCAAGGAAAGCTTCCAAAAATCTCAAATCATCTCCCAAATCTCTTCCTTGTGTTCCATGTTTCAACCACAGCACTGGAGGAAGCAAAACAAGCATCAAGTGGCATTTACCTAATTCTCATTAAGAATTTTAATTTGCTATCTTGAGCCTCATATCAGAGCAGCTGCAGTTGAATTTGGGTGACACAGTTATGGACATATTATTTGATAAGTGTGAAATAACATGACTGTCAGAAGAGAGAAGAGCATTTCTAGCGTGAACAGACACCATGAAATGGTTTGTATCAAGCTCAAGAAAATTGACCTAATCGTCTGATACACATTTCTGCTCACAGTATTTTAGGTAGGAAAGTGGTCCCCCTGACAAGCATGACAAATACTGTTACAGTATTTTCTTGCCTTTGCTCTGCTCTGTGTCAGTGGCAGCAGAGTTATTGTTAGGCTCAGGCAGAGCTATTTATACCCTGGGATTTGCAGTACTCCATTCCCTACCAGCATTCCCCTACTTATTATGGGAGAGAGAGAGAGAAAGAGAGATAAATAAAGGGAATGAAAAGAAAAAAAGAAAATTAAGTACTGTCCTTTAAAAAAATTCTTATTCTACTCCTAATCATAGCAAGAACATAAAACAAACCTATTATCATAGTTATTTAAGCTGAAATGGAGACTTTTTTTTTTCCCCTTTGTGCTTCTTGTCTTATTTTCACTTCCCTTTATCCTGGTTTAGATTGCAAGCTAAGGGCCAGGAATATGGCTGCAGCATGGAAGGCACACACCAGACTTCCTATACACCAATTCAGTGAATGAGTCCTTACTAAAAATCCCCAAACAACAACAACAAAACCAATAACAAACAAAAAGACAAGCAAAAAAACCTAAACAAAAAAATCTAAACAAAAAACCCCAAACAAAACCCCTCCCCCTCCAAAAACCCCCCAAAGACCAAAAAGATACAAAAACCCCCTGAAAATACCAAAATTATTTTGTATTAATTGAATTACAAACCTAAGTAACCTTTAATGAAAATGATACTGGTATTTCCATCTCATTTCTGTATAAGGAACAGTTAAAACATACTCATCTCATCTGCAACCACAGGACATCTTTCTCTGTTCTTGTTTCTCAGAGGAAGGAAATTCTAGAACTTCTGAAATGTTAAGCCTGTTTTTCACTGCACCATACACATGCATTTTTAAGCTGAAAATTATTAGAGTCAGGATTCTTTCCTTTTTCCATCACTTACTGTCATCTGGAGAATAGCCGGAGATTTCTACATCCACTTTGTATCCAACCAAAACAAGAAAATATTCCCATTACTTTACTAAAACTCTTCTTTTCAAATTCAGTCATTTTTGCTTCCTGGAGAACTGTGAAATCAATTTTGGCTTTTGCATAAAGGTCCAAACTGGAGAACTGCTGGATTTCTCTGAAATACCATTAATCTCAAACAGGTCCATGTAAAAGGTAAAATACACTCTAGAAATGTTCTTAGGAATAAATTTGTTATTTGTACCAGAGTCCCTGCTGATCATCTCAGAGAACATCCTGT
Source organism: Donacobius atricapilla (assembly GCA_013397315.1). Lineage (NCBI taxonomy): Eukaryota > Metazoa > Chordata > Aves > Passeriformes > Mimidae > Donacobius > Donacobius atricapilla. The sequence goes on from WBMY01012339.1 coordinate 289,264, forward strand.
GCTATGTCCTTTTAATGCTAAGGTTTTTCATTCAGGGTTTTAAAAGATTTTTTGCTCAGAATTGTTTGCTCAGTATCAGGAAAATTGCAAATTTAGGGTTTTACATCATTTGTAATCTTTTACTAGCTTCATATTCTTGAAAATATATGCATTTTCTAAGACTGGGATAAAAACTGCTCTCAAATTTGAGATGCTAAACTGCACATACATATTTACAATAAAATCAAATTCAGTCATTCTGTGTTGTTTTTGTGGGTTTTTTTTAATATTTAGGACTGCCTGATGCTGGTTTTTTTTGCACCAAATTACTTACAAATGTTCATTTTCTTCAACTCATTTTTTAGTATCATTAAAGAAAGCCCCGTGGTTTGTTTTCATTTCTGCTTAACTGAATAAATTTTCAAAATGATTTTTTTTACCAAAATGTTGTCTAAGTGACCTAGTAATTTTATAAAAATAAAGAAAAAAATAAAATAATTTAATAGCTAAGACACTTGTAAAGAAGAATAATTCACCTTTTTCTTCAACTTTTTTAAGTAAAGAAAAATGATTATTCAGTATTCTTTGACACAGCACAAAATTTCAGGCAACTGCAATTACAAAATTTCTATTTTTCATTTTTAAAGTAACTTTGAACTGTTATTTCTTGGATTTTAGATGTACATCTGGTAACTTAAAAATTCAGCATGGTAGTAATTTTCATAATAATTAATGATTTTAAATACTTCACTAGCATTCCATGTGTGAACAGCTTATTTTTTTGACATCCAAATTTTGAAAACTTTCTGAAGAAAATAATTTATAAAAAAATTCCTGGGGATGGGTCTGGTTTTGGCTGACACCAACTCGTCTAAAAATATTTGAAGAAATTGCTTAGGACTTTCATTGTGTGTTTGTCCCATATCTTTGATTAATATCAGAAAAATTGCTCTCTGAATCTTACAGATCTGTTCTTTTCACTCAGAAAAATTTTGTCCACTCTGAAAGAGGAAAATGATCATCTTCAATTTCTTTTCTGTTACTAAAACGCATTCCTGAAGGACAGGAAGCATAATCAAAATACAAAATACAGTTCTGAATAGGTTTCTCTTTGGGTTTTGCTATCTTTGGCAAAGTGTTTCTACTTTGTGGCCAAGGTTGTTCTTAACTGATTAATTGATTAACTGAAAGGGTATTCTTAATCTCTTACTGACTACCTTGGAAAACCACTACATTAAATCAGGAATATTTTTTTCATAAGCAAAAAAATAAGGCTTTTCTGTTTTCAAGGACTTTTAATACAGATTGAAAATAACCAGGTGTTTTATTTTGTTTTGGTTGTTTTGGTTTGGGGGTTTTTTTGGTTTGGTTTGGGGTTTTTTGTGTTTGCGTTTTTGTGTTGTTTTTTTTCTGATATGGTTTGGTTTAGTTTGATTAAGGCTTCTTTTTTTGTGTGTGTGCCAACATCATCTTCTGTCTTCAGCATGCCATCAGCTGCTGCTTAGATGAACTGAAAATTACATGGACCATTCAGCAAGTAAATATTCTTCAAACAAATCTTTAGCAGGTGTCTGGATTATTTCCATTAAATTACTACAGATGGAATTTTTCTTCCAGAGCAATATATATTCTTCCATGTTGCTATCACCTAAGCCATCCAAATAATGAGGTATAACATTACATTATAGTGCATCCTGCTTTAGCAGCATAATTTCTATACTCACAGATTCTTCCCTTTTAGAACTTTAAGAAAACACTGCAAATGTTAAATCAATTCTTTTTGAAGGTGATGATGAAGAATTCAGGAAAATAATTCTTTTTCATCTACTACAATTCAACAAATAGTCTTGACTTTTGAACAGAGTTCAGTGGAAGTTTCTTATACCGCAGCTCTTACTATAGATAATGAACTCAGTCATGAGATTTCTGTCTTCAGCAGTCTGGGAATGATTTCAGTATGGGTTGTATTTTTCCTGCAGCAATTGTTCAGTATTATTATTAGATATTCAGGAATGTGGAATCCTTTCTGGTTTAGTGGATACTTAACACTAGATTTTATTCTAAATATTTTTAAATCGCTGCTACTGCTGTTTTTTTCATGGTTTTCACTCAAATACTGTAAGTTCTGCACAGTTCTTTATGAAAGCCTCTTCTAGCAACAACTGATTGTTGTAAACCAGCATTGTGTCTTTGAATATCACTCAGTTATTCTCCACCTACACTGGGACATGATGTGCTGCCTTTTGACTGATGTAGCAATATAGCACCATAAGATACCCAGACACTTAAATATCTTAAAAAAAACCAAACAAACATTTGCATTGTAATAACAACAATTTTTTTTAATTCAAATGGCATATTTTATAAGCTGTTTAAGGAATGCACATAGTTATAAAAATAATATGTATAGTTTCATTATAGTAACCAAATAGTATTGTCTTTCATATATAGAGCTATCTATAGTTCAAGAATTTTACAACTGAAGCCTTTTCTACATTGTTAAATTATCTTAGAGCTGCATATATGTGATATCTGGTATGAATAAGATTAGCAGAGAACCTAAAAATTCTGAATGAACTTAGAGGAAGCAGGAAGAAAGGATTCAATCTAATAACAAGAGTTATCTAAAGAAAGTAATTTTCGAGTGAGTAACAGTTTTTGTCTGCTACTGTGTAGAAACGTTGAAAAGCATTGAGTTAGAGTGTGGGAGCTGACAATGGCTACAGAGCACACTTGAGACGCAGAAACGTCTGTCTCAATTTATGTTGGTCTGCTGCACCCAAATGGCTCCCCTCAGAGGCATCTGAATTCAAGCAGGGACTAGCTCCCTAGTGTACAGTGGGGAACAGCCCTGTTTAACTTGTTCTTCCATGGAAAGATGCAACACAAGAATATGAACAAAGGAAATTACAGTATCTGCAAACCTATAAAGCTACTGTCACAGATTAAATTCAGTGAAAATGAACTAGGCAATAGTGCAACAATAGCTTCTGTTCACATCAAGAACTGCTTATCAGAAAAACCATCAATGATTAAGAAGGGTGCTTTTATAACAAAAATGGCATCCCTATCCAGTGTGTCACTTCATCTTGAATATATTAATATATCTTACTGAGAGACTTTTATTTCATCTCATGGCCTCTACCGGTCTGTTGCAGCTACTGTTGTCTGTATGAAAGGATAAATAGCTGGGTTAAGGATAATAAAAAGAGTCTTCTAGGGAGATTGAACACTGAAAAACTATATTCATAGCAGATTTGCTTGGACTAATGGCAACCTATCTTAATTTGAAACTATTTAGAAGTACAACTTCATTAGTTTGTTTTTTTTTTCTTAGCATGTAAAGGAAAGAGGTATTCTGAGAGCGAATTTATTGGACAACTCAGAGAACTGGAGAATTGCCGGAAAATGGGACTGAAGATAATTGTGAAGCATTAGGATAGGACCTTTAAGGGTGCTGCAGTTAGAGCTTGCCTGCTGTTTCAGAAGGGGCTTGATATATTTGACTTTGGGGAAGCCCTGACAGTTTTACCACTAACTTCACTACAGAAGAGACATACAGTTATCTTTTTATATAACAGGGGTTTACTATCCAGATGCTTTGGAGAACACAGGTACCGTTAATTACTGGGAGATTAATTTGATCCTTGTAGTTAACCTTCTGACAAAATGAGATTTTATATCAGCTGAGAGACTGGCAGAGAGCACTCTCTTTTTAATATTGTACCTTATACTGTTCATCAGCTTTACCAATTAGAAGTCTGACAGTTTTTTATGTCTCCTGGTATGTTGCACTGGCTGCTCCACAGCCACAGCCACAGCCACTGACAGATAGGCTGTAGTTTTTATAATGCCTAGGAAATAAGTGTTTAAAGTCTGCTGCTGCTTCTCCAGCACAACATGCAGTTCCAGAAACACTGCTGCAGTGCAACAGATAAACATTGCACAGTAACAGGCTTTGCTCTCCCAGAGCTCAGTGTTTTGCACTGCATAATCATGACATTCTATAACTGCTTATCTGATAAAGTACCATCAGCTCTTCAAAACACTAGCAGTATCACTCAGACGTGAGATGATGTCACGCATGCCTGGTCCCCAAACCCACGCATGGTTTTGCAATATGCTGTATGCTCTGCATATAACAAAACCCAAACAAGTCTTCATTTTGTGTGGGAAAAAAATCATGGTGCAACCTCCTTGTTTCTTTCTTTTCTCCATTTCTTACCTATATGGGCTGCTTGTACCAACTTCCATTAATTTGGAATTCTCAAGTTTGTATTGCTATCTGTAAGCCCTTGAACAGAACTGGTGCTACAATGTCCAACACCAAAAAAAATGACTGAAAATTTTCTTTTCTATGTCATTCAGCATAAATGTACCATGAAAGACTGATGTGTAGTAAGACAGCTTGACCACAAAGTTCTCATGTTCACGGCCTTATTGGAATTTCTTTTAACTGACATTTTAGAAGCCATATATTTTTTTCTGCTGATCTTCTGTCAAATTGTTATAGTGTTGTGAATCAAATTCTCATGTGTGGCAAGTGTTGCATGGTCTACAATGGCACACAGTGCACTGATTACAAGTGCACAGTGCACTTTGGCTTTTTGTGGTTTTCACCATCCATCTTGCCAATTAAATCCGTCTAAGGAGCCTAAACCTATGCTTAGAACAGAATTACATGCCTTCTCAGAATGTAAATTTTAAATCTCAGTTAACAAGAGGGATATTTCTTGGAAACGTTCTGTGCATAAGTTCAAAGAAATTTAAGTGGCGGTATTTGATTCTGTTTATTTTAATTCTAAGAAAACAAGAGATTCAAGTGCCAGACCAATCTTTCAAAATGTTACTGGAGGTAGATGAAGGAATGCCATCTTATGTTACCTGGCCTTATCTTGCTTTACCTTCCTTTCAATTTCCTTTCATTTTTTCCCAGTAAGACTGTGCCATTGCAGCTGTCACAGCCAGAGCCTTTTAAAGCCTGCCACGTCCTATTGTTTGTGCCAGCAAGCCACTCAGCCTTTAAAAGTCCTTCCCCTTTGCTGACTTCCAAGAAGCATTTAGAAGGTTTTCCCTGTCTAATGTGTATAAAAGGACCATCACCTATCCGACCCCGATTTAAGTGGAGACAAAGTGAACTGGTAGTCCCCAGGCTCTGTCATTGAATTGGTTCCTAAAGGTAAAATCACTTCTAATGTGAAAAATGCTGTGGAATAGGAGAAGCTGTAAAGAATCTTAAGGTTACCTACTGTCCTTTAAATCCATGCTACAGTCTAGATCTGCAGCCTGTGACTCTTTAGTTTGCTGAAAGATTTCTCTTTAAACCTGTTTTTATTCTTTAAAAGCTGAATGTGATGTAGTTACAGCATGCAACCAGTTTATCTCTGCTCTACCCATCCCACATTTTCTAGTGCCTTCCATTCTGTTGTATTGATGAACTAATTAATAAATATTAACTACTGTAGCACATATAAATCTTTGAAAGTCTGTTACTAGGTTAACAAGCTTTCTGTGACCTTAACAAAATTCAACAAAATACCAAAAAGAGATTTTTCACTCAGTATTTAAAAACTTGAGGTGATAAAAAAAAAAAAATTAAAAATAAGGTGCTGAGAAATGTAAATTGGTGATGACTACATTTTTCCAGTGTTTTTATAGTCTTAAGTGGGCTGGTAATCTGACATTATAGATCTCAGTTGTTTAGTAACCTGCTTTTATTAAGACTCAAACACAGATTTTTCTTACTCTAATCAATCATTCTTTGTTCCATTTCTGAAGTACTATGTACTTCATTGGCTGTAGGAGGATGGTGTGCTTCCCTGGAGGTTCTGTTCTGTCTGTTTATGCCTTTCCTATCTGGTCTGCGATACTTGAGGAAAATAGTAACAACTTTTTTGTTCACAGGTTTCTTGTTAAGTGTTTTCTGATCCTCCTCTGACTTGTTTGAGAGTGCTTCTTGAAATAACCAACTGACATTTGCTTATTCTTATTCCAAGAAGTAACTAGGATTTTCAAACAGTGAAAATACCAACTGAAGTTACATGAGGATGGACAGTTCTGTTTTCTGTCCACAGAAAATTAAGCTAAGAATGACCAGTCTATAAATGAAGAACTTTGGTTCTCATTTTTCAGAGCAGAATGTCACCTACGAATTGTGCTACTGTAACTGTTATTTATAATTTATCTTTGGAAAAATCATATAGAAGCATAAGACAGGAATTTAGCATCCATTATTTCATGCCTTTTGATGTCCTCTCATTTAATAAAATGAGTATCCAGATGTTTGCGATGAAAGCAGGTGGCAGAGGACAATGGGTTAAGACAACAAAGAGAAGAAGAGAGGGAAAAGGTAACAGTGAAATTATTTTGATTAGCAAAATGAGAAGCAGACAGAGCCCAGCAGGGGTAAATATGGTCAAGGGTCAAAAATACATTTTAATAAGCCTTGAAGAAGACTTAGTATATATTTCTGCAAATCTTAGCACTGTTTATGTAAAATGCAACATTATTATTATTGTTATTTAAAGTATTCTATGATTTAGTTAATCAGAATTCTTCCAAGGGAATTAAATTATCATAGTTGTTTCAGAAATACATGTAGCATGAAAATCACCATGGTTTTGCTTATTTTTATTTGCTCAATCTTGTTTTACTCTTTCAATGTGCTGAAGTTTCTGTTGTAGAGTGTCTGTACGTCTTTTTACCAAAAGATTGGCATCCCTTGTGGGTGGGATTTCCTAAGACCAGGGGACTTTAGTTTTTTCATTGTATCCCTTTATCACCAGCTGTTTTGTGGCTGTAAATTACAGGTGAATCTGTCTGGAAAGTCTTCTTCTTCACTCCAAACTTCAGTCCCGAGGACTCCAATGGGTGCTATGATTCTCACGTTTGCTTCTGCCACGGAGGATTCATTACACAACATGATCCTCCACTGCTGTTCGATCTGTCCAGGGATCCTGAAGAGAAAGTCCCACTGACTCCAGAAACTGAGAGCCGTTTCTATGAAATCCTCAGGGTTGTACATGAAGCAGTAGAGAACCACACCAGATCCCTGCATGCTGTTCCTAACCAGCTGTCATGGGACAACCTTCTCTGGAAGCCGTGGCTCCAGCTCTGCTGCTCATCTCTCTTTCAGTCTTGCTATTGTGACTATGAGTCAGGAGGGAGTCCACTGCAGGCTCATTTGGGATAAACAAGCTGCAATTCCCTTTCAGAAACTGGACCAGCAGAGTGTGGGTGTCTGACTTGAACCTGTGGTACAAGACTTCAGAAGGTTTTGTTGTGTTGGAGCAAGACCAGTCTTCAAATACATATTGCAGTAGAAGAAAACGTGCCAAGAGAGGGAAGCAATACACACCTTCTCTCCTCTGTTTTTATCACACAGCATGAAGGACATGTTGCCGTCCTCATTTACACATGGGTAGATGTTGAGGCTAATCATGGGTTTAAGATCTTAAATGGCCAAGAGCATTTTCTGCTTATTACAAAGGTGTTTATTATATAAATGCATCAGTCTCAAAGGCTAGAGTTCTAAGAATGTGATCTTACTAAGGGTTACAATACTTAACATCCCAGTGAGGTGTAGCACCCCTCATGCAGCAACAGTAACAGAAACAGAAGCACCCCCCAAGCAATATAATATCTGACAAAGTCCTGACTACAGTTTCCTGGCAGCATTTCCCTGGCAGAGCACGATTCTTCATTGTCATAGAGGGCAGGAGGATGGATCGACCATTGAAGAATCAATGAATGGATGCCATTGCCCCCAAAACAGGGTATTTTTATCCATAAACCATAAATGCATATTCATATCCCTATCTTGAATAAGATAGGGATATGAATAAGAACACACTTCTAAAGTGAATAAGAACACACTTGTAAAACAATTTCTCTACACCAATCTAAACCTAACTTTGAAAGTGTGTAAAACTAGGAAAAGCTACAAAAATTGGTACCATTTTTGCACAAGCACCTATGCATATAGCATATCTATTAACGTAAAAGATTGTGTATCTATTGACGAAAAAGCTTCTATCTTATTCATGTAAAAATTATCTAGTATTATAGGCAACAGGTAGACTTACAGGCATTTTCCATGGGAGATAACTTCTAGACCTTCAGCTTGAGCTTTTCTCTTATACAGCAAAGAATTTACCTATCAGTTCTGTCAATCACAACTAATAAATGCCCACTTTCCTCTCCTTTTTACTCACTGTTATCCATTAGAAGGACATAGCACTGAGTAATTGAAAACAGGTAGATAATAATGGAGAGGTCCTCCTGTGACAGTCATTTGGTAGCTGATATATAGGTGAAGAGCAGACTTGCAACAGATCTCTATCAACAACCATGACAAATATGAAAAAAACTGACTGATTGCCAACAGTCTAACTTTGAATGTGCCATAAAAATGCACAGAGCTGTGGTAGTGGAAGACCTTGTGTCTATATTAAAATGATGCTCCCCAGCATCCCTGCTGTCCTATTGCGTGGCAGCAACCTTTGTTTCAAAAGGACACCACTTCGAGGGCACCATCTGTGTGTTGAGTGTGTACCATAAGTCTCCATATAGATATATATATATGTACAAGCCGTATTCATAGCCTATAAATCCTTCAATCCCTGATATAGGCACACCCTTATGATCATTTTACAATCGATAAAATAAAAGATTTGGTCTATACTTGATATTTGAGTTCCAAATTCACATACTACAAAATTATCTTTCACTTATTTATCATACCTATTCTTCCATTGATGGAAGTAATCACAAATAAAAAAAATTTGGTCTTCCTTTAAATATCTTTCCCATCTTTTAAGCTCTCTGAATAGGATCTATCATTTTCTGAAAATAAGCTTGGGCTTCAGTACTTAAAGTCAAATATAACTGTCTCTGAGTTCTTAGCAAGTCTTGGGAAATCTACTGTCCTCGAGGGCTAATTTTTGTATCCATTTTTATCTCTGTCTTATTCAGGCACATTTTCTTTCCACTCTACAGGCAGACAAACTATTTTCTTTGGCATATTGCAGATGAAAAGAAGATATCAGCAAAATACTAAAATGATTTGATGCCTGATAATGGAAGGTGACTTGCTCCTTATCAGAAAGCAGCAGTTAATTCCCACATTACAATGTATTAAAACCTGTTTGGGGCAAAAATGATCTGTGATGATAGTAATGCAGTAGCTTCAGTCAGCCAGCATTAAGATTGGGACCCCGTTCTTGTGAGCATTGAAGCCTTTCCTTTAAAAATATATTGTGATAAATGGTGTATTTCCTCTGTCTGTAAACCTAGGCTTTATTTGATTTTTCCATTACAGTTTCATTCAAAATTTCATTCTCCATGATACCCAGAAGCCTGTCCTGGGAAAGGTACTTTTTCCTTGAGGTCCTATTTTTGATGTTTCACCTTGTGTTCATGATATTGTTCATTAATTATGTCCTCAGCAAACTCTCTGCAGGAGGCAAAGCCCCGTGATCAGTATTTATCACTGAATGTACTACATAACCTTAGGAAGAAATGTGCCTCTCATTTGAATACAAATATTCTTCCATGAGAGTGGCTGTCTTTCAGCGTTATGGCAGGGTCCATACATCCCAAATTTTTGGTCCTGACCGTGTGGCCCTAGAACCCCATGGGGCATGGCACTGGTGCCAGCATGTCCCTCCTTGCAGCCAAAGGGCAGCCAGGGCTGTGGCCAGAGTGCCGGAACACCACGGTGTGGAGGGATGCTCTCTCCAACTCCCAACTGCCACAGCACACACAAAAGCTTTTCAAACAAGTACTCCTGAAGAAAACAGGAAAAAATATGTTGTGTCTTCAGTATACAGTGCTAACTCAGACAAGGGGTTTGGTGTCATTAGATCTACTTTGTTTCCACAGTTTCTGGTCTGTGACCTTTGCAAAGACCTCACTTTATATTCTCAAGGACACCCACATCAACTTTTTTTTTTTTTAATCAGGAAGATGCTGTGTTGTCATTATTTATTTTTCTTTCTTTCTGCAAGTGCAAGAATTCTTTGTTCTGCTAGGCACAACAGTTGTTCCGTGCTGCTTGATCAAAGTATCAAAAATGATGACTTTTCTCTGCTCCGATTTCTTCTTGCCTGAATGTGACGTTTCTTTCATACCTCCCTTGGCTTTTGATGCCATCTTTCTAATTTCCTTTCATAAAACATCCACATCCCTGAAATACTTCTCCATCTATTTCTTTAGCACTCAGTTCTGTTTGCATGTCATATTGATTGTAGTGGCTATTTTGCCCATATCAATCAGAAAATGAAAAGTAGTCTTTGTCATAAAATTTGATTTGTAGGGCTCCTTGACTCTAATAACCTGCTTATTTAAGGTCCAACAAGAATTAACTTTGCATTATGAAATATAAGTAATTAAAACATACCTGAGATGCCCCAAATAATTTAAAATATTTCTTGTTTGTGGCAGAAACTTCATATTTTTCAAAATATAATTTAGTACAACATTTAATACTTCAACATAAGCAGTAAAATCTGAAATCCATTCTTACAATTGTTCCTTCAAGAAAGATTCTGTTAAGAACAGAATATTTTTCATACTGTATGTTAATACCATTTCATTTAATACCTAAAATAAACCTTTCCCGCATTGCAAATGTATTATACCTTTCAGTACTACACCTTTTGGTCTGAAGATGACATCAGATCTGGGTAATTAAAGTAGTCTTGTTTATCTACAAAATAAAATGTGAAGGTCAATAAAACATTTGTGTGAAGGTATTGTCTGGTCTAACAAGGAAAAGTGGTTTTTTTAACAATAGGTTATTGATGGAATATACATGATTCACAACTAACTAACAAGGAAGGCTGGAGGAGAATGTGCTGCTCTGATACTTGGAAACTGACTTTCAATCTATCATTTAACGAGCACTACTCTTGTAACATGGTGCCTGTTTGTAGGATATGTCCGTTTAAACTGGGAGTTCAGCTTCAGAGGGTAGTGTATTCCTCTACAGGATTATTTAACAGTATCATATCCTAATTTGTGACAGAGTCCCTGTACAGCCCAGAGCAAGTAATTTACTCATTTCTCAGTTCCTCTGCTGCACTCAGGAAAGGAAAACAGTATTTCTCTAACTGCTGGGAATACTGAAAGAACAGAAAATGCTGAAAATGGTAAGCTGGTAAAGGTGAACTTTCTAGTACCTTCTCTACAGATGATGCCATTTAAAAGCTGGAAAACTAGGATGTAGAAGATCCTCCTATAGGAGGAGGTCCGAGATACTCTTAACTTGATGTTTGCGGGTAGGTTCTGTGTGTAGTTTAGTGCATGTGGGATTGTGATCTGGAGGAGAGAGAGTAGATGGGTAGGAAAGATACACACTTGGGATTCAGAGAAAGTTATAAGTCACATATTTATAATTATATTTATTCTCTTTTTTAGCAGTTAGGAAACTATGTGGAATAATAAATAATGTTTTTCTCTCGGGGACTGGATGTCACAGGTTCTCAGCTCTTAAAAATAGAGGCGTCCTGACTTGCCTTCAATTATGGTCAGAAAAATAAAATATAATATAATAAAATAAAATAGGAAATAGGAAATAAGAGCTTTGGAGATAGGTGTCAGATCACTAAAATCCAAAGTTTCCAGAGAACTAAGAGAATCTGGTCCATATACTTCACAGCTCAGTGAGAATCACCACTTGCCAGCAATTGTTTATTTCCCATTGTAGTAATGTGAGATCTGGGTGTTCAGATATGTGGACAATGTAAAAAAAATCACTTAAGATTACACTTGATACAGGAAAAAAAAACAGAAAAAGAATGGAAAAGAGAGCAAGCATGGCTACAAAAATCATATTTTCTATTAAAGAAGTTTATTTAAAATTATTTTAATTTATGGTTTTGACATACATTACTGCAATGGTTTATACTTACGTTAGAACATAATAGTTTGTTCTTAAGACACATATTTTCATCTTTTCTGTCATTTCCCTTTCCTCTGGCATTACCTGTGCAGCATCCAAGATATACAGTAAGGAGCGGGAGGCAGCCGATATACACTACGAGCTGTGTGGCCAGGCACATGGGCAGGAGGAAAGGCTTAGACAAAGCTCTGCACTGGCAACTACCAGGAAGCAAACAGTGTCTGAGGGTTATCTCCAGTCTGAAGACAGAGATCTGGAATCATCCCTGAGATTAGCTCAGCTGGTTAATTTGGTTAGAGAGCAGTACTAATGACACCAGGGTTCAGGGTTCAATCCCCATAGGGGCTATTCACTTAAGAGTTGGACTTGATAAGCCTTCTGGGTCCCTTCCAGCTAAGGATATTCTATGAAATGGCTGGAAATTGCTGGTTCCCCTGGGTCTGTCAGGGAGGTCCCCTAGGTAGCCAGCTGGACTGTCATGTGTTCTGCAACAGGGTCCTTCTGTGTCAGGGTGTCAGGGGGAAATTAGTTTGGAACCCACAGGATGCAGGACCCCTTGCCTCTGAATAATTACACCAAGCAGACTGCTCCTGAATCATCATACATGAGGTGACAGATTTTAGTCTGACACTCTAAGGCAGCAACAGTCTCACACTTTTTTTGCTGAAGGACTAGACGACCTGAGCCAGGCTCTAGGGTCTCCCAGTTTACAGGCTGCTAAAACTGCAGACAATTCAGAGAGTCCTGGAAACACCCTGGCAGATCATATGGCTTTTCCATGCTCTTCTTAGTAGCTTTTATTTGCATCAAAACTAATAAGAATCTGCCTAAAACTTCACATGTACAGAAAAAAAAAAGGATATTGCAGATTTTTTTTAAGACCTCCCCACAATAACTTTAACCTGTGGGTTTGGTACTGATAACAATGGGCTTGTGCCCACACAAGGCACAGCAACTGAAGGTTTCTTATATATATGGAAGATGCTGAATTTCAGACTCCCACTGGAGTTTGTGCTATACTAGTTAGTGAGATAAAGACTGGCTCGATTATCTCTAATTGCACTGTCAAGGTTATGAAACATTTCTGAATTTGGAAGATGTGAATTATAGGCTTTGCAATGCTTATGCGGCTTCTCCTGAATGCCTAAAAAACATTCCATTAATATAAATCATGGTAGGTTCCCTATGTAGACCGATGTTAGTCTTATCTGTTAGAAAATGATGTTGCAGGTACTCTCCTTGGAAAATAAAGGTATATTTGAAGATAAATTGGGCATGTGGGGGTCAGTTATAAAAACCCTTCAACACATTTTATTTCAATGTTAGTATCCAAAAATACCTGATATCCAATAATAAAGCCTTTTTATGCAGATAATATTTTATTGTACATGATTTATGTAAAAATACTGTGAAATAGTTTAAATTATAAGGCAGAACTCTTCATTGTGACACTTATTTAAGAGAATTTTATATGAAGTTGCTTTGGGTAGCAATATTTATTACAAAAGATTAGATGCAAAGCATCTCAAAAGCCTTATGGACTCAAGTTGGGCTGCAGGAGAGTAACTTTGTTTTTCATTTGTGAGCAAGGAAGACCATATTAAACCAAAGGAATGAAGAAAAAATCCTCAGACTTTAAGAATAGTTTGCCTGTGCTGTTAGTGATAAAATGAATACTTGAAGTTTGTACTATGTGTGAGATCTTTTTTTTCATTTTTTTCCCTGTATTGTTATCTTTTATGTTATAACTCCTCCAGCCAAGCAGACTAAATACTCAGATTTAGGAAAATGTGCTGATTGGTTTGTAAGTCTCGACCTTGCATTGTCATATGCGATGCATTGGGAAGTAACTGATTAATGCCACTCTTCTGATGACTGCTGAAACTTCAGGGAGATTGTTAGAAATAGTTTTAGATCCTAACACTTCCCTGTCTGATACTAATGAGAAACAGGGTCATTCAGTGATATGTCATTGCAGACCAGGCTTTCAAAAAGCATATTATTCTGCAAAATGAGCTGCCTTGTACCCCATCCTTCTCCTCTATGGTATTTACCAAAAATAAATGGAAATCCTCTCTGATGCTGAGGTTCATGCTACCAAATCACAACCCACTTTGATTATCTTTCAAGAAAATTCAGCCACAGAAGACCAACCCCGGCAGCCAAGTACTCTGCCCTTTCTGGAGTAACGACAATAATGAATGCTAGAGCTCCAGCAGCTGCAGTAACGTATACTAAATGAATGCTGCTAGCAACTCAGTTTTTAAGCATTCAGTACCGGGCTATGTAGAGAGTCTCCATCTTCACATATTAAACCTGGTCGGTTTTGGCTATCACCTGTGTTTTTCCTGTTGTTCTCCAGACCCGTTTTGAGGAGTGTAGAAATCAAGGTGTAGGAAAGTGTATAGGCTGGGAATGAAAAAAAATACCTCTTCATCATCTGATTGAAACTGTGCCACTGCATGGTAAAAAATTTTAAATACAGAGAACTAAGAGGGTAAAATTCCCTGGCGGTAAGGACACTCACTGGGGCTGTGATGACAGCTTTACTATGAAACTTCAAGACTGATTAAGTGTTTTTAGTCACATGAAGTACACATATTGCCTGTGGAGCAGAGAGGGAGATACCTTATGGCTGTGAAGTCACCTTCTGTCTCCGTTACTCGCTACCTGACCCAGTGAGGGTAGAAGTCTTTACTTCAGAGAGGCAAAGCTCGTACAAAAAAAGGCAGAAAGTACAGTGTACTTCTCCTTGCCCACCCTCTTTCACACCCAGCCAGATGCTTCAGAATGCTTTGTTTTAGCTGCATGTCCTATCTAGGAAAATGTCAAGGAGGGAAGGCTTGAAAGTATTATCTGTCTTCTTTGATCCTAGGCTTAGAAATACTGTGCTTGTGCAGAAAGGACCTCATTCTCGCACTGCCAATCTTGCTCTGTAAGTAGGATCAAAGTACTTAGATGACATAGGGAGGATGTATTCCCTGCCTGCAGAGGGATTTAGAAACCACTGTAGGTAGAAATACAGTTCTAGGTCTGAGATTTATTTAAGTTAAATGATGAAGATATCTATACTTAAGTTTTTCTCTATTTCTACCCAGGACAGACAAAAATGAGATGGATCAATCCTATCTTGGGTGGCTGTGTGAAGATTTTATTAGTCATGTCTAATAATGCTCTCTCTCATTTTTTTTTCATTTTTTTTCTTTTTTTTTTCTTTTTTTTTCTTAGATAAAAGAAAAAAAAAATGACACAGGATCCAGTTTAAATAGTTTAACATTTAAACATTGAACAGTTTAAACATTTAATAAAATCCCATGACACCTGTTTTAGGGAATAGAATCCTACATCTTTCTCTTGGAATATTTGAAGTATTTTTTAAGTAAGGAGGCATGTATGAAATTTAAAATGGATCATCAGAGTCAGAATTTTTACAACCAAATGCCTATTTTTCACTAAAAGCACTTTTTTTAAGGATAAATGTCTTTGTTTACTTTTTTTTGTTTCCTTGGGTTTTATTTGCATGGATCTTCAGTTCTTTTTGTCTCTGTGGTTCTCTGAAACTAAGAGAAGAAATATCTGATTGGAAGTATTTAAAAGAAATGTAACCATTATAGAGGTCAGGCAACTTGTTTTTAAGATCATATTAGTAATTTTTATGCCACTTTAATTTTACAATGGTGAGATTAGAATAGAGTTTTCAATTAGAATAGAGTTTTGCTAACAGTAACCTAACATCTTTTCCAATTTAAATTTTCTTTTAACATCAATAATGATTGTTTTGAAAGGATTTGAATTGAAGAAGACTGCTGTACTTCTGGAAAAAAATGTCATGACATTTAAAATACAGCTTTCAACCTGTACTATGGTGGATGTTTAAGTGTTAAAACATTTACATTGTTATATGCATATGACATATTTTCCATCTTCTTGTATCTTCAGAAATACTTTGCAGCCAAGCAAACATATAAACTGCACTGAATTATGCATGAAAAATATATTTTAGGGCTCCATCTGCTAGGCATTTTTTACAGTTTGTTTCTTAAGTTAAAATGTTTACACTGCATTATATTAGGTATAAAACTAGTTGCAGCACCTTAATGGATTTTATTTCCTAGTATTCTGTATTATCACATGACTAAACACATACCTTGTAGGAATACAAGCAGAAAGATCCTAGTTCAGCAGGGCATTTAAACAAGGTTTGCAGTTTCCACTGTGTTCAGGAATTTTGCTGATTGAGACCATTGAAGAGGAGATTAAGTAATGTAGAATATTTTACTTTTACTATAAATATCTTTAATTTACTCTAAAGCAAAAGTATTTTGCATGTTTTAATTGCCAGATGTTTCCAACCTTTCCCATTCCATAATTTTAGGCTATGTCCATCAGATATTTGTTAGCTTGCCTCCAGCCTTGCTTTTTTTTGAAAATGAAATGCAAGTTAATATTTTTTCTGAGCCCTACAGCCAATTACTTCTGTTACTAGGATACTGTTTACCATAAAGATCATAATGTAGAATATACTGGATAAAAAGGAATAAAAAACTAACAGAACAATGAAAAGCTTTCTGAGAGGATAAATCCAAAGGCATTGATGGTCAACTACTATCCTGCTATAAAATGTACCTTTTTATATGGGTCACAAGAAGCAGCACTAAATCTGTTAGATTCCATTGTTAGAACACGACAGAAATATTTAAATGAGAGGTGAAAGAAACACTTTACACATGGAGATAGAAATGAGCTAAGCCTAGCATTAGCTATTGTTAAATTGGCTTATGACTCCACAGATATAAAATGGTGTTGAAAGGACATCAAATAAACTAGCAACCAGGAAAAATGGATTCAAGCACAAAATATATTAATTTTTCAGACAACTGCAGAAAGATACGAAAAAAAAAATGTACACCAGCTCTGCTTATACTTAGATGTATATTATATATTGATGTATACCTGGAAGTGTGTTTGAGAAGTGGCAGTCTTGTGAAGTTTCCACTGACTGGAAAAGGGGGAACGTAACCCCCATTTTTAAAAAGGGTAAAAAGAAAGACACAGGGAACTACAGGTCACACAGTCTCACCTTTGTGCCTAGAAAATTCATGGAGCAGATCCTCCTGGAAACTACTGTAAAGCACACGGAAATTAAGGAGGTGATAGGTGACAGCTGATATCTTGACTAAGGGCAAATCCTGTCTGACAAGTTTGGTGGCTGCCTAGGACAGGGTTATATCAGTGGTGGTTGAGGGAGTAGTGACTGATGTCATCTACCTGGACTTGTACAAAACATTTGGTGCTGCCCCCCATAACATCCTGGTCTCCCCACGCTGGGGAGACGTGGGTTTGATCTGCATCACTTGGCAGACGGGATTGGCTGGGTGGTTGTTCTCAAAGGGTTGTGGTTAGTGGCTAAATGTCCAGGTGGAGACCAGTGATGAGTGGTGTTCCGCAGGGCCTGGTGTTCAGACCAGCTCTGTTTAACACCTTTATTGGCGTCATGGACTGGAGTCCAGACCTGAGTGCACTCTCAGCAGGTTGCCAAAAAGGAGCAACCTGTCAGGTGGGGTTGTTTATTGAGGTGTGGTTTTTTTGGGGGTTTTGTTTGTTTGTTTGTTTTTTAAATGAAAGACATTAATAGAAACTAATTCAGATTTTTTGGAATAGATACTATGATCCCAGACTGAAATTGTAATATATACACGTTTCTGATTCTGTTTAAACTACATTTGTGCTTAGGGACATGATAGTTTATTTTGGTATGAATCACTAAGACAATAATTGTACATTCTCATTTCTCTTCCGCAGTGTAACTGTTCTTTACCTACTTCCATCACAATGCAATATCATGATCCTAAGTACTGTCAAGTAACACGTCGAATATAATGCCAAATTGCTGCTACTACTACTATATAAACTCTAAAGCTTCTTAAAATGTAGCTTTCAAAGGAATAACATAACTTAGAATCATAAATTAATCCTTGTTCAGTTTTGTGCTTACAAGGTTAAACTGCAAACCAGCAGCTGGGTAAGCTCATTAAAAAAGTCTCATTCTATCTACATTCACTGCACCAAAATCTTAAGTACAGCCATATTCAAAACTGAAGTAATTTGACATTAGCAAAATTTCAGACTCAGCCTCACACACTTCTCTTACCTTTCTGTATGAATACTATAAGCATACATTTCCTTTCACTTTTTAATGAGTTATTGGCACTGAGTTCCTCAGACAGTGCAGCAAGATACGATATATCCAAGAAACAATATATCCAAAGGGTGATATTTTCCTCTGGACAGATAACTGTGTAAATGGGCTGTGATCCTGGTTGCTTGTTTCTGTTTCTAGTAATTCATAATTCAGAGAACACAGTAGAGAAGTTAGCAATGAACCCTCCAAAAAAAAAACAAGGAAAGAAAGAGATATTTCTAAAGATTTTAGTGTGTCAGTCTTCCTGGAATATAAAATAGTTAAAAAAAGAGAAGTTCAGAGTTGAAACAGAAGAGGTTCCAATCTTATGCATTATTAATTGCCTTAACAAAAGTGGTATGTACTTGTCAACATTAATTAGAAAATTCAAAGCATATTAATCTATTTAAGGAGTATCATATTATGAAGCCTACGCAGTGTAACTGATTATTTAGAAGAGATAATATGCAATTTTTAGTGGACTGTCTACAACTTTTACTAATCACCTTAGATGAAAATCAAGCCTAGTAATCACAGAGGAGTATGGTTTCTTTATCCATGTTTCAATATTAATTTACATTTAGTTTTTCATAATTGAAATGAATTAGAATAAATGTGCCTCAAATAATTAAGAAGTCACTAACCTGATTTCAGCAGAAAGTTCGATTTCAGCTTCACAGAAATGTTTTCAGTATTTTTTCTATTTCTGTCCATCAAGTTTATATATTCTTTATTCCATTCAAATTTTGCTCATTTTCATCATCAAAGAGAAGCAGCATTTTCTAAAGAGATGAAGACTGTTGCTGACTTTAAGAAGTGATTAACACAAGATAATCAGGGTGAAAATTCAATGAAGTGGGGGAATGAGGTTTAGGAAAAAGGTTTAATCACTCCTTCAGAAGATACACCAATGCAAATAAGTGAATCTTCATCTAAGTTCCCTTAACTGGTGGATGCGTCTAATAAAACACCCTAAAATAATTTAATTTCATGTAAGTTTCCTCTATTCTCCTTGCTTGGCCTCCCCTTTTATTTAGAAATGCTTTAATCAGGGGAAGTCCTGCTACACTTACCGCTGTGCAGTGATACTGATGACTTTTAAGTCTTTCACTACCCTGGCATTAGAGGGAAAGCTGAGGTGGAGGAGGCAAAGGACTTGTGTGCAGAGGCAGGATTGGATAGGCACGGCTAGAGAGGTGGCCCACAAGCTGGGTGAGGAGAGGATCCACCAGCTGAGATATTGATGGCGAGGGAAAGAAAGAGTTGAAGGTGTGATCAAAACACCAGAACAAAATAACAAATGCAGCACAGAAACAAAGCAGTAGTATCTACAAAGGTACTCCTTTCATCAAAGTAGAGAAGAGCGTAATATGAAGAAGAGAGTAATAATCTCAGCCCTAAAAAGTAAACTGAAAGTTTTGATCGGTCCTCATGTCAGTTTTTGTAAATAGACTTGGACTGCATGGTTTCCCTGGCTACATAGACTTCTTATCTGTCAAGGGTAAATGATGAAAATATAAATGGTTCATGATTAATGCAGTCAATGGTAGTCATTAAACACTAAGCATTTTGGAGGAAGGATTCTAGAGCCTTTCATGCAAAAGGAGTTATCTAATGTATTTAAACTAATTTATTTTTAGTAGGCCTTTGAAAGCGGGTAGTGAAGCCATTGTGTGTAGCTACATTTTTAACTACATTGTGTGTCCTCAGCTTTTTTTCAGTGTCCTTGTATGAGGAAGATTAATAACACTGACAGTTTAAAAGCCTTGATTTAACTTGCATAGATGTATCTGAAGATCCAAGCCAGACCTGAGTTCATTTAAGATGTTGCTTGACAGCATGATCCTTTGAACTCCATCTGTACTTGATCTTGCACCTCAATGTTGCCATGGCTCCCAGATTAAATAATATAACTATTTTGCCCTGAAGGCACACCAACAACTAACATATTTGCAAAGAGGTCTTCTTGGATGTGCTTTCAGGTCTGGCATACTGATGCACAAGATCTCTTCATGCACAAGCATGCACATCATTAAGTTTCCTGTATAAACCTTCAGAATACCCTTTGGAAAAAAAGATAGAAAAAGGCTATAACTGGAATTTCTAAAACTCCATTAAAATTATTGTTATGGTCTCCACCCTGTGAACCTTTATGATAATATTTTTCACAGTAGCTGTTAAATTGCTTCCTGAAATGTGGCAGAACAGGTGACATTGGCAATATGTTCTTCATTTTGCCGCATCTTCAGTAGGTAAAATTGATTCTAAAAGTCTTCATCAGTAATTATGATTCCCTAAGAAAATACTGCCCCTCTCTTTCTGTAAGATATAAGAATGGTAAAGGACATACCACTGTCACACAATGTGAAGTGCCCTTTGGAATATGATAAACAAATTACAACATCAAATAACAATACACTTTATGTGTTAGGAATCTGGGAGCATAAATATATTCCTAATGTAAGCAGCTTTTCTTCATGGAAAAGCATGGTAATTTAAATTTGTAGCAGCAAAACATTTTTCTATGAAAAGCAGGAGCTGCGGGAGGTGATGGAAAGCTTTGTGATGTCATGTAGTACTTGAAAAGCAATAGAATATACATTTAAAATTATTTTTCAAATATTTACCACTTTAGTTTAGATTCAAACTGTGTATGCAATATGCAATCATGGTGGCATACAGTTCCCAGTAATCACAATATTTTCAAATAACTATCTGAAGTGAAGTAGAATATTCATTGGAAAAGAGGCATTTTATTTTTATTATGGAGCTTTTGGTTGTGTAATTAGAGAGGAAAACCAGATGAAATAAATTTAATAGGATTTTTTGAAATATTAAATATTAAATATTTTTATAGAATTATTTTTCTTGATCAATTTATTTTTTCTTCCTTTTGTTT
The DNA here is from genome assembly GCA_013397315.1 of Donacobius atricapilla. Classification (NCBI taxonomy): domain Eukaryota; kingdom Metazoa; phylum Chordata; class Aves; order Passeriformes; family Mimidae; genus Donacobius; species Donacobius atricapilla. The sequence goes on from WBMY01012339.1 coordinate 310,225, forward strand.
TCTTCTTTTTATTTATTTAAAAAAAAAAAAAATTTGGACTTTTTTCCTTTTTTTTTTTGAGAAAAACATGAACATGCTTTAATGAAAACTTTAAATTTTGACAAAAATTTTTCATTAGTGGAAAATACAAGAATAATTTTACTGCTAAGTCAGTGTTGTCATTCATCTGTTTTCTGTGGTCTCGTGTAGACCCTGAAAGCATTATTGCAAGATAAAAGGAAAAATGTATGTCTGATGCTTACAATCAGGTATATGAATCTATACATCAACTGATAACTAGAAGGGGATCATTTTCCAATTACGAAGTACCCCCAGCTATTTGTGACTTAACTCCAAGAGTCAGGTAGGTACCTTATGTTTTGCTAAAAAATACAACATTCTGCTGTGGTTCAACATTGCTTTAAAAGACATTTTTCAGCCAGTTTAGATTTTTCTTTTCAAGGAATACAAAGTTTTGTCTAAACTAAAGGGTGACCTTTTTCTGTGATATTTATTAATGCTCTGTGAGTATTCCCTGCCCTCTGCCACTGTGAAGTCTTTTCTTTTTTAAAAGGCTTTGGAGCCTGGATTATTTTAGTGTTCAAAACACATTATTGTTCCAGTCAATGTTTCAGTAGCTATCTGCCAGAGCACAGATAGCTCCCATTCAGCTCAGTGTTAGATAACACAGATTCTTGAACCAGATTACAGAAACAGAGAAAAACCATGTGTCTGAGAAATTAGTCTCTATCATATGTAGTACTTTTACCACATTCATATCTTTGAATTTATAGGGTGTGCAAAGGCCTCTCACATAAAAGGTCCAAGATAGAGAGGAACTGTATTCTTCATGCTGGAGGAGTTCATCAGATATAGTACTGATTCCTAATGATGAGAAAGAAGGGACTCTGGTAGAAGTGTTTCCCTGTGTTTTTGGTGGTTTTGTCCTTGCCTTGAAAAGCTAGATAGTACTGAAATAATACTGAAATAATACCGAATAACGCTGCAACAATGAAGATGGATTTCCAAATAAAACTCCAACTATTCTGCTTAGCTATGATACGTGTGATCTTTTAAAGAACCTCTGAAATTCCATTGTTTATATGTCTGTGTGACTTCCTTGCATCCGCATATTTTTGGCTGCTGATACTGTTTAAAACAGTTTATTAAGTGTAATCTACTGCCCCCATCAATACTAATATACTTAGCATTAATCTTCCGTGTTGTGTTGCAAGAGCTTTGATTCTCCTGCCTCCTCACTAGAAACTTGTTTGCCATCAATCAAGTCATCATGACATGCCACTGTTTTTTTGTTGGTTTTTTTGAGTTTTTTTTGCCTTAATTGAAACATGATGCACCGCATCCCCTTATACAAGCAGCAGTAGGAACTCTGGAACTGTCAACCCCAGTGCCAGGTTTCCCCAAAAGGAGAGATCCTTTTTCAACACAGCCATAAAGCCTTAACAAAACAGATAAATAAGATAAAGTTGTAGATTAGGGCTTGGGGTTTTTCTTGGGTTTTTTTTCATTGTTTGTTTGTCTTGGTTTGTTTTTTTAAATAGAGCAACCCGTCAGCCCTGTTCTACCTGGGTCAACCAGAATTGCCAGCTTTGTCACTTTGGTAATCAGTAACTGGAGACAAGGCTGCTTTTTCAGCCCAAAAGTCAATCTTTAGCCTTGTGATTTCTAGTCTTTCAAACCATCACACCCTTCCCTTGTGCTTCTTCTTTTTTTGATTCCCCAGGAGCAGGCCACTTGTGGACACATTACCCAGCAGAGCAGTATTTAGGGGCAAGGCCTGGGGGCTTTGCTCTCTCTCTGCCACCTTTATACTGAAGGAATCTCCAGGAATCTCTTGGCTCTTCCCTTTCCTAAAGTTTCAGTGTTCTCTGTTTCACCCGTCCCTCACATGTTTCCAGAGAGACTCCATGTGACAGAGCAGAGGGATGGGAGGGAGGAAGGGGAAGGAGATGCTAGCTTTAAGGTGATGGGATTTTTCTGGCTTGCCCTACCAGCTGTTTGTAAAAGGTATCAGCTGATACCTCTGACCCTCTCCCATGTCCATGCCTGTCTGCCACCTCCACAGTGGAGGAGGAATACTTTGCAAGAGACCTTTCATTGACTATGTGTCGCCTACAGACTGGAGAGAGACCAAAATATTTCTCACTGGCAGAGTTTTAAAGTAGAGGAGGTTGGCGTTTTCCCATCACAAGGAGCAAGCAGGTCAGCAGGAGACAGCCAAATGGCGTCATTTCTTGTAGTCACACCCCGAGAACTGGCAACTGTTTAGGTGCCATGTTATACTAAACTGGCCTGGCATATATTCCAGGGGATATTTGTATTGGTTTATCAAACTTTCATACTGTGTTTGAAGGGACATCAATCAAGTTAATCAAAGTATGAAAGAAACCTGAAAATGAGGACAGGGGGAGTAGGAATTGGCTTAAATATAACCAGGAGGGGATAAAGAAAAACTACTTGTTAAGGAAGACACCCCAAAATTCTTTCTGAAACGTAAGAGTTTAAAATACCAGCTTTAGTTTCATCCCAAAAGAAGAAAATGAATTCCGACAATAAGGGAGGCAACCCAGGCACTGGTGGGTCAGGAGCCCTGTACAGCAGGTCAAGCTTGTGTTTAACTCCCCTTTCCTCAGAAAGACGAGGTGGAATGGAATCTGTGTGAATGGGAACTGAATTACTAATTGTTTCTTATTTCAGTGGGGTGCACTCAGCCTATTACACTGGGATGACAGTGTTGTGACTGTCATAATTGCACCAGTGCTAACCCTAACATAGAGGAAAAGTTGATTTTCTGATAAAAGATGCCAGACAGAGAAGAATAATTTCCCAGGTGTCTGAGACGAGACCATTACCCATGGAATGCAAATTTTATTTTAAGTTTGATCTCAGTAGGAAGGAAGCATTTATATGACAAATTGAGGAAGCAGCAATCCAAAGAGGATTAAACATATACAGAATATTAAGAAACTTTCAAATAGATGGAGGCATGGAGCTTTATCTTTCAGTTGTGTGGTTTGTCACTGGAAGTGCCCTAACTAGACAACCAAGTGCACAACAGCTACTGTGATGTGTGTGTGCACAAGGAGCTAGTTTTCATGTAGAATCAGAGCAAAAGGAGAAGAGTTTAAAAACCCAGACTCTTGAATGGTAGCCTAGAAATGGATGGCAGACTGCAAATGGGAGAATGTGCTGAAACACAATACTTGGCTGTTACTAGTGTTTCCAATACTTTTGCCCAATTTTGACTCCTGCGTCGTCCATTTGCTGAACAGTAGGGGTTGCCTGTGATGTTACAGCTCAGATTTCCAATGGATCCTATGGCCTCTGGAGCTAACCAGAATTCACTGCAGAGACATGATTTTCCTGCATTGCCACGTCTCCTTCTTACTACAAAATCTGTTTGATTTTTTACAAGAAACCCTTCTAAGGATCTCCAAATAAGAAAATGGATTTTTCTATTAGTGCAGATTTGTTGGAATGAGTAAAAAAAAAAAAAATTGGTGCCATGTGATGTTGGCTGACATAGTTGTAGCTGAGAAGGAGGTGGGTTGACATCAGAAGTTAGTATAATGAATGGTTGCATTCATACCATGGTGGCTTCATGTCTGCCAGTCACCATGTTACTAAAAAAGGGACAAAAATATGGGGTTAGTGTTGCTCAAAATAAAACTTAACATGTTTCAGTTTCTCTCCCAAAGACATTCTACTCTGTGTGCAAAATGTGGGTTTTCTTGGAGGTATGTGTATTGGGAGGGCTTGTTTCTTTTTCATTGCTGCCGGGTCTTCTCCAGTCAAGGGAGCACTCATCTGCAATGAATGTGATTTTTTGACTTGTGCTTGAATTGCAAATTACAAGACTCAGATTATGAGATGTCTGATAGTTTTTCCATGCCATCCAAACCTCTGTCTCCTTGCTTACTTCACATAACAAATTAATACTGAATTCTATAATAGATATACACAACTCAAATAATCTTGAAGCGAGGAAATGCCTCTAATTATGTCAGATATATCCATTATTCCCAAACTAGGGGATAATATGCAGTATGCTAACTTGCAATAAAAACTCAAGGAAAGCTTCTGATGAATTAATATTGACTGCAAATGTGTGGAGATGACTTTAAAAGCACCAATTAAATATTTTTTATGAATTTTTCAATAGTTATTAATATTGGTCTCCATGGAATTGCTCATCTAATCATGATAACACAATAGCCCATACCATATAATCTTTACAAGACACCAAAAGAGTCCCAGAATCCTGTGGTCTTTTGGAGACATATGCAGTAAAAAAATCAGTTGTTTGGTTTTTTACATTTTTAGCTTTTGCCTCTCACTAAATCTACCTTGGCTTCTGTGCTAATATAATGTTTTCTGCTATAGCAGCTCTGGTTTTGTGTTTACAGCACTCATAGAAAGTTATAACAGAGTTACCATATTTGAAGGAAAATATGAATGTAAAACTGCATTATACATTGACTGCAGCACTTCAAATTTGAGTTATTCTTTTGGTAGTATTTGTACACATTTTGGAGTGGTAGTAAGAAGAGAAAACTATTAAAAATCAGTTCTCATTTTGGTAATTTTACAGAGCACAATGTCAGTCATACAGCTCAAGGAGAGCTGCACCAAGTAGTGATGGAAGTCTCCTGTTTGACAGGTTTTTCTGTTGAAGAGAGAGGACGAAATACTTTGGAGAGTTTTAGTCAGTTAATTTCAATTTAATCATAATTTCATCAATTTCAGTCCATGGAACTTTAGCATCTAAATGGCTTTGGGGATGTGAGGGAAAGAGACTCAATATATTTAATAACTATGTTCAGCCACACAGATTAACACCTTTAAAATGTCTCTGGGCTAAACTTACTCAGCTGCAAAAGCATCATAATTTTCCTTTATGACATTACTTTAGAAGTTAGGTTTCTTAATTAAACAGACAACTTCATTAAGTCATAGATTTTTTTTTCTTAAATCATATATGATTTAATCATGCTATCACAGAATCATAGAACAGGTGAGATGGGAAGGGACCTCCAGAGTTTATTTGCTCCAACCCTGTGATCAAGCCAAGCCACCTAGAGCCAGCTGCTAAGAGCTAGGTCCTATGGTATTTGAATATCTCCAAGGATGGAGAGTCCACAATCTCCCCAGGCAATCTGTGCCAATGCTCAATCACATTCACAGGAAAAAAAATCCTGATGCTCAAAGGGAACCTCCTGTGTTTGACTTCGTGCCTGCTGCCTCTAGCTCTGTCACTGGGTATCACTGAAAGAAGCCTGTATGCTATACACATATATTCTTATACACAGAAATGTACATTTAAAAGACAAATATATACCCACAATTATTAATCCCAGTTTTATGCTTATCTTGTTTGGTGTATCATGGAATTGATACAATTGTCTTAAATGGATATTTTAGAGTTTTTGTTATGGCAAGTATAAATAAAAAATTGTCCTGATTTTTATTCTTATATGTTTCATGTTTCCTGTTTTCTCTAAGTAATTATTGCAGTAAAATAATAATTCTGGTTCTGCAGATGAGTCCTCAAATTTGAGCTTTCCCACAAATGAAAAATATATATACCTCTATTCCAGAGCTGAGAGTGCTGAAATAGGTTCCAGCTGAAATAAGGTATCACCTGTACTGTAGGACTTCTGTTTGGCTCCTGGATCAGAAAGCCTAATTAAAGCTGGATGTTTAATGCAACTTTTTCATTCCTATAGAAAGTGGAATGAGAGAGTGCTTCTAAAGGACAGCACATAAAGTGTTGCCCTTCCTTGAATATCAAAACTGTTAAACTTTTGCTACAACTAGATTCAACCTCTTCATAGTTTTTACTTCTTGTTCATGTAACTACACCAGTTTGATTCCTTCTAGGACATAACTACAGGTATTTTTTCTTCATTTTACCATGTCCTAATCTCTATAGGTATTTGTGCCTCTTCTTATGATAATGGTTCCTGCATGCACTTTTGTCTGTGCTGGGTTTTATGGAGCAAATTGTTGATTGAAACACGCACAGCAGAATTTCCATACAGTGTCAATTTTTATGTAGCATGTTTTTCATAAGCATCATTCATCCAATGGATCAATTTGTACATTGCACCTTATGACTGTAGGATGTTAGATTTAAAATTGCCCTTCAGATTTCTCTTCTACTTTTCATTGGTCACATAATTGGAAGAAGGAACTGTAACACGTAGTAAATAGCAACAGCTGCAATGGCAACAGCACCAGCAACAATGCAATTTTCCTATCTGTGCCTATGATGATATAGAAGATTACTACTTGCAAAGTGCCAGCTGCTGGCACTTCTTTTCTTCTTTACTAAAAGTGAATGAAAAAGAAATGGAACAGATTATTTCTCTGACACACCACTTAGATATTCATACTTCACAGGTATTTCAGCAAGCATAAGGGCACATTCCATAGCTGAATATCTTTTACCCTTGGATACATTCAATTTGTATTAATTTTAGAATTTACTCTGTTGATTAGAAAAGGTTATAAGATTAATAAGTAGTCATTGCAAATATATGTAATGGAATATAAACTTCAGTTAATGTTTTTTTCCCAAAAAGCCATTAGAGATTAGTTCATACAAATCATAGTTCATACAGATCATATCCCATCTTTCTGGTCCTTATGTTGCTTTGTAATCTCTGAATAATTTCTAAAATCCATGCTAGAAAATCCAACAAAAATCCAGCAAACCATACCCTACCAACAAAAGATGATACATTGAAATTTCATACGCTCTTACTGTAGAGCTGATTTTCAAAGAATTCTTTGTAGATGTATAATGACAGACAGCTTAGAAACACACAGAGAATACTGTATCCCATGAAATTACTCTTATTTGTTAAGAAAATGTAGTATTTCCTACAGTCTGGGGGTTTTTTCCAGTTTCAGGGCATTAGACTGACCCTTGACATGTGTCCCAACCCCAGCCTGCATCGTGTTTGAGATTCACGATGATGACAATAACCCAGAAGGGCAGGGTGCTCTCTGTAGCTCAGCAAGATCAACGTGCCCAAATTTCAGCTGACAAAAGAAGAAGGTCAGCCACTGTCCTCTTCTCTGAGGCCACCCAGAGCGGGGTCACTACAGAATGGTGTCAGGATGGCCTCTAGATAGGTGATTTCCTGATAGGATCACTCAGATATAAAAAAAAGCTCTTAAGATTCAGCATTTTTTGAAGCTGGGAGGTGAATCATCCACTACGATGAGCTCATCTCCACTGTGGGTGAAGAAGAAAGAATAAAATTTCATCATCCAACCTCTTACTTTTGCTATGGATGGAAAAGATAGGTCAGATTTTAGCTAGACCTGGAATCTTCTCACGTCAGTCATAGTTCAGTCACTTTAATTTATCATGACACTTTCTTTGGCTGACACTGTGAAAAAAAAAATCAGCTTTTTTAGATGTTTATGAACACAGATGCAGAAAAGAGCTCAGAAGATCATCAGCTCTCTCTGCTACTTGTAAATTACCTAGAGATTTCCTATGACAATTTTTTAAAGAGAAAACAATTGTCTAAACCTATTCTTTCCCACCAAACATATTTATTTCAATATATAGACATCTTTTAGTCTAAAAAAACCCCAAACAACAAAATAAACCCCATGCAGACACCTAATTGTAGGTGTCAATAATCTGAAGCCCAGCTCACAGGTCAGATGTTTCAGACAATAAAATATATACTGATACATCCTTTTGTACTCTCCCACATAGTGTTGGAAAATTTGTTACTGTTGAGAGGGAGTCTAAAGGGCATGTCAAGAACTGTGAGTTTTGTAAAACTGAAAAGTAAATTTTAGATGAATTTTTCAATTTTTGTAATTTTTTGTAATTTTTTGAGTGGTTGCAATACAAAACTTGCAAAAATCATGTAAACTAGGATTTTAGCTGCAAAAAATGCATTATGTTATTTGAAACAAAAGTCTGTGGGACTCTTAAAAAATTATTTTCAGACAAAAAATTCACTCCTGATCCTTTAAGTGCTTTGGTATCATAGAGTTAACTTGGTTAAGGAAATTAACATTACAAATAACAAAGCTGAGCAAATATTTATGTAATAAATGAAATTTGATAAATAATTTAACTCCTGTAATTGGTATACCATATATTTCATTAGTAAATATAAGGAATATTGAAGACAAGTAAAAAAATTCTGCTCGAGGCAATTGAGTGGTGTAATAATTAAATTAATATCAGAAACAATTTTAGTTGCCCATTGAACCACCCTTTATTCTGTTTATTGACTTTTTCTTCCCTGATAATAAAACCTGTATTTTTCTCTTTAGTTTTTAGTGCAAATTATTGTGGTGAAATATAAGCTCAGAAATTTATGAACATATTTTCAGGAATTCAGTCAATGATTCACATATATGTCCTTTTAAACAAAACACTGTCCATCTTTTGAAGGCATAAAAATCTGTGTGCATTGTGATCCCTTAAGTGTCCCTGCAACTTCATGTGTAAAAATAGTCTTTATTAAAAACATATCATAGTTCTTTATTATACTGTAACCTCTTACTGCTTTGTATAAATACGGATGGTAGAATTGTTATATTAGAAATTAAATATTAATACACAATATGCTCTCAAAACACAAGCTTCAAAATGCAGTTCATATTTTACTTTTAGTGCTTAGCTGAAAATCCTTGTGAGTTTTCAAAATAAATCTGAACAACCACTGGACATTTTCATTTAGGAGTTGAGGCTCTCCACATTAGTCTGTGATGACATAACAATTAATAGATTTTGCAATATAGTTTAAAAGCATCCAAACCTCCTGTGATCTGGTTTATCCCTCTGCAGTGCTGTGCACAGGGTATATTGAATGATAAAGGAGAAGGGGCTTTTTAACTGGGGACTAAACTTCCACAGATTTCAGTGAATGCTTACAAAAATGATCAGTTAAAAGAGGATTTGTGCAATGTTTAAAGGTTTGTTTGTACGTTTGATTGCAATATGGTTACACGGTCATTTAAATGAAAACTTTCTGGTTTGTACTGAACACATTAAATGAGATAACTGGAATATCAGCTTATTTGTAGTGGGCACAAGATAAATGAAGATTATGAATTATTTCTTCTGTTTCTAAATTATATTGGTTTTACTCTAAAATTCTGTTTGAAAAAGAAGATATTGGGATCTCATGCAGGTTTTAGGAGGACACTAGAGAAGATACAACTGCTTAATTATCAGGTCTAATCAGAGTGCCTGGTCAGGTGAACACTGTTTTCACTGCAGTGATTGGCCCATTTTGTCTTCCACAAATAGCCATGCAGAACAGCATTATCAGGTGTCCATTTTTCCAAATGTTAAAGGTAAGTGCAGTTAAGAGGATTGAATTATCATCCCATATTATTTTAAAAAACCCAGCAAGTCAACAATAGCTTCCTGAATGGCCACACTTGAAAATTAGCATGTTTTACAAAAGCACTGATATTGGAGCTCTGAAAACAGAGGTTTAAGTTAATGGAGAACTACCTGTACCTACACAGGTATGTACTGGTCATTTTCAGTGCTTAAGAAGCACAGACAAAGGAATTAAATCCTCACAATATAATTCTTTTTTTTTGGAGATTATGCATACAAGTTGTGTCATCCGAAGAAGCTGCTTTCTGTCTGGTTTGAAAAATATTTTTTTTAAATACACCTCTGGGGAAGAACAACCAATCTGAGATTTTACAGAGTATGTGAGTTCACTTCCCTTCTTTCATTAAATGGGAAAAGGGAACAATACAGCAGAAATGAGGATTATGACACTTGTTCCTCTATCATCTGTCTGTCTGACAGCAATAGGATAGATCCTTAACAACCCCGCTCAAATGGAGAGACTCTAAAAAAGCAGAGTGAGAACTGAGACACAGAGCAGCATTCCAGCCTTAGGAATGATGTTAAGGAATCCCAGAAGCTACATGAGAAACAGAGTTAAGGGAGAAACAGAGTTACTGGGTTCATTCTGAAAAGAACAATATTGATTCAGAGATTTAAGGGCAGAATTAACTGTTGGGCTAGGAGTGAACAGCTGTGTGTTCATTAAAGATTTCTGTCTCTATTGGTCACATGCACATCTATCCTTTTTCAATTTAGGTACCAATTATTTCTATTTCATCTTGCTGTTTGTTTTGCTCTTTCCCCGGCGGATATTTAAGATTATTAAACATGGGAATTTGATCTTTTTTGATTCCTAATGTCTCATATTTTCATGTAATTACAGAAGAGTTCTGATCGAAGAGAATTCATCTCTGGCAAAGATATAAAAACGAACAAAAAAAACCACATTACCTCTCCTTTTATCACAGAAAACCACTGCATATACATTTACATGTAAAAAACATTTCTGCCCAAGGCACTTAAAATTATCATTAATTCTTCTCTTTAATTTCATAAAATCTTCCCATGCCAATGCTTTACAGACTTGTAAGTAGAAGCTGATAGCAAAGGCATGACTTGGTCCACCATGAGGCAGTATGGTATGGCAAGTGCACTTCTAGAGCATCTATAAATGTCAAGACTGTTAACTGTTCCACTGTTCATCAAACCGTGTCAGGAAAGTGAGAGAGTTTGTACTCTGAGGAGGTGCTCAATCAGCTATGACTGACAGCACCTTTCTGTGCCATGAATTTGTGGCTTTGGGGAGTGTATTTATTTACCTTTTTTTTTCTTCTCCCCCACCATTCAGGAACCCAGCAGGACTCTGCAAGGCATCTGGCAGGACATGCCTCTGTTGTTATGAGACCAGGTTTCAGACACCCTCAACCTAGTCGCTTCCCACTTGAGTTTGGTCACAGACATGTGGTGCCCCTTGGACGACACAGATCTGGAGCTGTTCGCTGTTCAGCTGAGACAGCCCTCAGATGGCTGGGGAGCTCAAGCCCACCCTTGCAGTTTTTGACATAGCTACATTTCTTTGGGGAAAGCCCTGCCAGGTAGAAAGCTTAATGAGACACAGAGTTTTCTGGTATCAGTGTCAGGTATTTCAACTTATGCCAAGTCTGAAGAGTCAAAATAGGGCTTATAAACATGTTTCAGATACTACTGCTGTCCTCATCCAGACATTTCTGATAAGGGTAATCTTTAAAGAATAATAATGTCCTGTTACCCTCATTTAATGATTGTGCTAACTCAAAGTGCTAATATCTGAAAAATACTTTGCAAAGGTGGCTCTCAAATAGTTGGAGAACAGTCTAATGAAGAAGTGGCTGTAGATCGTCTAAGGACTAGAAAAGCTCTACACAAGACTCCTATGATGCTTTATGGAGAGAAATGTTCAAATGTGCCACCAAAAGACACATAATGTGTTCTGAATAGAGTGCTACTAATGACTGTTGTGTATGCACATACCCATACAAAAAGCTTACTTCTCTGGTTAGAAAATGCATGTTGGAAGATGGCAATATTTGTGATTAGGAGTTGTGGTTTTGATTCTTTGCATTAGACTGCTGACCAAGTAGGTCCAGTTTTGTGCTGTCTGATCACAATGCTACTGTATAGGTTTGTTTACCACAGTAAGCATCCTCAGATTAAGAAATCTGTTTGACAAAAGAAATATCAAGCTGTCCAAGCATTAAATTAATGTGTTTCCTTAAGAAGAGAGAGTTATATGTAAACTCTGGACCAGACAGCTGTGGCCAATGAAAAACATCTGCCCCTGGTATGACATCAGTAGGGCAGAGCTGCTGAGATGTCTTGGAGATGAGATAGTGTCCAGTTCGGCAGGGAAAACATCATGTGATAGAAGAAGGGAGACTTGTAAGGACTGACCAATGATAATAACAATTTACATATGTTCTCTTTTTTCTGTTCTTAAATATTTTAATACTCCCCCGGCCATTCTTATACCAAAAGGTCTGAGTTGTACCCACAGATGAAGGAGCAAAGTCATTCTGTCTCTGTCCACACTGCTGGAAGTGCCCTGTTCTTCCTTCAGCCCTGGATCAGGAAACTGCACCCTTTAAATGGAGTAAGTGCTTGAATTTTTTTGGGAGAGTTCTCCACAGCCTTCTTTGAATTTTATCAATGAGATTTTAGTGACCAGGATTCCCATGATGTCTTTTCTCCACCCACCCCCACAATGACTCCTGTGACACACCTTTTGCATAGTACCTCCCAGGAAAAACAACTCCCTTATGCAATTGAAAGTATTGTTTCATCTTCAGTTTCTTGCTTTGCCAGAGGCCATGAGGGCTTATTATGAGCAGGTGGTGGTAGCCAAAGTCCTAGACTTTGCTTTATTATTTTTGTGCATTTACAACCTTCCTATGTGACAGTCTCGTTTAGTCAGTGCTACAGGCAATCTCTGTCTGTACTTAAAATATCTTTAACAGCTACATGTAGGGAACAATCACAGGGGAAGGGAAAAAAGCATACAAAGGCAAAAGGCAGCTTAGAAAGGAATTGGAGCCAGAGGGATTCATGGCTGGGGTTCTTTTATTACCTAAAAGGACACATTTTTGCAGAGCATGCAGAGTCTGCTTTTACTGATTCTATTTTTGTTGATATTTTGTCCGTTGCCATTGTTTGCTTAAAATAATTTCTCAGGAGATACCTGGTTTCAACTGGCAGCAAATTTTAGCAAAGTAGCTCTGAAACTGAAAAATTGGATTATTCTCTACAGAAGACAACTACTTTATAAAGAACATGAAATATCTGTGAATCTTGGCATTATATATTGGGTAGTGTGACAAGTTCCTATAAACTCACAGACACAATCAAGAAATAGTGCTAAGAAAATATTTTTCTCTCTCTTCAAACCTTCAGCTGGAAAGACTGAGGGGTAGTATCTTTTATGTCTTTTTCTGGTACTCACTGGAATGTTCGCATTTAAAATTTCTTTTATGTCCTTTTTTCCCCAAAGTCCTTGTAGCACTTGTTATCTCACAAAGTTTGCCTTATCCCCTTCCTGCCACCCTTTCACCACTTCAAAAATTACTAAGCTAGGGCTGAGAAAAATCATTTGCTCTGTGTAATCCCAAGGTGAAGACCTTAAACTGGCAAACAGAAACCAATTTATAACCTCTTTACAAACTATCCCTCCCTCTGTTTCCATTATTTTCTGTAGCTTTTCTGTGCTATAGGTGCTTATAAGTATTTTGGCTGAGTGATTAGGCAGAAAGTGCAGAATAGTCCAGTTTGTCATTGGACCCCATCAGGAATATTTCACAGCCTGCCTGTTTCTGATGCTTACCTAAATCCCGATTAATTTCCTCCTTTCCTCACACCCATGCTGCAGCTTTGAGATCATAATAGAAAAAAAGTTTCAGGAGGTCCTAGTTTCTTAAGGGATAAAATTTAGTATTTTCTTCATCCCAGAAGTGTAGGATGGTGAGTAGATTATAAGATTCGTGTTGTCTCCATTTTCAAGGTGTTTTTATTTGTTCAACATATTGGCTCCCTGAGGAACTTCAAGTGTACTAGAAAGGAAGACCTACTCAGGAATGTGGAAAATAATATGCTGTTCCTCATACCCAGCAAAAGAAAATATTTCATTGTATCCAATGTGCAAGGAGATGATCATAAATTTCCCAGTCTTTTTACTCTTATGTTACAAGGCAGGAATAGCAGAAGTATGTGCATTATTGCCCTTTTATACCAGTGCAAGAGTGCCCACACATGTTCACATATTTTTCTCATCTTTCCCTTATATATCTTATCTGAATTATAAGAGGCTTTCACTTTCTCTGTCCCTCAGTTTATTCTGAACAGATATTTGTCTACCCTGTCATGAAATCCTCCAGTAACTGGGATTTTATAACCTGCCTAAGTACTCCTTTCTGGTGCTTCACTAAATATTCTTAACTCAAAAAGTTTCCCTCTAACTCCAAAGATAATTTTAAAAATGAAACAAAACACCCACACAGACTTCATTACTTCCAAGTAATTTTTACCTTACTCATCTCTGCAAGATTCTTTTAACCTACATTTTGATGTCCATTAAAAAAAAAAAAATTAAAGTTGTGCTGACTCTCATTGGCTCCTTCTATAGTCAATGGTGAAAATGAGACATTTCTAGACCTCTATTCTTCTGGCCTATTTTAGCTAATCAATAAGATTAATCACAACCTGGAATTTCCTACTTCACTCACTTAGCTAGAGAGGGACCTCAAGTAAATTAAGACACAGACCTAGAGCTTTACATTTACTCTGGCAAGTTCTACCTAGAAGAGAACACAAAGAACAGTGTTACTACTTAAGACTTATGAATTTCTGAATTAAAACCAATCTTACCTATGGTATTCAGAAACAGCCAATAGCACCACAAATAGCTGCTCAAAGGTACAAGATAATTCTGGTATCTCACAGTCAATTCAAAAATGAAAAAAAAAAAAAAAAAAAAAAGAAAACCTAAAATGAAGGATAAAAAATAAATGGGCATAAGTTAAAGATGCCCAAAGGTTTTTTAAAAAATATATCAGGACATTAACTATGATGAGGATAGAGAGTAGATGCATGAAAATGGGAAAAAGTGAATGAAAATTATTCTGATTCATATAATAAATGAAATAATGATCTGCTTTTAAAGAACCTAGAATTTAATTTAAAAATGAACTCAATTAAATAAATGGACTTCTAGCTGTTAAAATAAATGTGGAGTACACTTGGCAAACATTAATGTTTTCAGAGATGCAGTAGTGGTGTGAGTGCCTCTAAAGTGAATGTCTACACCCTTGGACTTGCCCATTGTCTCTGCTCATCTTACTGTGCAGCAGTGGCACAAGCAGTTCAAGCCATCAGAAAGTAATGTCAAGACTTCAATCAAAAAACCCCTTGGGGGACATTCAAGCCAGTGACTGAAAGAAATAAGGAAAAAGAAAAGACTTGCTTGTAAGTTTCCCTTTCATGCTGAGATAAATTTGCTCACATTTTTGCAAAAACACAAAGCAAATTTTAAAACAGTCACAGTTGCCAGTCATGAAGTTAAACGTCCAGAGTTTTTCTCCTTTGTTTTTTTAATGCAGAATTTCATAGTTTATACCTATTTTTTTTCAAATTCCTCTTTTTCCTAGAAGCCTCCTTATTCAATGCAAAAGAAACAAATTATACAAAGAATTAGCAAATTTTCAACATTTTTATTTTATGCCTTGAAAAAAGGGTTCCACTATATGAGGAAGAAGCTAGAGGCTGCTTCCAGCCAACATTTCTGTTACTATTTTCAATACACACCTTGTAACAAGGTTTGAGAATAAGATGTGGAAAGCCTATTCAAGCATCCTCCAAAAAGCTTAGAAGACCACATTTTTTTCACAGAATAAAATTTAAAATGAAAAGCACTAATCAAGATAAACAGTCAAATGCTTGCAAAATGTTACATACATACATCTGACCCAGGCTAATTCTACAACTGCTTCCTTTTTGTGGATATGAGGTTTGAGCCAAAGACATCTGGGGAGCACTGGGCTAGGATAATTTTTACCTAAAATAAAAATATGTAAACACGAAAGAGGACAGAAGGTAAACACTACATACACTTTAACAGAACTTGCTGCTTGTTATTTCTTGCTGAGTTACTAAAAGTGGACACTTTTTAAAGTAAAAGCCTGGCTGCATATTTTTGCAGCTCGCTGTGCTGAGAGGCACTGAGGCATCCTTGAGGCTGACTACTGGGAGTTCTGGAATGTAAAAATAACTAGAGAAGTGTGCATTTGATTTACAAAAATAAACACCTCAGTCACTTCTGAACTGTGAATCAACAAATGAACACTACTTAGCTGTAAAAGATTGAGTTCGAAATAAAAAAAAATATTTGCTGAATTTGTGATCACCCAGAAGAAATTTGAATTGCAGATAAGTGACACTTTGAAAGGGTCATATCAATTCTTGTGTGTGTTTCAACACTGCTGAAGCTTAATTTATGTACTGTCATTGGAGAGAGGGAAGTATAATGGATTTTTAATTATTCCAAGTTTCAAAGAGCAAATGGGAGGTAGTCCAGTTTCCAGACAAAGCAGGAAGACAATTAGGAGTTATAAAGAGCCAATTACACAGTAATGTCCTATTAAAATTTTCTTGGGAATATGACATTCATACTTTTTAAAAATTTTTACATTCTTTTCTTGATTCACTCCCAGAATACAATGTTTTTTTCACATTTTTTAGATGGTTAACAAGGTTGCATGCACCAAATTAACTTTGGTTTCTTTATATTCCCTCATATCTCCTCACTTTTGGATAAGTAGGTTGATGTACCCTACAAAAACAACAAAGTTCTGCTATTACTTTTAATATTTTGGGGGTTTTTCCCAGCTCCTTGACTAAAGAAAGTAGAAAGTTATTCACATATTTGAAAAAGTTCTTAATTCTCAGATCATGAAATAAGGTACCTCATTAATGAGATTTTCAAAATAAAGTTCTTTTATCAACTGCTAGCACTTAGGATGAGAATTTAAAGAGACAGTTGATAGTCTGGTTCTGCAAAATGATTGCATTGCTGTGGTTTGAATCTTAAATATTTTTTGTTCAGTAATAGCTGATTGATTGCAAGGCAGATAGCAGTACTTTTCTATACCTCTTTTTATTTCTTTCTGTTCCCTAATAACATGATCCGGCACCTAAAAAAGGTCACAAAAAATCTTAATTTTGATATGGCTTTAAATCACAACACACAGAACATTTTCCCTCCCTAAACCTACAGGAGCTTTATCACTAAAACAAATGTTTAGTACACTCACTGCTCCCCAACACACATTTTTCCAAGTCTTCCGTGTCTCTTTTTTTTCTCTTTTCATCCTACTTGCCACTGAAAGCACATTTGACATGGGCTTTCATTAAAATTGGTAAAATTCTAAATGTTCTTTTTTAGTTCCAATTCATCTAAATATAGAAAATTTTGATGATTAGACAAAGTTGGGTTGAACTCTTTGAATAGTTTGAGTTATAGAATATATCTGGAGATCTTACAAGAAAGTATTTTCTTGGGAAATTTAGAGCTGTTCTGCTTTTGGTTCTGAAATACTGCAGCAAACCCTGTTGGTGTTTCATCATTTCCAGTTCCATATGGAACCCATAAGGCAAATTTGCATACATAAAAATAAAATGTTATTTGAATATTTCAGACCTTCATTAAAGGCTTGGTCTAATTTCAAGTCTAATCACAGATGAAACTAGTGGTGTTGGGGGACACTTAGATTTGGACTAATTCATATCTAATTTTCATCATCAGGAAGACTGCCTTCTCTTGGGAAAAGGCAATAATTAATAACTCTGCTGCTTTTTCTCAAGATTATTGGAAAGTGAAAATAGAAGTAAATGGATTCGATTCAAATACTTGTTAAGGCTTTTAACAGGCTTTGAAAGACTACAAGGAAGGGAAGGGAAGAATTCAAAGTCAAAAATTTGCGTGCACCTATTGCTGATAATTCCTATGATTTAGTGCAGAAATTTCTCCAGTAGAGCATAAGACTGGTCATGGACTTTCCAAATGAGTCTCTATATGGCAGCGACAGCTATGCTTCAACCATAAAGGAAATAAAATATGTTTTTATTACTGTGTTAAAAATTTTGAAATAGATTGGTTTCATTGTTTTTTAGAACATTACTTCATTGTGTTTCACAGCAGAAAAATTCACACTGGGACCTTTTGAACCCCCTGGTGTCTGGAGAGCTCGGGCACAATTTACAGGGCTTGCAATTGAGCTGTCTGGGAATCCACAGAAGGAAACCCAATACTTCCATTATTTTGAGTTATTAGTGTTTGGTTCCTTTATTTTTCTAATACATACACAGTGTGTAACTGTTGATTTCTTTTCTCAAATTAGATTTAACAGTAAATGATAGCAGTTTCACCAGAAATGTTCATGTACCACAGAGACTATGGCCACATCTGCTATCAATAACATAAAGTAATATCTGGGACACTCCAGAGGCTACTAAAAGTGGAAACAACATCTACAGTATCGAGCTCTCAAACCAGAAAATTATGAAATGGCAACATCATAAAATCCACCTCTGTGAGTAATGGCACACACGGATACAAAGTCTCAGGCTCAGCCTTAAATATAATCTATTCTGCCATTCCCTGGTGACCGCTGCTGCGCTCTGCAGGACGGAGAATGCAAGCTACCACAAACGTGTGTTTGCTACTGTTGGTATACTGTCAGTGAGAACAGCATATACAAGGGGAAATCAGGCATATGCCATCCCTCCTGGGGAAGTTTCCCAGGAGGTATTCCAACTTGCTTTGAGGGAAAAGTGTGAGATGATATCTCTCTATTCAGAAAATAGTGCTGGAAGTTGGGCCTGGTGAAGAGTTCTTTGGGAACAGAGAAAAGAAAAATAGTTAGCTTCTTCTAGAGTTCAAGATTATAGCAGATAAGTCTGGTGAGGACTAACTAATAATAACGTATATTTCAAAAATTATCTTTCAATCAAAAGAAATATTTT
Source organism: Donacobius atricapilla (assembly GCA_013397315.1). Taxonomy (NCBI): domain Eukaryota; kingdom Metazoa; phylum Chordata; class Aves; order Passeriformes; family Mimidae; genus Donacobius; species Donacobius atricapilla. The sequence continues at coordinate 328,622 of WBMY01012339.1, forward strand.
TTGTCACGCAAAACCACCAAATCTGATGGTGCATGTATTTATTCTTCCTTCTGAGCATTTTTGTAATTTTCTGCAACGTCACAGGTAAAAAAGGTATTTCATGTGGTTGGTGATTGCCCAGCCCTGTCAGTGAAGTCCTACTGTTACTAAATGCATCAAGCATTTATCTTGTGGGGGCATAGAGACTGGAAAAATAAGGACCAGAATAACAGTCAGTATGGACTGTTAAAAACAGTAGCACTTCCCATCATTACAGCTAACCCAGCCTTAGAGAGGTGAAAATTGTTTCCTTATACAAATACTTGTTGCTACAGAAATAGATCTGGGAGAGATCTGTGAATTACATTGCCATCATGCACAAGTTTTAAAATAAAAGCACTTATGAGCAAGTTCTCTCAAGTTTTCTCAAGTCCTGACTTGAAAACCCTGAATTTCTGTGATGCAAAAAATAAAAAGGACAGACATTTAAAAATCATGCCACAAAAGCGTACAGGGGTACATAGGTGCTGAATAGTGTTCCCAGTGCAGCGACTTAACTGGCTTGCAAACGTGCAGTTACCCTATAAGGAGCTGCCAGTGAGAATATGTGATGAGAACAAGTAATGAGAATGAGTAGTGAAGAATTTAATCAAGATTAAGCCAGTTTTTGGAGATACATAAGTGTGGTGCACATACATTTTCACCTGATTCCAGTTTGCTTTTCTGATCTGGTGTTTTCCAGGCAATATGTGACCACTTGGGTATTGTTCTATCAGAAGTTAGGTTCTCCTTGTAAATTTTATGAGCAAAAGGCCTTTGGTGTGGGTCTTCCCTTTATATTTACTTGGTTTACTGGATGATGTGTACTGAATACTTGTGCCAGATATCTTCAAAAATCATCCAGTCTGATCCTGACAATCTCTTCTTTGGAAGCCACTGCAGTTCCACTAGCAGGCGTAGTTGTGACAAATCACTGTCATCCCCTCTGTTCTTATCACTGTCCTGACAAGTACAACTCTTCTCTTTTCAGCAGATTGACAAGGTTCATTCTCCTTTAACTAGTCTCAACCTAGTTATGGTACTTTAACTAATAACTCAGGGTTTTCTTACTGGCATGAAGAAAATTGATGAGAAGTAAAGATAAATTAAACTGCAGATGAAGCCATATTGCCTGTTAGATCCACAGATCTGCTATCAATCATAACAGGGTTGAGACCTCCTAAATAAAAAGTAAAAAATTGAAAAAAAAAAAANGGAAATATGTCAAGTAAAAAAAATGTTTTCATTTTCTTTTTTGTCATCACTGGGATATTAACCAAAGGCACCAAATATTCTTATGACATATGATTGACAAAGTTTTTGTCTTTCTGCCTGCACTCAGAAAGAAAACCAAACGCCACAACTGAATGTGTTAAGTCAGCTTTTTGGCAAAATTTGCAACATGATCTGAAAGGGCATTTATAAGAAAACCAAAATGATTTCCTGACCAAGGTCCATATCCATGCCTGAATTTGTTGTTCTGATCAGGACATAGGAACAGACATCAGGATCAAGAAGCTATCACATCAAAGTTGTTTGCAGTGTGTTGCAATTACAAATTCAGAGTGATGGTATTACAGCAGAATATATTTTATCATTTCTATATCAAGGTATGAACAGAGAACACACTTTAAAAATCATCTAACTAAAAATGTAGAAAATCTGGCAACCTACAGAAATATTTACAAACAAAAATACAGACATTATAACTTATAATCAAAATCTCATGAACAGAAATTTGCAGGAAATTGTTTAACACCAGAAACATGGTAAAGCATGCTGAAAGGTAGGATTAAATTGATTAAAGCATTTTAGAGACCATTTTGGCTTTTCTCTACTTCACTGGGGTTAACTTAACTTGTACCACATCTCTAAGATGGGCAGCTCTTTCATTTTACACCACTGTACATGTGAAGCTGCGGTAGAAAAAAAGAAAATGCAAGGAGATGACCTTCCTTGCAGCTCAGAAGGCAGAGAGGTTCCCACTCTGTGGTGGTGTACAAGCTCCAAAACCTGCCATCTCTGCTGCTGTCCACACAGAAGACTGATGACCTTTCTGTCAGTAAGATCTGTTTCTATTTCCCCCAAGAAAACTTTATAGTCTAAGGAAAACAAAAAGAGCCATAGGGTAAATTTCCAGGTGTTCTGACTTTTCTGTCTGTGGAGTGGTTTTCTCAGTGGATTGGAAGTGATGTAGATCCTGTTTTATTGAGATGAGGGTGTAACACTAACCAAAGGATCACACAGAGGTGGCAATAGCATTCTTTCACTGAAGGAACTGCATGAAGAACACATGGCTCGTATAATGAAATTTAAAGTTATATGTCAGTGAAAATTAGAAAAAATTAATCAGAAGATATTAACAGAAATCTGGTTCTTGCAAGTCAGCTGTGATTGAATAGATGTTAGGGAGCAAATTCTGACAAAAACGTCTGACAGCTAATTATTATTTTCCTTAAAAGTTTCTTCTTTCAAAGCAAGGTCAATGCAGGAGGATATGTGAAAACTGATAAAAAGAATGAGCTGTCATTTGACATTCTTTGCTATAAAATTAACAATATGCATTTTTGTCAGGGTTATAACAGCACAAATGTAATACGTTACATAGGCATCTTGGTTCATTTCATGATAAACTGGAGCAAAAGTGTCCACCCCAGACCAAAAACTGCTGCCATGAGTAGCGTTTATGTATTTTAGATTGTGTGTGGAATGGGTAGGAATATAGGGTAATGCATAGCCTAATATACATACCAAAGTAGTTAGACAGTGGTTGTTTGTGTTGTTAACATAGTAAAAGTTAAAAATAATTAAAATCTGTCATCAGCCTTATATGTACTCATATTCAAGTAATTCAAAGAAAAGGAGAAAGCATTTTACCATAGGTTCTCTTGAGAATGATATTGGCACATATTCATGTACATGTGTAATTCCTTCTAAATGCATGGGTTGAATTCTTTGTTCTGTGAAATCATTGAATTATTAGGGCTGGGCTGGACCTTAAAGATCCCTTAGCTTCAACTCAGCTGCTGTGGGGAGGGAACCTTCCCACACTAGGACCAGGTTATTCAGAGTCACATCTTGCCTGGCCTTGAACACCTCCAGGGATGGAGTATCCATAACCTCTCTGGGCCACTTGTTCCAGTGCCTCACTCGCTAAGTAAAGAATTTCTTCCTAATATCTAATCTAAGCCTGCCCTCCTTCAGCTTAAGACCATTTTCCCTTGCTCTGTCACTACCTGCCTTTGTGAAAAGCCCCTCTTCTAAAATAACTATTCTAAAGTAACTATTTTTTTTATAACTCTGTGCATATATGAGTGAATAAATCAGGTCAGCTTTTATCCATAGACTTCATCAGTACCCTGAAGAAATCAAAAATACTCTTAATAATATGCAGAATTGGAATTAGGCATTTTTTGGGAATTTTTGTATTACTGTAAATGGGTAATGTAATTATTAGTCCTATTAACATAAAAAATTGTGAATGAATGCCAGCAAACAAGATTTGGCAAGAATTTTCCCTCTCATGGATTGAAGCAGTTTCTCTTTGTCCCATTAACTCTTTTAATTGAACAAGTGAAGATATGTTTTCTGACAGTATCATGCAAAAGGCTTAATTTCATTCCATCACTAGTAAATAGCTTGTTATTTTCCAAAAAGTTGTTTTGTTTTGGTTTTTTTTTTAAAAAAACATGAAGAAATAGCAAAGTAGTTTGAATCCTTTAAAATTGCATGCCTGACAAATGCATCTTTATCTGGTGCAAAACAAAATGATAAATAATTTATTTCACTAAATATTATGGCATCATATTATACAGAAAATGTTGGAATGAATAGTGAAATACATGCTAATGATCAATAAAGATAGAAGCTATTGACCCACAAAGTTATGAAGTCTTTTGGCACTGAAATTTTGTCTATCACATTGAGTGGCATCACCTCACCTTAAGGTGTCTCCAGTATAGGTGTAACATTTATTCAAGGGTATCTAGACCTTAAATTTATTCTATTGAACTTACTTAATGGCATCTGTGGCCTCCCGAGGTTTATTCATTCCCCAGCAAAGCTGAATGTACATTTCATCAGATAACTGCATCCTAACCTCATGTGCCTGGTTAGTCTGCTGCAAAGGAGACCCACGTGTTAGTTAGTGACTGGTAAAGGTCTGTTTTCTAAAGGAATATACTACTGTTCTTGTAGGAATCACAAGATCTTCTAAAAAAGGAAAAGTGGAAAGCAGAGAACATCAGATTTCTTTTTTTTTTTCTTTTTACAATAGCCAAGTATTATTTCATACTATTAGCCATCTTGAGAGTGACAGTTGAAAGAAAATGAAAATACATGTCTCTTTTCTTTAGCAATAGTATACATCGATATATTAAAGTAGGTCAACACCAGAATTCACACTTCAGACTGACGAATATAAGGAAGAGAATAAAATGAACTCTGGAACTTGAATGACTGACAAAAAAAGTTTCAACAGAGAGAATAAGAAGAAGTTTCAGTGTAAGGGTGTATAAAATAACTATTATGTAAAACTCTTTTAAGGTACTTTTTCTTGGACAGCTTTAATGGTGAATTTTCTTTTCTCTTAGGTAGTGACAACTCAAAATTTAGGAGAATGCATCATATCTCACATAAGACATAACGGATCTTGTCAGCCAAAGCCATGTGAGGCCAGGAGTATAAAGGTCTGTCTCATAAATAGCAAGCAATTAGCTTTTGTAGTTGCTGCTTTGTACTTAAAATGAAGGATAATGCTAGATTAGAACATTACATTTTTAAACAAATACAAAAATTAACCAGCTTAAAAGGAAGGCAAATAAAATGGAGTTATCAAATGAATGGCTATCCTGCAGGAAGCATTTTACTGAAATTTGTGTAGTATTCCTCTCTTTAAATATCTTTTTTCTGAGAATGTAAAGAATTTTAACAATGTAAATGTAAAGAAATCAGTAACAAAGAAATAATATCAAAAAAGAAAACAATTTCTAAAAGAATTACTAACATATCTAGGACACAAGGTATCTAGTACTGGAACACAATCCCATATTGTACATATTTAATGTGAAATTTCATATAGGTATGTATGTTTCTGTGTGTGCATACTTATTCTTCCTTGGATGAACCACACAAATTTCATCCTTTTAAACTGTGTGAAAGACAGATAATGGAAACAAGGAAGGAAATATATACATTCATGGAACTAAATGAAGCAATGACTAGAACATAACAAGGCACTAAGTCATAATTCTTTTTGCTGAGATGAAAGTTTTCCCAATGGAGAGAAAACATCTGGTACTTAAGAAGCAGGCTTCTTGATTTTAACATCTCTTCAGACATTCAGAGATCTTTTGGCATCTCTAAATGACAGAAAATTATCAAAAGTGACAGACTGACTACCCAGAATCAATATATACTGTGAGCAGTGAAAAACTACTGCAAATGAAATAGAAGTATCCCTGCTTACAGAGAAACCAAAGAAAAATAGATTGAAGAAATAATGTTTGCATTTATTTTATGATCACATCTGCATTTTGCCCACTCATGAAATATCCTCCTGACATCCTGTTCAGACTCTAACTTGAAAAGCATTGATTATTTTGGGTTAGAAGCTAGGTTTCATAGTTTGAAAGAATAATTTGCATTCTGAGGAAAGAGGACTCACTGTAAGTGTAACTACATGGGACAGATCTACAGTTTGGTTCTCATCTCTGCTGTGAACAGAGCATCAGAGAGGAAGAGGGAAAAGAAGATTTCTTAGTCCAGAAAGTTGTCTCCAATCACGATTATTAAAGATTGCTTATGAATAATCATTTGTGAACTGTATGTTTATGCCTACATCATTTAATTATAAAATAAAATTGTTGTGCTATTGTTCTGTTTGGTTATATCTTATTATAGGAACAATATCAAAATAGAGAGAGCTTTTTCTTTATCTGTGATGGTTATGAAAGGGAAAAAATCCCAGTACAGTGAAATAATGCAAGTCCTTCACAGCTGTGGGCTAGAGATAGTCTAGGAAATTGCAAGTCATTCAGACTGTTGGGAGCTGATCCCATGATCCATGAAATAGTCCAAATCTATGCTAGTAAGATCCTGTATTCCCCAAAAGTGGGTAGCCATAACCAAGCTATGAGTGGGCTGTGGTCCACTCCCGCTATGAACCATGACAGGAAATTGTTTAGGAGACCATTAGTAGACAGTGTCTTCTAGAAACCAGAACGGACCCAGATTCCTAGGCTTGGGCAGGAAATTGTTAAAGGAACAGTTCACACATACATACCTGGGGGACAGCTTTCAAGACCTGTGAGTCTGATCTGTTTGCTTTGTCAAAGTCCCCCAATCTGCTGCTATCTTTTTTTTTTTACCTTTCTGCCATCATCTGGGTTGCACAAAATCTTTGTGGATCCCTTCTCCATTTCTTCATTTCTTCTACAAGTTTTTGGACTATTCCTGTTGCCTTCCCACCCTCTCTATGTGACTGTGACATTGCCTCTGCTGCTACTGTTTTTATCATCATCTGTCACTGATTTTTGGGTTCCATTCTTAGCAGAACTGCACCACCATGATCCTGGATGATCCCAAGACACTCCAGTCTCAACACAAGAAGCCAGTAGTCCAAAGCTGCTTCTGACCTTGTATGAAACAATGTAGTTTTAATCTATTAGCTGAAACTATTTGGTAAAGTTTTATGTTGCATCACACTTCATGTCAAGACTAGCAAGGAAGGACACGACTGAAAAACTCTATGCTAGGAGAGTATTGAAAACTTAACGTTGTGATTTGAAGCATTCTACATAAACTGGATATCTGAGCAAGCGTAACAAGCTGAGTGCCTTAACAGTCCTAGGAAAATAAAAATAGGAATAAGCCCTTGCTGTGTCACGTGGGTTTGGCAGGAGATATGGCCCTAAGTCAGCTCAGCCATAAACACTGAGTTGATGAGCCTTAGATCTTATTTATGGGCTTTCCCAGCAAGATGACTCATCAGGATCTAAGTCATTCTTTTTGATCTCAATAGATTTGCTCTGTCTTTAAACTGTTAGATTGCCATTTTATGTTATGTACTTGCATGAGTTAGAAACAGTAGCAGAGAAAAACAACCAAATCTTATAAAAAAGCCTATCAGATTGTAGCAGTGAACCCAAAGTATACTGGGGATGCTGTTGAAATAAACTGGCATCTTTGCTCTGCCTTCTGCAAAATCAAAGGCTTAAAATAAAGTGTATTCTTCAAATAACACACAAAATAATTTACATGAAATGACATGGTTTTTCTTATCCACATAAGCCCATCTGTGCAATACAGAATATGACAGAAATAGAAATTGTAAGGCAAGGGTGTAAAGCTAGCTATCCACCATATCAATGTTCCTGTAGTAGGCCAACTGAAGTAGCACATGAGCAATCTAAAGCTTTACCTATTAACTTGGTGAGTGTGGTGGAACATAGTCTGTGCCTTGGCTAGTCCATTTCTGTATTGATTTTGAAATAGTGTCACATCTTAGTGATGGTCTTGGTTAACCTGTACCGTGGACTGTGCCTCTGGTTCCTTTCACATAGTTTATCCCACAGCATGCCAATATGGACATAAGCATAATAGAGAGGACCCTTCAAAGCAGCTTTCTTCAACTAATTGCTGTTAATTACATGCAGCCATCAGAAGGCAGCAGGCTGTCATATTTGTGGTTTTCCAGGCTCATATCCATACAGAAGCTTGAGGAACTCTCTTTTGTTAAATGATAATTGTTTGCGGAATAATTTTGTACATGGCAAACTCCATAAATCCAATACTTGGCGAATTTCCATTTAAGCTTCTGGCTCCAATTGTCTATTTGGCTCTGCAGGTCAAAATAAAATATTTTTCCCTCTGTGTTAAAAAATGTTCTTTGACCCATAGGAGACATGGAATTGCAGTTCCAAAAGTAATACTGTGTGGCAGCGGCCATTTACCAATTCACAGACCACAGAGTTGTTAGAACTGGGTGCTCTGATCAAACTGATGATCTTATTTGTTGAGATCTCTTCCTCACACAGAGAGCATGTATGATCATATCTTAGCTGTTTAGACACACAGACAAATGATTGCTGAAGTCTGTTTGTACTGTAGTAAATGCATATACTTTGAATTTTACTTGAAATAAGTACTCAATCTCCTTTTGAGATTGAAAACTGAATGAAAAGCTGTACTTTTTTTTTGTCCTGCTGTGCCTAGTTACTATGCCAAGCATATATTCACAATCCCCTGTACTTTACTATGACAACAGAGGGAGACCTTCCATTTAAACAACATGATTTCCTAGGAAACTTGTTTTATCTCATCATTTGACTGCCTTCAAGCCCCATGAAAGATCTAGTTTGTACAATTTAACTTTTTCAAGAGTCTTGTGACCTTGAGGCAGACCTTTAATACTGTTTTGTTGTTTGTTTAGAATTGCAGTCAATTTTAAATGCCTTAAATTCTAAGGATAAAAAGAAGTATTATATTTTAGTAGTGATATAGTGGTTTAGACTTTTATAGTTAAATATAATGAGCAGAGATTGGAGTTTTTTACCAGGTAACTGAATATTTGTTTCTTTAACTTAATTGTTGTTCCCATCAACTGTTGTTTTAGCAAAACAAATGTAACCTGATAACTGAACAAAACAATGGTGAGACAATAATGTGGAATTTGTTGCCATTTTCTGAGTATTGAATTATATTCCTCAATGCCAGAGGAGTCTAAAATACAGTCTAAAAACCAAGCGTGTTGGTTTTTTTCTTCAAAAACCTCAGAGAATCCAGAGACCTAATGTGAAATATCAGAAAGTTATATGATTTGCTTATATCTGACTTTATCTTCTATCTTTTTAAATAGCAGATATGATCACACTGAACAATACCTTGTGCTTGAGAAACTCATCTATGAATTTATTTATGGATGAATATGCTTACCTATCTATCACTCAGTTATTTCCTTATTAACCATTACATGATAACACTTTGCATTTATTTCACTTCTATTTAAAATACCCATAAGTTTATAATCTCATTCTGAAAAAAATTCAAGAATGCATTTCTGTATAATCACAGAATAAGCTGAATTGGAAGAAACCCTCAAGGCTTGTGGAAACCCTCCAACTCCTGTCCCTGCACAAGACCATCCCCGAGAGTCACTCCATGTGCCCAAGAGCATTGTTCAAACACTTCTTGAACTCTGTCAGGCTTGGTGCTGTGACCACTTCTCTGGGGAGCCCTTTCCAGTGCCCAACCTCCATCAGGGTGAAGAGCCTTTTCTAATGTCCAACCTAAACGTCCCCTGATACAACTGCAGGCCATTCCCTTGGGTAAACAGTCACTGGTCCCCAAGAGAAGAGATCAGTGTCTGCCCCTCTTCCCCTCACAAGGAAGCTGTGACTGCAGTGAGGTCTCCCCTCAGCCTCTTCTCCAGGCTGAAAGATGAAGTGACCTCAGCTGCTCTTCCTTTGAGCTCTCTTAAGCCACGTGGAGAACTGGGAGGTGATTTGAGACAGCCAGGACCATGTCACCAAGGACAAGTCCCGTCTGACCGATCTAGTGGCCTTCTGTGATGGCATGGCTGCATCAGTGGACAAAGGAAGGGCTACAGATATCAATTATCTGGACTTCTGTAAAGCCTTTGACACAGTCCCCCAGAATATCTTGCTCTCTAAATTGCTTGCTTTCTTCATAAATTCTCTTCTGAATTTAGTCGATTTTAAATGTCCATGTGGAAGACCTATTTTTTTTTCTAGATTTTCAGACCCTGCTGAAGAATTAAAACTCCAAAGATATATTTTTTGTCATAGTATTCTCTTGCATTTCAAGCTAAATTTGCCTTGGCTAGAGGCTTATTTGTCTCTCCTAAAGTAAACTTGATGTTGTATCCTGGATAGCATTTTACATCAACATTTCACACAAATAGACAAAAATAAAAACATGCACTAAGTGACCTCAAAGCTCCCCAAAATTGTTTCACTAGCCCATTTGTTCACTGCACAAAGATACTTTAAACATTTTCTATTCTTGTTTAAATGAACTCAGAGGAAAAGAGTAGCTACTCTTTTTCAGAAAAAAAAAAAAAAGTCATTTAAGCCTCTTTTCATAATTAGTGGTGAGTACTTTTGGAAGATATGTCACTTCTAAGCCTCACTGCTGTTGTTATAAATGTTTCTGCCCCTTGGCTGCCACTGGAAGCAGATGGTAGGCTGACAAGATCTATTTAAGTTCTGAGTGCCTTGAAGGAAGTAAAAGCAGTAAAGGAAGGTAATTTGAAGCATGGGGAGTATAAATCATACCTTCATCAGCATAATTGTAAAACTAGGCTTTGATCCTGGAAGCAAAACTTCTCACACAGGAATCTCTACCTGATACCATCATATGTGGTGGTATGCTGTCAAAAAGCCTCCAGTGCAGATCCTTTTCAAAAAACCCCAAAGGTTCCAAGCCTATATCCTTCCTGAGATTCAAGAATGTGTGTGTGTGTGTAGCATCAACAGTCCCTTCAGAAGCCCCGTATGACAGTTTTGACAATGATTAGAATCTGATGACTAGACAAAAGCATAGAACAGGGGAATAATATATAGGTGTTTTCCCCCCAGTACTTGTCCAATAATCACTGATTTTCATGGATTCCACCAATTGTTTAGGTATTTCTTTATACAGGCAGATTTCTATTCTGTGACGGCACCACTGCAATCTGCTGTTGCATTCACACACCTCTTAGAAAACCACCTTTATAATTCATTTTTAGGGCTGTTGGACAGACGGTGATCACCACATCTCAGTGAAATGCAACTGTCTGTGAGATGCCCAGATATCTCCTTTGGATACTTAGAAGAAAACCAGCTTTCGCTGTGTTTCAAGTGTGGGTACTTCAATTACTTATCGATGATATGAATTTTGTAATTGTCATTTGCTTTTAGAGAAGACAGAGTACTTCCAAGTGTCAAGTTGTCTGTCAGGGCAATTTGCAAAAGAGATAGGAATAATATTATTTAGTGTTATAATAGTTGGGCATATGCCCCAGAAAGACTATACCAAGATATGCAAATTTTCCCAAGGTAATGACAAGCTGCAATAGAAGCAAATTTCGCATTTGAAGGTGTCACTACTAACACACTTGCTCAAGTCTGATGTCAGAAATCCAGAACAATTGACCTGAATTTTCCAGCAATGGACAGCTTTTTGCCTTTTTCAGAAATTCTTTCATTTGCTTAAAAGCTAACTTATTCATCAACAGGAGAAAAATCCAAGATAAATGGGATAATAGTACCTAATTCCTTATGCAATTATGAATTTATAAAATTTCACTCAAAGTAAAATATTGTCAGTTCTTGCTGGGTATCAAAGCCCAGTTTGAGCTATGCTGCTGTTATGGTGTGAGTTACTTCTGCCCGTAGTTTCTTACACATGCTTTAGTCATGCTGCTCCTGTAGCCATCCCTTGTTCTACTCCTGCATGCTGACCCTGCTAGGTAGCCCAGCAGAGACACAAAGGGGTTTTTATCTTGCACCTGACCAAATGTGGAATTCTTATGAATACAAAATGCAATCTGTTGCCTCATCAAATATCCTGGTTTTGATCAAATGAAACACACAATTACAAGATTCTTGATTTCTTTCTAAATTCTCACCACTGAACCTTAGTGCCACAGACTATTACTTGAAGGTACATGGCCACTTATCCCACGTACATTTAGACATTGTTGATGGATTAGATTTCTCCATGAAATTGTAATTAAAAATTTTCCATCGTATCATGATAAGGTTCTTTACTTATTAATGACAGCATTTCCTGTTAATCACAATAAAAATCAAAATCTACAAACCAGACAATTTTATCATCTATTACTTACCTCATCTTTCTTCTCTAGTCAAAAACAACACTGTCTTTTTTTGGATTGTCTCTGGAATTATTGATGAAGAAAGCAGAGGAAGCCTGGAAGTTTTGCTCTCATCATAGATTGCTACTATCAGTCTACACAGGATACTCTTCTTTGATGCAATTTGCTCATTACCCTCCAGTTAAGAACACAAACATATTTTATTAATTCATTTTTTATAGAGTTTGAAAACTGAAAACACTTACTATTGTCAAGAAAAAGTATTAATAATATTTGGGAAAAATTAAATAAGCATTGTCATTAATAGTTACTCATAAATTGAGAAAAAATAGAAACTTGCTTACATTACACTATGTCTATATTTCAATTTTTTTCCCTAAAAAAGGAAAAAACCTAACCTGAGACTAAATGTGTTCTGGCAAAGTAAACAATGTAAATATCTGACAAAAATAGACAATGAAGCTGTTCCTTGATTTTTATATAAAAATATTTTCTACCTAGATATATAACTCATAATAGTTACGAAAGAGATAAAAATATTAAATTTTGCATTTGTTTTATAGCATGAAATAAGGAAAAAAAATTAATGATTATTTTAGAGACTATTCCAAAATTATTCAAAATGGAACTAATAGTTTTATAGAAGATAAAATAGTCTGACATTTCAGATGATAAAAAATATTTAAGAAAATTTAACAGGTATATTACTTTTTGTTGCATAAGTATACACATACATTTATAAGCAAATTTTATGCTACTTGCCAGCTTGATCAGTTACCTGGAAACCTTGCTAAAAGATGGAAGAAACCTGGGTCAAAGAACTTGTTCAATTGCTGCAATAGTTTAATTTCCTGCAGAACAAAAAATATTTTACATGCTTTTAATTAAGATGAAAGATCAAAAAAATCTAAGACTACATCTAAGATCAGTTGATAAAGGAAGGTCAAAAATATGTAACATCAAGGTACATATACATATATAAGACAAAAGTTTTTTCTACTAGTTGGAATAGTTGGAGTCAGGATGGCTAAGCTGTAGAGATGAATAACCCAGGACCTTTTCATGCTGTGATAAATGAGGAGTCGGTGTCTTGGCTCATTTCTACCTTCTAACAAGAGGACTACTGCAACACACATATAGCTTCAGAGTAATTCCCTTAGATGTGCACATTTCATACTTCACTGCTCATTGCAAGCATGATGTAGATTAATTTTCAAAGTGAAAGTTATGTGGCCTTGTTCAGGAAAGGAAAAACCTTGTTAGACAAGTTCTGCTTTTTGTTCTTGGAATAAGGGTGTAGGATGGAAAGGCATAGGGAAGTCAAAACCTGGTTATAATTAAGCTCTCAGATATAAATTTGTCCTGTTGAATTTAGCCTTTTATAGTGACCTGTATGTAACTAAACTAAAACAATCATTTCTTTGAGGATGATTCTCACTTGAAAGTTGAAATATTTTCTTTTGTTGTAGTCATTACGTGAGTGAACTGTTGAAAAACTCAAATTAACCATGAAAAGAGTTAGGAATATATTACAGAAAAAAAAAAAAATTGAGTGACACAGTGCATTGCTTCACCTGGTCAAAGAGCTGTTTAGTTAAATAGAACTTGACAGTCTGGGAAAAATATATTGAGAATGAGGTAAAGTTCTTGAGACCAGATAAAGTTCTTGAGATTGGAAAAAGCTAGTTTGGTTAGTAAAATTTATGTGATTATAAACATCTTCAGAAATAATTTTCTGGTAGTTTCTGTTGAGAAATTTTAATTTTTGGTTTGAACTGCAAATTTTGACTGCATTGGAAACAGGAGTAAAAACAAAAACTAGAGTTAAGAACTACTTACATCTCTAGCTGTCAATTAGGCCAGTAAATTGTATGTTATTTTAATCCTAGTCTTAGAGTCAGAAGACTACACGACCATAAAACAGTTAAAATCATCATTTATTAAAAATATCTTGTCTCTTACCTATTTTCAATGTTTTTTAAGTCTAAATGGCTTCTACTGTGAGCATATAACTCCTTAAGTACATCTTCCCATCATATGCACCACCTTTCTGTATGTCTGGTATGATTTTATGATACTGTATCCTCTTTTCCTTCACAAGACAAAGTCTGAATTTGTTTGTGGTATTAATGCAGATGAGATTTTTGCAGTTTCCAAATCTCATTATATTAGTCTTTAAAATATCAACCAGAACCATGCTTATTGCACAATAAACATCTGAAATATAATTAGGAGACTATTCTGAATCTCTTCCCTGCTCATTGTCATGGTTGATTATCTGAAAAGAAAAATTGTCTGGATGGAAGAACTGGCTTATGTGAAGTCAACAACACACATCCTTGTGACAGGACTATGACCAAAATTTCCACATACTAAGCTGTATTGAAGCAAGATGAGATTTTTTTTTTGAAGCAACCTAGACCCCCAAACTGCTTGCTTTTGACTAATCACCAAACCAGTTCTGACAACTTAGAAAATCACAACTGACACACAAACATGGCAAACTCATATAATCACATTTGAGTGAATTTCTTCCAGTGAGGACAAATCCAACCCCAAGTTAAAAAGTAATAAAAATCTGTCAGTGCTCAATGTTGTCTAACTTTCAGGCCCACTCTCTAGTTTTGAGGCCTAAAAATCTCCAGTTGCTGTCATTAAATTGGTCCCAACTAGGTAAACTAGAGCTTGTTAAGATAACAAAATTAAAATATTGCCAAATAAATGCCCCTTCCTTGCACCTCAGCATGTTATTGATCCACAGAAAGCATCCTTTACACTCAGGGATTATAGCCTGGAATTTCCCAAAAGTGTTCCTTGGAAAATGGAGACAGATGAAGCCTGGGAATCTTCTACACCTCCAAGTATAAAGCACTAGATTTGAATACAGGGAAAAACATGTACTACTCCTTGTTTTACTAGATCTTAGCTTTCCCTTCACTGGATAGTACTGAAAATCACAAGTTAGACTCTATTTAGAGTGAAAGGATTATTTTAATTCTACATTCTTCCTTTGAAGGCATTCCACTCTCCAGAAAGCTCAAAATATTGAACCTGCCGAAGATCAAGAGAATGTGCAAGGCTGACTAGATCAACAGTTATGGCATTTATCTGTCAGGGGAAGTTCAAAGGTTCTGGTTTATAGTCTCAGACTTTTATCATTCATCTGTACAGTCTTTCAGAGCTAGAGATAATAGAGCAGGACTTGCTTAACCCAGGAGAAAGTATAGCAATTTTACAGCCCCTAGTGAGTTAATATTAGCAAACTGTGAGCATAGAAAATATTTGAGGTTAAATACAATGTCCAGTTAATGATCCTTTTTGGAAGCAGAACCAGAATGAAGAATGCTTAATGGGTGTAGGTAACTCCTGCTGACCAGCTCTGTGAAAGATGTGATGATGACAACCCTTAAGTGAAAATAGACATATGCATGATTTTTGGGACCTAAAATGTCTAATGGGGAACAACACTAGGGAGGATAATTCTCATAATTGTAAACCTGTTATGTGAACCATAAGTAAACCTCAGAGACATAAAAACACTTATAAGGAAGATTCTGTGAATAAACAGTGGCAATGGTTATGGTTAAATGTCTCCCTCCCTCTCTTATTTCTTTATTCCCTTATTCTGCCAGAAGATACCTATTGATGTATATTTTATATTTTTTGTTAAGACACTTCACAGTCTGATTGCTGCTCTATGTTTCAACATGACAATAATTGGCACCAGTCAAACTCAGTGTCCTTTATGGTGTCCTACATGTCCTACTATTTAAAATGCCGTGCTAAATCAATTTCATAAAATAGGAATAACAGAATCACAGATTTACAGAGTGGCTTGTATTGGAAAGGACCTTCAAAGATCATCTATTTCAAATCCCCTGACATGAACAGGGACATTTTTCACCAGGTCAGATTATTTGAAGGCAACATCCAACCTTGCCCTTAAAACACTTCCATCGAGGAAGCATCCACAGCTTCTCTTGGCAAAATGGCCCAATATCTCACCACCTTTACCATAAAAAGTCTTTTTCTTACATCTCACCTAAACCTATATTTTTTCAGAATAAAATCCTTGCCCCTAGTCCTGTAACTAGAGATCCTGATAAAAAGGATCTTTCTTAAAAACTGTCTTTTAGAAAAAACTTGTCAATTATGTCTAACTGAGCCTCCTTTTTTCCAGACTAACAAACCCAGCTCTCAGCCGTTCTTCATGGCCCTCCTCTGGACCTACTTGAACAAGTCTACATCTTTCCTGTGCTGAGGACTTCGAGCTGAATGCAGAATTCCAGGGACAATCCTACTAGAGTAGAGTAAAAGTACAGAATACCCTCCCTGCTGGCCATGCTGCTTTTGCTGCAGCCCAGGCTACAGCTGACTCTCTGGGCTAAAAGCACATATTGCTGTCTCATGCTCCAGTTTTCACCCACCAGTGTCTCCAAGTCCTTGTCTGTAGGACTGCTCACAAACTATTTACCTACCAGCTTGTATTAATATTGGGGTGTAGATCTTTGAACTTGGTCTTGTTGAAGTTCATGAGGTTCACATGGACCACTTCTTACTGATATCTGTTGGACACTGAGCCGTTGATTGAAATTCTTTGATGTGGCTGTACAGCCAATTCCTTATTCTTAACCTCTGTTTCTGATAAAGATTTTGAGTAACTTTGGAATGTGGGTGTGGAGAGGAAAACCCATGTCATCAAGATTAACAATACTTACACTTTTAATATTTGAGTTCAAAATGTAATTTGTGCCCAAATATTTGCCGAAAGCCATCACAAAATTAAGACATGACCATAGATGTGACATTCTGAAAGAAATGTGTTAGCATCATCATGCAAATGCATGTTTAAAATTAACTGGCTTTGTACATTTTTATAATAGTTGTACATATGTCTGCATTTTGTGGTTTCCATCTTCATGTGTGTCTTGGTTTCGGCTAGGTAAAGTTAATTTCTCAGTGGCTATAATAATGCTGTATTTGTATTCAGAATGAAAGGTGTTGATAGCACGCACGTTTTTAGTCTTTTGCTAAGTTGTGTTTATAATAAGTCAAGGACTTATTCTTTGTCTCATGCTCTGCCAGTGAGAAGACAGCAAAAGAAAGTGGAAGGGACCATAGCTGGGACAGGTGACCCAAACTAACCCCAGGGATATTCCACACCATGGAATGTCATGCTCAGTATATAAACTGGGGGGAGTTACTCAGGATGGAGGCTGATCTGGGTTTGGGAAGGCAGGTCTGTCATCAGCAGGTTTATCAGCAGGTGATAAACAACTGTATTGTACATCACTTGTTTTTCACCTTATTATTATCATTAATGGCATTATTATTATCATTTACCATTATTACTGTATTTTTAATTTATTTTAGATTATTAAACTGCTCTTATCTCAATCTGCAAGTGTAACGTTGATCCTCCTCCTCATATCACTTTGTTGGATGGGAGAGAGGCAGGATGAGTAAGTGGCTGTGTGGTGCCTAATTTCCAGCTGGGCTTAAACCACAACAATATACAATAGTCAAGATGTCCTATAATAGGATCTTGAAGTTTAGATGAAAAATTGATGTTTAGGCTCTTAAGGATAAGATTTGGTTTTCAAGGAACATTCATAAACACAAACCAGTAAGATATGCTAGCTCCTCACTCCAAAAAAATGTAGAAATTTAGTGAGTATTTAATGTAAAGTAAGGTTTTGAAAATTGCCTCTAGAACTCCAAAATTAGTTGTGTACTGAAATCAGCCTTTCATGCCTAAATTTTACAACCAGTGAGCTAAGAAAATCAAAGCTAGGTAATGTGTTTGTAAGGATGCTTGTACACTGTGAAAGAAGTTGTAATAACAAGATCATATGCTATATTTAGAGTGGAATATCTTTATTTTCCACCCTTTATAATCAGCATAGGTTTCTATCCCTTATTTTATGGTTCCGTAACTAAAGTTAAACTAAAGTTTGCTTCTGGATTTTTCTTCAGCATACATTGCTACTGCATTTGGGAACGTAAACACTTTTAAATGTTACCCTAACTCTTCTGTCAGAACAGTTCTAATTTGGGCTGGAAGAGAAGAACAGGTAAGCTAAGTGTAAAAATGTTGTGAAAGATCAGGTCCGTAATTTGACATTTCTAGTATTTGTTATTTGCAGAATGCTAATCACCAAATGGCACTTCTTATGTCCAAAACTTAGCTCTTACTCATTGCTGTTTATTACTGTTACTGAGTAGCAGATCCATCAATTAGATACCAGATCATCAAGCTGAGCATTCAGAAAATAAGAAACAAATAATGGTGATCATCTGTGAAGAGGCAAATAAAGTGACTTGACATAAGAATTTTCCATAGAATCATTTGTTTGCTTTGACTAATGAGACCTTTTTTTTCTGCTTGCAATCACATTAGTCACTCAGTATGCTCTTTCTAAATTCAGCAACAAGAAAGAATCCTGCAATCAACAGCTTTCTTTACCACAAATGCTGACTTTTTGACACAGGAGATCTACTCTGCACATCCAGTGAAGGAAAAAGAAAATGAGAACTAGAAGGCAATAACATAAAGGGAGGTCATGTAAAGGAAACCTCTATTCTGTTATACTAAAGAGATCATAATGTCTTGGCAGATTTTAACAGGATGATGGCTGAAATCTCTATTCTGATATGCTTTGCATGGGTAAACAACATTTCCTAATGTACTGAAAAAGCAAGCTAGGAAAACAGAGGTGTGGTCAAAACGATACCCATTTTTAGGCAGAGAACTTAGCCGATATGAGTCACCTTTCATAGGTTTCTATAGTCTCCTTTATTTAGTCATACTGAAGAAGTTGGAATCTTGATTGAGTGCCCTTATTAAGTCCTTGAAGAGGAACAAAAAAAAAAAAAAAAAAGAAAATTAATAATGCCATTGTTAAAAAGTCATTATAATGAATATGTCTTTTGATTTTTCTATTTATGCTACTATTTCTGCTGTTCATTAGGCAAAATTATAAACTTGAGTATACTGTTAATTAATAACAATTTTCTCATAAGTATAATTTTCTTACTGTCTTTCTTGTTTTCACTTCCTTACCCTGCATATTGCAAGAAAAATCATAGGTTTCTTTGCTACTTTTTATTTTTGAAAATCTGATACATTTGTACACTCTTCTGCTACAAAACTGATGGGACTGAACATAACTTAAAATGAGACATCTAAATAATACAGGATATTCTAGAATACACTTGTCTCCCACAGAGCATCTCTAATCTTACTTGCCAAAAGCTTTCACACTCTCATCCAAACAATGAGCACTGTTGCAGAGCTTGGTCTCCCCAGGCAAAAATACAGTGCAGAGAAGGAAAAAGAAAGAAGTCTGATATGAAATGTGAGGGTACTGAGGAGTAAGAGGAAAGATAATGAGATCTTGGCAAACTATGGTGAATATCCCATGGAAGAAATGAGTCTTTCATTGCAAGGAGACAATTATTTTCTTGCAGTCGTTTATTTTTATGTATGTTTAGACATGCTTTTGCAGGTTAAAAGGAGCCCATTCTACTTAAATTTTAAGCTAAGTGGAAGTGGTGTGAATGCATGGCTGCATAGCTAAGCCTGAATAAAC
Source organism: Donacobius atricapilla (assembly GCA_013397315.1). Classification (NCBI taxonomy): domain Eukaryota; kingdom Metazoa; phylum Chordata; class Aves; order Passeriformes; family Mimidae; genus Donacobius; species Donacobius atricapilla. The sequence goes on from WBMY01012339.1 coordinate 348,074, forward strand.
ACATTGTCTTGTCAGCAGGATTTAGAACTGCACTAAACCAGGTGCTATAATAACTGCATAGTGTAAACACCTGTCTGGACTACGCAAGCATTTTGTAGAACCACCCAGGGACCCAGTTACTGCAAATTTGCAGTACAATGCTCTTCTGATAAATTTATTTGTGTTGTTAATATTTTATCTACTGGTGAGAATTACATACACTTGTATAGTCAGTGACCCAAGGTTCATGGGTCTTGATTTCAATGCCTTCCTACACCACTGATTTTTCAAGTGGTCTTGGTCAATTCACAGTGTTTGGGTTCCTCTAGAAAATGGAGAAAATAATTTTATTCTGCAGCTCTTGGTGGGAAGAACATGGAGGGTTTGTGGAGTACAACTTTTTAATAGTTGCAATATGCTGTGGTTTTGATTTTTTCTTTCTTCCAACAAAAGAGTTTTTTGTGAGTCATGTAGAAGTTTGATACAATATCTTACTCAATTGAATATAATTGATGTACATCTGCATTGTGCCTGTCAGACACAGCCTGTGATTTGTCAACTAAACTAATTTCTCATAAATGGATTTTTTTCAGTTGTTAAGTTAAATTCCCTAATTCCTATCTTCATTGTTTTTTTCCAGGGAAAAACTAATATTCATTAGTAATAATCTTGGTCATTTCCTTAGATTTTTTTTTTTTTAAATAAAATGATACTTTCTTTTCATCTACTCATTTAACAATGCCTTTTTTCTTTTACAGGTCCATTTTCTTCCTTTTGTCACTTCCCCTCTTACCCTATGTTTTATTCTCTATACATGCACTCCTGCTTAGGCTTCTTCATCTTTGTTACTAGGTTATCCATCAGAGCTGCCAGTGATTCCACCTTTTTTGGCAGTTGGCCTCCATCCCTTCATTCTATTATTAGGTACTTTTTCCTTCTCAAGTACTAGATACTCTCCACATCTAATATATGCTAATGTACTTAGCAAAAGAAAACATTATTATGGCTGAGATTATTCTTCTGCAAAACAGAATAATTATCATAAAATCCAGAAATTCCTGTTTATTCCCATGACTGAGTTTCTCCCATAATATGAGATATATCTATGCATATATATATATATAATTGCAGTCTATTTTTAAAAAAAATTAGAAATATCAAAGCGTAAGAACAGAGAAAACAGAACAACCTTTAGCCATACAGGCAACAGTTACCTTTGGACAAATAGTTACTTGCAATCCCTCACAAAGAATAACTGTTCTCTTTTTCATCCACTCTGATCTTGTCATTAAATACTGAACATAAAATCAAACTCTTCAACAGGATTCATAGAAGAAAGTTATTCTAGAACAAAGTTGAAAAAATAGATTTTTTTTTTTTTGACAGGTAGACACTCAAATCCAAAGCTCAAATTGTAATCATTTGACAGTGTAACACCATTCAGAAGCTGTGATAACTCAGTATCTGCTTTGCTGCCAGTGGCTACCTGTCCATTATTACATTGCATCACAGTTAAAACTCTGCTTTCACCAACTCTGCCTCCCTCGGAAAAAGCCTCTAATATCAAGAACAGTTCCATTCACTTCAAATCCTTTTGGCTACCAGCCTCAAGAAGTTGGCATCTCTAACAAAGTGCAGCCTACTCAATAAATGAAATATGCACTTTATCACCTGCCAGCAGACCTCAGGACCTTTGCTACTCATCCATATACATCAGGACAAAATGGGAAAAAAGCCCAGCTGTCTTCGGAGAAATCCTTCTTGGCTGACCATTTTGTTCTCTAGATCTAAAGGAGAGGTAAATAAAGGGATATTAATCATTTCTTTAAGAGAAAAATATTGTGAAGCTCTGCTAATGTTTAGGCTCTAGTTTTTCATTCAGACAATCTAAGAGAATGGTTGTCAAAGATCTTATTTCCATAATTTATGCATCTTAAACATTTCCCTCTAGCTTCCCAAAACTCCTTATCACCAGTTTTAGTTCAAGTCTGGCATTGTTCAGGATACTGCTACTTAAACAGAGATGAAAATTCCTTTGGTACTTATGCAAGTTTTTCTTCTTGTCCGCTGGTGAAACATCAGAGAAGATATAATTACATCGCTAGCGTGTAGTGTTCTGCCTCTGATTTACTTAACTGCATCCATTTGTTCATTAACTTTATGAATAGTTTTCAACAGCAAACAAGGAAAGAAAAACTGCCGAGAGTGTAGCCAGTATAGCTTACCTTTTTCATCAAAGTGATTTTTTTTCCCCAAAAATGTTATTTGCCATTCTTTTATGAATTTAGGGACCCCAAGGGATATACTATCAAACTGTGGGTACCAAGATACTTTTTTTTCAGTAAAACCTGATATAGATTTGCTTATAAGAAGAAACAAAGGCATTTATTCTCAAAAATGTCTGCATAATCTTAAATATGAAGAATGTTAAAATGGAAACAAACCTTTAGAGTTATTCCTGGGATCTCTACTCCTTGCTGTCTTCTAACCCCAGTAATACATGTGGGCTGCTTCATCATATTACTTATTTGATTATCTCAAGTATTTAAAACAGTTTCAAGTCCATCCAGGATTACAGAAGGATTCCTCAATATGTTATTATTGAAATATGATCAATATTTCTCAGTTTAGACATGGTTATGTGTTTAAACAATCTATTGAATTAACATTCTGCCTGTCTTTTCCCTCCCTGCATTATCTGATTTGTATTGATAAATGTTTCTTGCTTTCATAATAATTCACAAACTATACCTCATAAAAAATCAATAAGATAAAATAGCTGATCATATTAAAATTTACATAACTGTAGATAAAGTAGTAAATCACTGATAATATTACAACATTAAAGTAACTTGATGAGATTACTTTAAAGAATGCTTTCCAGTGTTGACTGATTTAAAATCTGGAGCATCCATTTTGCTTCACATCTCTTTCAGATTTATAGGGTCGGTCTGCCCCAAAGTGCTGTAAGGGCAAAGAGATTCAGAGCCTGTCATTTCCAGAAGGATTTTTGGTTTGCAGTGTCTGAGTGTCTGTGAAAGTTTAGCCTGATAAGTCCTAAAAGTTAACTTTATATCACAATTCTCTGTTAAAGTAACCTTTGGGGTGCTGAGAAGTTTGCCATCTCTTTGCAGTAAAACTGCCAATACACTGTCATTATGGCTATTAGAATATATTTCAATGGTATTTCATTGCCAAGGAAAAGTTGATTTTTATGAACAGTAATAGAAAAGTCACAAGGCACCCTACCAGACTGGTTAAAATTAATCATGCACGAAGCATCCCTCCAGATTCCATGTCCTCCTTGTATATACCAACATTATTATCAAGGTTTCCCAGATCCAATGAAAGGAAATCAATAATTCATTAAACTTGAAATCTGGTATTTGCAATGATGAGCAACACTTCTCTCATGTTTCTTTGAGAAAAGAAAATTCTGGTTCAGTCACTGCAACACCTTTGCACTGAGTCAGCACAGAGCACTAACGCTTGGGCTGAAGAAGTTTGATGAGAAGGATATATGCATATTGTATGTAAATGAAGGTTCATTCTCTTAATTTGTGGCCCTTGTCTATGTAACAGATTTTTTTGAATGCTTTCACGGAAGTCAATAAATGGGTTTGGCTTTTGTTTGATGTAGTGTGCATGCAGACAACATCTCTGAGAGTTCATTAACTGTCCTTTCAGACTCATGTGAAAGTGTTTTCTCTCCTCTCTTCTTCTTTTACATGTTTGGAATGCCAAAATAATGTGTATCTTAGTTTTTTAAGGTTTTACTATAGCAGTGTAAATCTCCTTGTTAACAAATACATGCAATTGCTCGATTGTCTCATTCAAGAATTCTTTAAGCAACAGCTTTAAGTTAAACCAGAAGCTAAAATCTATAAATGACTTATACAATTCTGTGGCACAGATAAATTAGCATTGCCACTGTCTTTGGTAATTTTATGAGGCCTCTCACTGTGCCATTTTTATGGAGTTCTAAATTGCTCATAAATTCTTCTTTTTACTGTATGTTTTTAAAGTATGTTTCATTGTCTGTTAAAGCAGATGGACTGGAACATGTAGACATTTTTATTTTAGTCTGGGAAGTAATACAAGGAAAGTAAATTCTTGCATGTGACCTACTGCCATGATTTGCCCTGATGATAAGACCTTCTGATAGATGGATGAAAGCAAATTGTTTAGTCCCATTCTGTCTTATTTTCTTTTTGTACGGAGAAAGCTAACCAAATTTTTATCAAATGCAAACTGCTAAATTATTTTCTTTTATTTTTTACTCATTTTCTGATGTGGAAAATTAGGCCACTAGAAAGCAGACTGAGATCAATGAATTTCAATATTCAGCATGAAGTAACCTTCTGAAAGTAATATCTCCTATTTAATAACTGAGGTCAGTAGTGGAAAGCTGACGTCTACTTTTAGAAATCTGACTACTACCCCTGAAGCAGTTATTCAATCTCTGATTTAAAACATGAAAACATTTCCAGACATAAAGATTACTGAGAAGAAGTCTATCTCTATGTGAGACAGCCATGTCTCTGACCACCATTTAGAATAATTACATTTTAAAGTGTCACTACTTCATAAAAGAGGCAGTTAGTCAAAGGACTTTTTTTTCCCAGTTTGGAAGACTTATTCTTGTCCTTCACTGAAAAATTAGATAAGAATTAAATATTATGAAGCACTATCCCACTTACAGATAGCTGTTGCAAATTGTTTACCCATTCCTCAAATGTGAGGCAGAAAGCAAACATGGCTTTCAGATGACACTGACATAGGCTACAAGGATTGATTTTTTGGAAAAAAACCTGTCGTTTTGTGCAGCAATAGATTTCCTAGAGTCATCTGAGGACCTGACTGTGAAGCAGATGGTATTTTCTTTCCAGGGCACATTTTGGCCTTTGGGATAAAAGATTTAAGAAGGGAAAAGTAGTTAGTGTAGGGAAGAAATTGAAACCAGAGAAGAGTGAGAATCTGTGAGAGAAACATCCCAGAAAACACCAAGATCAGTGGAGGAGAAGTGGATGGTGCTTCAGGTACAAGTGCAGAGGCTCTCCTGCAGCCCATGGAGAAGACCATGGTGAAGACCTTGGTGAGGCAGCTGTGCCCCTGCACGCTATGGAGGTCCATGGCAGGGCAGAGATCCACCTGCAGATGGAGGACTGCAGGCTGCTGCACGTGGATGCCTGAAGTAGGTTGTCACCGTGGGAAGACCATACTTGAACAGTCCCCTGGCAGGACCTGTAGCCCCATGGAGAGAGGAGACTGTGTTAGAGTAGATTTGCTGGCAGGATTTGTGACCCTGTGGGGGATCCATGCTGGAACAGTTTGTTCCTGAAGGACTGTACCCCATGGAATGGCCCCATGTTGGGGCAGTTTGTGAAGAACTGCAGTCTGTGGGAAGGACACACGTTGGAGTTCATGGAACACTGTCTCCTGTGGGAGGAGCCCCATGCTGGAGGAGGGTAAGGCTGTGAGAACTCCTCCCACTGAGGGAGAATGAGCGATAGAAAGGTATGATGAACAGACAGAGCCCCCCTTTCCCAGCTCCTTGATTCTATGAGAGGAGGAAGTAGAGAAAACTGGGAGTAAACAAGCCCAGGAAGAAAGGAAGGCAGGGGAAAACGGGGAAAAGGTTTTATTTAAAGTTTGGTTTTATTTCTCAGTATCCTACTCTGATTTGATTGATTAAAAATTAAAATTATTTGTTTAAATTGAGTCTGTTTTTCCAATGCCACACAAGCCCAATATATGTATATGCTGTTATCTATATGTTAAAGTGGACTGCATGTCTTCTTGGAGCTGATACCACTTAGAAGAAAGTAATTCACATTGGTAAATAATTCTGCACTGGGTTTTACAGTCTGTAGTTTGGTCATTATAAAAGAACGCATGACTAAACCCAGTGCTACTGGAAAAAGTGAGTTATATCAACCTTATATTGTAAATCACTTCAGGATGTAAATGCAACTAATTTCTAGCAATGCTATCTATATTTAAATGCATTTTTCTTCTTTTTTTAATCTTTCTAAGCACTAGAAACACCAGTTAGATGTTTCTACCCTAAAGTGTAGACTAAGGCTGCCACATGTTCAGAACCTCATATATGATCAAATCAGATGGCTTATCATTTTATGGGAAAATAGTAAAAGTAGATGTGCTTTCTATTACATATCAAAACATATTTTCAGTTGCACTGTGAAATGAACTCCAGGACTGAGATTGTTTTCTACTTACAAAAAAATATCCAATTTCTGTTATTGAAGGAAAAGGATAACACTTAATGTTTTTCATCTTGGTATCCTCAGGGTAGCAGATATGAAAGGTCAACGGTGAAACCACTTTCTAATAAAAAGATGATAAAATAGTCAGTAAAAATGGAAAACAATGAAAGCCAGAGCACTTTCTCCTACCCACTGGTTTCTTTAAGCACATAACACTATAGCACCTACACGAAGTTTTCAAACCTTCTTGGAGCTCTGCATTGGCCAGAGGTGTGTCTGTGTTGCAGCCAGCTGGTATTGGCCCTGTTGGACATGGGAGAAGCTTCTGGCAGCTTCACACAGAAGCCACCCCTAGACCCTTCTCCTGCACCAACCTCAACTCAACTCAACTCAACTCAACTCAACTCAACTCAACTCAAAAAA